>VZSF01007407.1:2715-52982 GCA_013398295.1 Chionis minor
CAGCTCTCTTGAATGCTGTTAAATTTATGAAGCAGCCCAGGGAGACACATCAGTTACTAGAAACTCTTATTTGACTTAGCAAATATGATCTCAAGACAGCCAAAGTTACTCTTCATGTCTCAAATTCTGAAAAAAAAAAAAATAAATTTATAAACGGGTAACACAATTGTGAGAACTCTTCTGTGTCACTGCTGCAGCCTGTTGTCTCTCTTGCTTTACCTTCTGATATTGCTTTGGGGTCAGTGAGGGTCAGTGGTGATAAGAGGCATTGAAGATGATCTCCCATTTGTCTGTTTTTGCTTTTACTTTCATGAGTCCGTATCTCTCACCAGCAGCTTGTCAGACCCTGCTTTTACCCATCCGGCTTGGTAACAGAGCAGGTGCCTTGCAGCGCTTCGTACGTAGCGTGGATGGCGGGCATCCTGTGCTGTGTCGTGATGGAAGCAGATGGGACCAGCTTTTAGCATATTGCTAAACAAGCTGAGCCAAACTTCCTCGGACTCTTCCGGCTCCATGTTTGTGGATGTTTATAAGGGACACGAGCCAACAGAGGGAGGGTTTGTTGCTGTTAAAGAATATGTAGAATACGTACATGCTCAGCAAAGACCATGACACAGGCTCTCAGCTGCAAGAGCACAGCTTAAAGAGACTTTTCTACAACGTACTGTATAGAGTTGCTGCTTTCCCTGCATGTGAAAGATCAAATTTGTGCCATTTGAAATCACCCCCTAATTTTCCTTTCTCTGTGCCTTCCCATGTCGTCTTAATTTTTTCTATAAAATCCATAGTCTAAAATAAAATGCTGCTTATTTCACCAAATTTTATTTTCACATTACATACAACGAACGTTACCTGCTCATCTTTTCTACTTCTGTATTAGTTCTCAAGGTAAGGTGCTAATAATTGTGCTAACAGTTGTACGCTTGCAATATCGGGCTTTACATACGGTGTCGCTGAGCCTCAGCTTGCAGTATAGTATTGCAGCGTGTTTCCTTAGGGTTGTTTGTGGCCCGCTCACAGCCGCCCATTGATACTAAAGCAGAGATGGTTAACAAATACAGGCTGGGAAAATCAGTTGATCTTCCGTTTGCTGAAGGCCTGATGGAGAGCTGTACTGCAGTAGCTAATGCAAAGTTCTGGTTAAATATTGTCCTACCGTTTGCACTATACCGTCTGTTGTTTTTACACTGAAGGCTTAGCAGAGGTTGGAGGCAGTATTGACTTTGTAATTAAACTATTTTAACTTCAGGATTTTGTAATCACCGTACTTAAACCATCTGTTACGGTACATGGGCGATTTCCCCACCCCCCGCTCCACCCCTGCGCTCCCCTCCGGGAACAAAACGCCGTCATGTTTTTAATTGAGAAGGCCCTCTTACCATGGGGGTAGGGTAGAAAGAGAAAATGAGGATAATTTCCTTTTTTGTAAGACGACGTGCAAAAGCTCACGGGGCTTTTGCTCCTTGAGAGAGGAGGTGCACGTAGGATGTCCACTCCTCCTGGCTCCTCCTTGTCCCCTAGTCCCAGGGGCGACGCAGAGGGCTTCTTAGTGGGGCACCTCCCTTTCGGGACTGACTCCTTGGCCCTCGCCAGGGACTTCTACTGGGAGAAGTAAGGGAAGGGGATGGAGACTGAACTCTACCGGGGTAGAGCCTGGTGAGCAGGATTGCTCATGTAGGGAACCACCAAGCTCTTTGTGCTCAGGGAAAGAAAACAGAAGCAAGGGGTAAGGCAGAAGACAAGAGCAGCAGATTTTGTGGAGCTATTTGTGTCTGTTGACAGACCTGTGTATCCCTCTTGCCGACCAGGACATCCAGCATCTCGTATCTGAAGTTCCCAATGCTGCTCAAACAGTAGTGGCACTGCCTGTATAATCTTGGGCGAATCCCTCAGGATTTGCCTACTCCTGCAAGTTGCACTAAATTAGTATGGAGAAGGCCATAGCAAGCCATCCCATGGGTATAATGATCCATGGGTATAGCGAAATGAGCACTAGCACTTGGTAACACCAAATTCTGGACTTTCAGGAGTGCAACTGAAAAGATGATCTTAGCCAAAACAGTTATGATAGTAATACTGCTAGATATTAAAACTTGGGCTGAATTTCTCTAAATCAGTAAAACAAATTAAGAGCATCTTGTCCTTTCTCCCAGTTGCATGGGATTCTTTTGTTTTGTTTTGTTTCACTGAGTTGGTTTGGTCTGCAGTTTCAGCAGATAAAAACCCATGCAGAACTTGTGCTAAGATAAAGTAGGGGATTTCCTATTTTGCATGCATAAAGTTAATCAGAAGTCTGATTAACCAGTCTTGATTCCTAGTGCACTGCTCTGAATTTAAACCACTAGATCAGACATCTTTGTGCACTCCTTATTTAAAAATGTCTTTTAATTTTGCTTCATCCTGCCTCAGTTTTGTGTGTTCACCTACATTTTCTTACTGGCAGTCAGCTCAGCAGGGCTCTTTTGACCAGTGCTCGAGGGAAATGCCCTCCTGAAGCTTGCCACATAAACTTGAGTTGTTGAAAAAGAAGAGAGAGATACAAGCGGCAGGGAATCTTCTCGGTTGTATTGAGAAGAATTCACTCTTTTTTCTCTTGTTCTAGTTTGCCAGACAAGTTTTCTTTCAGGACAGATGAAAGTGCTAAATCAAACAGCAACTGTTCTATATACCTCAATATTGGATCCAATTGTACTCCCTCTTATGATGCCTGTTGTGTAGACCTGTGCTTCGATCTTGGCCCAAGTTTGTTTGGCATTGTATGTTCTGAAGCTCTTTTTGGGGACAGCAGATAGAGCCGTGCTTGAGAGAGGCAGATTTTTGCTGTTAAGCAGTGCAAGCACACCATGACTCCTGAGGCTGCATTTGCACATGTAGATAAAGGGCTGCCCACCCCTCCATGTGTCTTATGTGGCATGTCCCACCAACTTGCTTCATGAACCTGTCTCAGAAAAATAACAATTTCTTCAAAATTTCCGGAGGCTGAAAGAAAATTGATCAATGCAGCGTGATTCTACGTGGGTGAGACATATCGTTTAATTCAGTCCCACCTGACAGCAATGACCACTGTTATGAATGATACTGCGTTTCACTGATTTCTATCCCCCTTGTAAAGAAATGGCATGTTTCTGTTTATTTCCTTTCCTAAACAAGGCCCCTTGTATGACGCTGTAGTTATTGTGAAAAAGTGTAGCATTTCACCCGGTGTGACTGTAGACCAGTGACATGAAGCAAGACCAGTGTGTCCCCCACCATGCCCACCCCTACTCTGTGAAGTTTATTTGTATCTCTGCAGCTCTTCAGCACGCATTTGCCTGGCAAAGCCATTTCGTTAATGCCAGGCAGCAGGAACTGCTGAGTGCGCAACACTTCCGAAGAACTGTTTGCTTACTTGAGAAACTAAATGCAGATGTGGAGGCCTTCCCTTACCTCTCGAATTATTAATAAGCTGAAAGAACGGAGGCTAGCATTTTCAAGCGTTGGACCCACAGTCTCGTGGGTTTTTTTTTTCACGTGTTATTCTGCTCAGCACTGCAAGGGTGAAGATCTGTTTCTTTAAACATAGATAGGTAAGTATTGCTATAGAAGTAAGTCTTCTATATACTCCATGCCTGGATATTTCTAGAAGGTATCTTCTATCACTTACAGGGTTAAGGATTAGATCCTCATACGTATCAAAAGCTCTCTGCATCCATCAGCATTGATAAAGCTAAACTCCAAACTCCATTTTCAGAAACTCTTGGGCAGTTGTTAGCTTATCTCTCTGCTCACCTCTCAGCTTAGCCCCCAGGACATGGAACACGTAGTCAGATGTTGATTAAACACACCTTCTTCATGGCACACTCTCGGGACATCATCCAATTTCAGCTGAGATGCTGTGTGACACCACTTCAATCTGCTCTGCTAAGTGACCAGAGTTTCTTGGAGGCTGGTGGCAACTCTCATTGATCGCCTTTGTTGCAGGGCTGCAGCCAGCCTGGCGCTGGAGCTCACAGCGTAGCTCA
Source organism: Chionis minor (assembly GCA_013398295.1). Taxonomy (NCBI): domain Eukaryota; kingdom Metazoa; phylum Chordata; class Aves; order Charadriiformes; family Chionidae; genus Chionis; species Chionis minor. The sequence goes on from VZSF01007407.1 coordinate 6,717, forward strand.
AGCAGCTGGGCAAACATCTCGCCCTGACCTCGCAGACTGCACTGAGACTTGCCAGGGCCAACAGCCATGAAGGGACTTAAAGCTTGTCATGTGCTCTACCGCATAACTACTGCACGTTCTGCTGCCAACTAGACTTCTCAACCTCAACTGAGGCACCTAGGATCCCCGCAGGGTACGTGAGGAGGCTCATGTTTCGCATGGAAATCATGTGAGCCACAACTCTAAGAGTCTGTGTGAGCAACAAGTGCTAAGCAAAGGGATTTGCTGAGCAAAAGCATCCCTCAGCCACAGCCACCTGCCAAAATCTATTTTGCCTGGAGGTAGATGGGTGTGCGACATTGTTCTTCCAGACCTAAATAGTTCAGCTTTGCTTGTGTCTGAATTGTCCAGGACTCAGGGACATATCACTTATCAGTGACAGATCATGTCTTGACTGCTGGCAGAAGTAGTGTGAACCTCATTCCTAGGTCCTTGAAGAGAGCAGGAGACCTGCAGGCCTACTTTTGGAAGACTCTGAAGGGCCGCAGAGAAAAATCTCTTTCACATCGATGATGTAGAGTAGATGTGGACCCTGGGGTGGCCAGACTTTTGATTTATACTATTTTCCCGCAGAGGGAGTTGCTTGGCTCGAGGGTGAAGCCAGGGTGTACTCCTGCAGTTATATGGGATGGACTGTATAATTGGGAGGTAAAGACCACTCTGCAAAGCCGAGGAGGAAACCAAGCTGACTATATAGGTGTGTCTTTAGTTTCTTCTGATGCCACTTTGGAGCAGGATCAGAAATCTCATTTTCTTCCAAATGGGGAAACACCATGATCGGCTGGAATAGCTTAAGATCAAACTTAATCTGGGGCTTGGTTCATATTTATTTATTTAAGCAAAGTGTTACATCCCCAGTACAATGGACCGAGTCTATTTCAATCTCATCTTCAACATTTTACCCTTTTAAAAATTGATTTCCCTGGAATTTTCCACATAACTTTCATTTAGAATGAAATTCCCATTTCAATTTTAGAAGGAACTTAATAGTGTTGGCAACTTTTTATATTCTCTTCTAAAATTCTTTAAAAATTACTCACGCTATCAATTACACAATGACCAGTGTAATGAAACCGAAAAGAGAACTGTTACATTGAGGGTACTGAAGGTAGTTCATCAGCTCTCCATCAGGAGCCAGAAGTTGGATAACTGCTATCTTAAGCATGCCTGGAGATTGGCCATGCAACCTCTCAAATTAAAGTACTTACCAAGAACTGAAAGCTGGGGGCTGTCAGAAGCTCATAGCTTCTATGGGAGGACAGATCCACTGTATCAGCCACTGGATGGCACATCTATGTGTGAAAAAACGTGCAGAGTCAAAGTAAAGATGCTGTTAGAGGATGCTGTACGTCTGGGCTAGTTTTTGAAGGCTGATCATACTTTGAAGACCACGCCTAATAGACTGTATTAGAGATAAAGGAAGGCCTGCTTATTGTCCACCGTGTATTACATACAGTTGGTATTTTTACTGTAGTGATCTTCTAAAACATGTCACTGTAAATAAATTTTGCGTGATCTCTATGCATCTTAATGCAAAACAGGTGGCTAATCAATGAAGTCAGCCTCTGAACAAAACTGAATGATATGAGAAAATTAAATATGACAAGAATTAAAAAGGCATATAATATCAAACTTGAAATGTACAATCTCACTGTACGTCTCTTTTTACTGTAGCAACCAGGGCACAAGAGCAGTATGAACATGTGGCCCTTTATTTGATCAAAGATAATAATCAACTAAGCCAAAAGGAAGGGAAGTAGATTTTCCTAGTTCGGCTGCTAATATAATCTTTTATGTGTTTCCAATTGTGTAACCATCGCTTCATGCAGCATTGTAACATGCAGCCATTGTTAAATGGGAAAAAACTGTGCAAATAACAAAGAATGAAAAATGTAGAGAAATGGTATTTGGTATCACAACTTATGCAATGGGCACAATATTTTGCCTCCCTCCATTTCAGATCCCAGGTCTGGTTTTCTTCTGTTTTGCCTGCTCGTGCCTGTTGGCAGGTTCAGGTCCTGGTAAGAAGTGATTCTGCTGAGTCTTGTAATTGCTGCAAATGTCCGGTGACCATGGAAGCATCAGAGTTTGTGGTAGGATCTCCTGCCTTCCTGATCTTTCACCATCTCAGTAATGTTGATTACCTGAAGTCTTATTGTTAGCAGTGATGCAGCATCTTGGGGCTACAGATACCTACAGTCCTTTCATTAAAGATATTATTCTTGTCTTAGGCTGTGAAAGATGCCTCTTGTTTCCATCCGAGAAGTTTCAGCTAATGACTACTTAAATGTTCATTGATCCTGGCTTACACCATTTCTGACCTAGTCCTTGCCTTTTATTCCAACTTAGTCCTAGCCTTTTAGCTGAAGATAATGACTACGTTAATGACTTATTAATTTCAATAATGAGCACAGATCCTTGCAGGTCTTAAATCCATAATTAGTTCAGATTCATTGTTACATGTTGGCCTGAACCTCTACCCTGACTTTAAATTCCCCAATGCCATACTCAGAATTATGATTGACAATGTGGTCTCTGTCACTTAAAATCTCAAATTAGTCTTACACGTTTCTTCTAGACCTGGCTTGAACCTAAATGGCTCATCTTCTTTCATTTCAAATCAACTTTGAGTCTACTCTTAAGACTAGGTCTTGAAGGAATCATAACTAGGTCACCTGGCCTGGCATTAGGTTTCATATAAGCTCAACAATCCCTGCTAAATACAGAAACAACCCACTTCCACCAGTTTCTGCCGAAGTAAATCTTAACTTTAATTTTGACTATAACATTAATCTATATTGGTCTGCCTACACTCTGTTTTATCTAGAACTAAGCATAGTTTGTGGATGCCTCTAAGCAGCATTAAACCGAGCCTGATGGCCGCTTCTAAATCCAATATTGACTGATGGTCTCAGCTTCATGTTGACCCAACCCCTGAAGTTAATCCTAATGACAAAGCTAACTCAGTTTTAAGCTAACTCAGTTTTAAGCTCTAGCCTGAGCACATCACTAAGAAGAAAGCAGCAAACTTTCCTGAATTAACTATGTTAAGTTAAACTTAACCATGCAGGCCCCTACTGGCCATAAGCCAAGCTCAGGCATTATGCAGGCTCATCCAACACACTAGCCTGAATCCAAGCCCGTAAGTCCCGTTATCGCTATCCTCAGATCCTACAAACAGAGTTCATCCTAAAAACTAGACCTGTGACCTGTCTCAGACAGGCAATTTAGCACAGCTTTACAGGCCCTTATTTGCAACAGTTGTTAAGGCCCACACTAACCAGCAAACTTCACCCAGACTCCATTCCCAAGGCTAATATCGAATTTAACCCAATCCCTAAAGCTAGATTAGTGATTCCAATTGAACCGTAGCCCAAAAGTATTCATACAAAAGGCTGTTACTTACAACCTGGGGCATATCAGCCCTAAAACTAACTCTAATCTATCTCTTCCCAGTTATCAAAACCAAGTAAGGCTTCCTGCATTACCTAGATCTAATCATTAGCAGGCAGCCTCAACAATTTTAAGTTTAGCCTGATGACTCCTTTTATTTTAGCACAGTACTGTTGGCTGCTGTGGGACTCCCAGCCTGTAGCATCATGTCTTTTTCCAGAGGTATGACATCAATGGCCTGTATTGTTGGCCTGGCTTCTACAGATTCTTGTATTTCTCTCTAATTCTGTTCCTAACAGACTTAGTTTCTTTAGTGTCAAATATCTGCTTTTCCAAGAGTGATAACATCTCTACAGCTTTTCTTTAAGGGCTCTAAGAGCAGGGTTTTTTGGTCATTGTTCCTTCTCTAGACCACTTGATCCATAAGCCTAAAGTCCACCCAGTTCTGATCCCACGTGGAGGGAAACAGCACTGTGCTGTGTCGTATAAAGCATCTGTTCTCTTTCAGCATATCTGCAATGCGTCTCCGATCTTCTAATAGTCTGCCTTAAATATAAGGTTCTGCTAAATGGCTCATGTCTGCCTGCAGCAGTGCAGGCTCCTTTCCTCTCTGTGACCGCTGACCACTCACGTACTAGATGGAGGCAGCTGGCGGGATGCTGATCTGACCCATAGGATGCATTTGGCATGTAGGATGACAGGATGATACACAGGTTACTTTTTACGAGCAATTTCACTGTGTTTTCAATACCCATTTAAAAGTAAAGGAAAAATTTCTTTGCTAATTTTGATTCTGGAGCAAAATTCCCATCGTCCTGTCTTCAGAGTTGAAGAACTGCACTTCTCTTCCAGCACGAACTACATAAGTTTCCCTGTTGCTTGCTAGGCACGGGACAATGGCATACAAGACAATCGGCTCTTCTCCAATATTGCTTCATCTTGGTCAATACAATTTGTTTTAGAATCAGTTTTACTTTAGAAATAGAAGCAGATTTGACATGTTCATCTACCTCTTTTGCCTTTTCTAGCACCAGTTCAAATTCATTCATATTGGCAAATAGATCAAAAGGATTTCAATTTTCATCTTTCTTTCTCAGATTTTTTTTTTTCTGTAGGCAAAATTCATTTGACACTGATTGTACTCAATATCTACAATTTTTAAGCACAGATTCTCTGGCATGCATATATTTAAACCAACATATTAATGCATCCACAAAAATGCAACTGAACTCAGTAATACAAGACCACCAAGTGTCAACTCCATTGATTCTTCATATTATTTACTGTAATGCTGCCACATTACTAAAGGTAAAAATCTTCCCATAGGGTATCCACAAAAGCTATGAATGATTTCATTTCCCACAGAAAAAAATTACTGAATTCATCAAACCACGTATTTGACTGAACTAATGGGTCATAAAATGTAAATTTCTCATTTGGTTTTTCCTAGTTTCAATTATGAGTTTGGTTTGTTCTGCAACATTATGAGAAATTCATCTTAATTGGCTATTTGAATATTAGAATATTTTTTACTGCTCTTTACTGTTGATAACGAACCGCAATTTACAGCAGTGTGGTACTTCATGCTACTCTGCATTTTGCAGCTATCATGAGAATCTGCACATCTAATGATATAATATTGTTTCTTATCTCAGGTAAAGTGCAGATAAAGTAATGTACACCAAAAAAATGCCCACAATTGTTCACATGAAAAAAAGAAAATTACTGGAAATGATGCATCTGTGCATCTAAATCACATATGAGTCACTATGTGCCACAAGCCATGGCTTTTATGTAGGGTCTTATGTAAGACCCTGTCTGCTAGTGGCTGCCTAATTCCTCTAAATTCTACATATTGCTCTCACGTAAGTTCAGCAATCTGGAAGTTTCCCGCTTAATTATTTGTGCTCTGCCATTTGTCAGCAGAGGGAGCCAAGCATTTCAGGACAGTGACATGTCCCTTCCCATAGCGATATATCCCTTACCTTTGTACTCCCCTTCCCCATCTTATCTCACTTGGAATGGGAGTGATCTATCTCTTCACTGACTATAGAGATGAATCCCTTAGTCAGGGAACCTGACTTTCATGGGAATAATTTTAGGAGAAAATATATTCTGTTCTGAATAATCATGAAGAAAAAACTCTTTTGCAATACTTACTTCACTAGATGTAAAGCATTACCCCAGAAATACTTGTTTGAGCAGCCTGTATTACCATTACATGTCATTGGGAATTTTTGTTGAAAACAAAACTTTCACGCGTCATTATGGCATTTTTGGTCGCAACGTAAGACTTCATTCTGAATTAGGAAGCAATTGAGCTAGAGTCTTCCACATCTCAATTACTGAACTACAGTGTCTCATTTCTGCATAAAGTATTTCATATCAGGGACTACTCATGAGCTAGCCCGGCCAATGCTCCTTATTACTCTTCTGCTATCATGAGAAGTCAGACTTCTCATGATGGAAAACCCTAAAGGAAGTTATACAGGATTAGAAATAAAAACTTCATCAAGGTATCACCCATTTTCTTCCACCAAAAATACCCTACTATCTAACTCCATGATATCCAATGGACTCAAACAGTTTGGAAGACTGGGTTAAAATCTTAATCTGAATCTGATGGCGGGACAACCTGATTATAAAATAACATCTGTTCTTTCATGAATGTGTAGCAAGAAGCTTGTTTTGTATGTGTGTTTTCTTGTCTGTCCTCTTTAATACCATTAGTGAATATTCTTCACCTGGTTTCTCCAGAAACATACATAAATGCATGTTGGCATACTGAATATCATGGCACTTGTAAAATATTTTTTTCTTATAATAGCTTACCTGGAGGGTTGCAGTATTTTTCATCACCTTTACTGCTTTTCATCTCAATATAGATAGTTGCCCTAACCCCATTCATTTTGATGGGCATCTTTTTTGTGGATTTCCACCAGAAGAAATTTTGGGCTTATACCACAAGTAATTTTGAAATCCCATGACATTTTGTGGCCCATTTTCATTTGTGTCTGTTATCCAGCTACAGTAGCAGGCTACTGCGATTATTTAGCTTATGATATTTGCATGTTTTGGTGGTTTTGAGATACAAGTGGTTTATTTTAAAAGAAAAAAAAATCCCCACAATATGTTTTATTTATTTCCTGAGGGCTTTCACTTGCACAAGTAGGCACTAAACATTTGAAATTGACTTTCCCGAGCACAACAGTAAAAAACTTAAGAATTTGGCTTAGTTTCATTTAAAACAGTAAAAATTGACCTTGTAAACATTTCCATAGGAGGTAGGATACATACATTTGACAATCTGTCAAATAAGAGAAAGTAAACAGTTACTCTGTGGTCCTAATAAATAATGAGCAACACAGGCATTAAATAAACATTTTTATATAAAAAGATATATGGGAAAGACTAAAATAGCATTTTTAATAAATTAGGAATAGATGTAATCATTTCTTTACAATTTAGTCTTTCTTCCAAGAATCATTGACTCTTTCTGCTCACCCTGAAATTTCTGTCTGAAAAGCTGTAACGGTGAGAATAATCCCAAGTGGTTCACAAGCAGGACCCAATTTGAATATAGCTATTTTTGTGTGTGTGTGTAGGGCTGCTAATATCTCTAAAATGGCTCCTTTAACACCTATATGTAATACTTTTCTATTCCACCAACGTGAAGGGAATTGTCATCATAGCCTTAACGTGTGGATTTGGAAAGTAGGCTTAAGGCACTGACATGTCTCTCCCAGTTCAGGTTCCTCCAGCAGCTGCTCCCATGAAGACAGTGTTGATTGGTGGTAAAGATGACACCATATCTCTGCTTGGTGGACCATGGGACTCCAGATTTTCCTGAGAAGAGAACTGACCAGATGTTCCGTACATACACTGGGAAGAAGATGTGGTTTGCATGTTTGAAGCTGCGGGGAAAAAAAGTTACTGTCATTGCAAGTTTTCTATCTATTGAATTTAACAAAAAACACAATCCAATTTCATCTGATGGAAACCTTATCTACCAGGCACACCATCTGAAGGACAGAAACCTCAATGCTTCTATACTTCACTCAATTTACCTATACTTCTAAAACTTTTCTTCAGTAGCTCCTCACACCACCAGGGAATAGGTCAAAATCCATGTATAAGTGAACTCTGATACAAATTCAAGTACGGGCCTGAAGTTCATGGCTTGCACATGAGCCATCTTCTATGGAAATTGTGCAAAGCTATTTATATTCGCTATGCTAGTCTTTCTGTATCTTGCACCATTCAGGTCCATATTCACTGGTGGTACCACTGCCACCACCTGGCACATATCAACATGGAACACAGAAGATACTTGATGGGCACAGTCCCTGAAAGGTTGTGCTGTGTTTTTTTCCTCCCCTCTTTAGTATCCTTTAAAGAACCGAGCACTGAATTCTTGCAGAGCCTTAATGAGGCAAGTAATGTCTGATCTGCTGTGCAGATCAGGTAAGAAGTAGGAAGAGGTAATCTTGTGGAGAAACAAGTGGTGCCCTAGGTTATATCTTCCACGCAACCCTTTTTGGAATGTGAGGCCAAACTCAGCTGCCATTTTTAAAATGCACATGCCAAAACAAATCCTTTGGAGTTAGGTAATTTCACCTAAAATTCACTGTCAGTGGGAACTTCGCCTAATACACACAGTTGTTGAAGCACAGGACAGGAAGGGACTATACCACAGGAAGTATATATCTAGACATCCCTGGCCCAGGGTCCATTTGATCTGTTTCACAGTAAGGATCCTTAAGAGCCCTTACAAGAGCCCAGTCTGTCATTAATCTGTCTGTCTCACTTAATAGTTAGAAAGTTTTTCCTAACACAGATTTTTCTACAATTCAGGCCAGTCATTCCACTCCTCATGGACAATGGATCATAGTCCTACTTATGGGAGTGAAGAGTTATTAAACCCACTGCCCTGCAATTTTAAGGAAAACACATCTTATGATACAACCTAGGTACTGAACTATTTCATCTCTATATTGCATCTCATCTACTACATATGTGAGCTACAGTTCAATACTCAGCACTTGTTAGGATGCTAAAAAGATCATAGCTCTTCCTCAGTCGCTGGCTATACTTACACATAGGAGTCCGACAAACAATTGAAGGTGAGGACTCTGTGTAGTATGAGCCTGCTTGTTTTCTTCCGCTGTCATCCAAGATATTCAGTGGATCGTGTATATCACTGTATGATGGCAATGACCGAATGCTGCTTACACTGCTGATTACAGAAACATGTTGATCCACCATCGTTCCAAGTCTGTGAGATTCTGGATAATTTATATTGTTTCCATAATATCCTATTGACAGGAGATTACAAAAAAGCAGAGTGAAACTACTGTTGAAGAGAAAGGGTAGGGTAGGAGGCTGTGGTAACCTGGGCCAAAAAGTAACTTTTACTGAGTCACTTGAGAACAAAATTATGTATACATACAGCGTAATAACATTAGTAACATATGCAGTGACTGCCTCAGAAGAGGGGTGGTAACAAGGGAACAAAAAGATCTGCAGAGTTCAGTCATGCCTTCAGTTCGGAATTGCACTTTCTTTCTAAGTTCAGAACCAAGGAGTATCCTGCCATTGGTGGCTGTAAGAGACACCATGGGGACTCTTATCCACAGTGCAGTGCTCCCTTCTGAGGCTGGCAATTGAGGAAAGTCTTAAGTGGAAAGAAAATCTGCATGGCAATATGGAATTACTGCATATACAAATCCATATAAAAGCAACATTTCCACCGTGTCTTTCCTCCAGAAGAGGGAGGTTTTTTTACAGACTATCTCTCTGAAGTAGACTGTGGCAATAACTTTACATTTGAAGCATGAGAAATATTAGGGCCAAAGTCTCAAACTAATGTAAATGCACATTTTTATACTTCGTTTCACTGTTCTGACCCTGTGACTATAATGGTCGAATATGCTGATCCCAGAGGTAAGCTATCTAATTCCTGCCCTATTTCACAGTGGATGTTCTGGAGGCTTTTCAAGAGTGTTAAATCACAAGGTTATCCTGGTTTTGCTTCCTTTATGCAAGACATGGTGATGGTGCCCAAGGAAGATTAGCATAGGTGCGTAAGATGCATTTGAGGCCAGCTGAAGATTCACCAGAGGAAAATAAATCCTTAAGTAGCTTGTTAAGCTGCTTTACAATCCCTGTGTGTCATCGGAGAAGTGGAAAACAGGAAGGTATAAATAAGACCAGAAAAACATCTTCCATACTAAAAAAGTAGAGAAATGTTTTACTTCAGCAAGGAAAGAGAAACAAAAGGGAAAAAGAAAATATATATAAATACCGTTGGAAGCATTAGCGGGATATGCTGCTCCTGGGCACGTAGATACTGAGTTGCTCAAGAAATTGAAACTCCCAGTATTCAGAAACTGCATATTGTGTGTGTCCTGAGACATGGATGAGAGACCATAGCTGGAAGGGGATCTGGCATTGTATGAAGACACAGCACAACTGTTGCTGAAGTAGTCTCTGGAGAACTGCTGTTCACTCAAGGCATTGAATCGGCTGTGCTCTGCTCTGTGGTGGTAAACTCCTGAAGTGGAATGGGCCTGAGTTCTGAACATAGCCTGGTAGTTGGAATTGTTTCCATAGTAATTCTGATTAGTTTGTGACAAAGTCTGATAAAGGGGTTCTGAGTAGGAAGAGCACTGTGAATGTGTGGATAGCACTTGGCCTACACTTGGAGGTCTCACAGCCATTGGCCCCTGGTTGATAACACTTCCTCGGCTGACCATGGCTGGTGAAATGGGTGGAGTCATCAGGTGACCAGTGCTTTGAGACAGCTCCATCTGACCTGGAATAAATAAGCATTAGGCGATTAGTGTTCACACTGCAGTACTGCTGAATAGTGGACCTGTTAAGATGCTAACCCTCTAGTGAAGCGTACATTACACTTTGAAGCCTCTACAAAGGATATGTATTGGCCCTCATCTATACAAGTTCTCTAATCCATGGCTTCAGGCTATGAAGCTTCCCACTTTCATTCTCCAGGTTGGAGACTGCCACATTCAGTGGGAAATTCCAGCAGTTACAAGGTTCTTGTGCTCCAGGTGTTACTGTTCATTCTCTTCTCACAAGAACCTCACCAAGCCAACAGGTATAGGATAGTTTTACCATTGTTCCAAGAGGATCTAATACTGGCAGTGCTCTACAATTGCCGCCTTCTGTAAATCAGCACAGAGAGCGAGTTCATGAAATATTACTCACTAGAGGACTATATGAATGTATATGGTCATTGCTCCTCCTACAGCAACGTGTTACTGTGGACTGAAAGAACTAAAAAGCAAATAAGAGAAGGAGAAACTGGAAGAACTGATACGTACCTGTCAGCTGTATATTCTCAGTGTCTCCTGTGATGAAGGGGTTCAGACCAGAAGACACACTGCTGGGCTGGCTGGCTGACAAGGACACGTACGTCTGCTCTGCTAGACACTCATTTTTCACTGAAGTGTCACTGGGCAGAGGAGCAGCTTTGTTACGATTTGCTAGGAAGCAAGAGCTTGGTGATGCGGTAAAGGTGGCTTTGCTTGCATCTGCAAGAGTAAGTGAAAACTCTTGGTGGCTGCTATGTATAAATTCATCACCGGTATATAGATAGCATACAAGCTGCCTGATTTGTTCATGTCTCTGGTGCTTATTTCAAAACCCAGTGAAGCCTCCATATTTTGCATGTAGCAAATGAATACAAATATTGCTCCAGTCTTAATCTTGCCAATTAACCCTTTGTATCCTATTCCCTGACCTGATCTGCATCACAGAGTATCAGCTCCTTACTGAAACCATCATAGTGAAGGTATGAATCAGATTTATTCCCTTGAAGTAAACATCAGCAATGAAGTCAAGTAAATTGCACGAATCAGGCTCATGGCACTTCATTCCAAACAATTAACAATGGGAATTTTAGAATACTTGAATTCTATTGTCATAGTGATAACTAGGGAAAAGCATTTGCTATTCTCAGTAGTTCTTCAGTTTTCTGCAGACTATTGACAGAGCCAGAAAGTTTTGCTGTTCTTCAGTGGAAACCATGACTTTACCTTATGGTTTCAGGTACTTCACCTAAGTATCCAAGGATAAGGCAAATACTATATAGGATTAGTTTTTTTGCTGAAGGCTGAATTAAAAGAAAAAGCACCACATCTACTGTCAGACAAATTTTATGCAAGTTTCTTGCAGCAAAGTGCAGATTTGTAGTAACAACAGACAAAAAGTTAAAGATTGATTGCTGGTGCTAATGACAATAAAAAAATAATTCAGCAGAACCCAGCTGAGTTTCACTGGATATTTAGGGACTAACTTTGACCAGAATTTGATCCAAATCAATCTTCATTCATTTTATAGCAAAGGACCTGGAGCACACGACTTCAAACTTTCAAACCTTGAAGATGCCTGGTAGATGGAAAATGTTAAGGATACTGTTTTAAATTAATTTTCTTTCTCTTCCACATAGTAATACTTCAGTCAGATGCTAAACAGAGTTCCAAACTTGCAGGGATATTTGCATTTTAGTAACATTTAATGTATTCCTAGGTGTAATTACATATTTAAGCTTTGGCAGAAAAAAATGGATTAGGAATTCCTGCCCTTTCTGCTACTTATACCTCTTTTCATACTTCAGCTTGTGGCCCTTTGGATGTACCTACAAGTGTTTGTTGCATCCGAGATCATTTCAGTGATCAAGTGTATTCACATTCCCACAAAATGTTATTAAGTGAACTATGGTAGGAAGGTGGGAATGAATTGCTGACTGAATTGTCACAAGCTTTTCAGGTAAATTTGACAATGTTGCGTATAACTATATCTTCAGGAGAAGACAGTAAGCCTGCTTCTGTTTAAAGTCAAATATGACAATTTCTAAAAATACAAGAGTATGTTCAAAAGAATCAAGCTCTAGTTACCTAAATTCTTCATGTATTTGTCCAGTAGATTCTGGAGTTCTTGTTCTTTGTCGTTGTTGAACTGTGTCTCCATGGCGAGCAGGATGTACTCATCTAGTAGCATGCGGATCAAATGAAAAGAACCTTTTGGAGGAGAAAGAGAGAGAGTAGCTGAGTTATCTTTGTGACCATCTCTCACCACTCTACAAGAAGCGAGTGAAACAAACAAATAATTGTGGACTTTAAATGACCTGGCAAGACCAACAAGGAATAGTGCCTAACTTCTAGCTCTAATCTCTCTTTGCACTGGCCCACCTAGCTCAATTGTTTACTGTCCTGTAGGCTATTTGACCACTAATTACATCAAAGAAAAATACTGATGAAAGTGAGACATGCTTTATACTTGAAGAGGGCACACAGTGGAGCTAGATAAGGCTGAAGTCTGCTAGAATGACTCTGCTCTATTTCTGTTTGCCTTGTGCTAAATAACCAGACAATAACAGGTGAAGTCTTTGACCTTATTTCAAGGATATATCACATTAAAAACATGTCTCTCCTTACAGACATTTCAAATACCCTCTGAATTTTAGATAACACTGTACCTACGACTAAACTTATGAAATTAGGTACTAGATTTAAAGTGAGCTTCACTTGCTCTACCATCTTTGCTCTCATAACTGGTTCTTTCTGAAAGTCCATAAAAATGTAAACATTTCTAAAGATGGACATGTGAATCTTGATTTTTAAAAGCCACAAACACTGTTGAATTAACTATCTGCTGACCCCAGAATTAAATGAGTAGTGATCTGCCAAATTCAATTTGCATTTATGAAAACATATCATGCACAAGAACTTCTCTATAGCAGTAATTTTTTAGCAAACTGATCCACATGTAAGACCAATAATTTAAATCTTCTGCCTCCTGTACAGAGATATGCAGTTACAACTCCATTGCCATACCAAAACAAATAGGGCTTCTAGCTCTTAAATGGCAAAATGGTATCAAACAGCAACTCAAAAGAAAAATGTCTTTTAGAAACGAACGTGTGACATAGGTCACCAACAAATTATTGCTAGTATTTACTGTGAGATGTTAGTTGAAAAACATGCTACACAGCATTTGTGGCTTTGATCAAAGACTAGGACAGATTCCCCTGCTCAGGAAATGGTGGAAAGCTGGTTAGTGCTTGCATATATGTACAAAATATGAGTGTTTTTACAAAACTCAGGTACCAAAACTCGACGCGTTGTTTAGAGTTAGGTTATGCATCACCCGAGCACCAAAAAAACTCCATTTGAGAAGGAAGTCTTGGGCTCTCTTCTTTAATGACCTCCCATTTTGCTTGCTTGCCTGCAAGAGAATAGTAAAATACTGTTAAGTATGCTTACTTGCTTTTTGCACACAGAGAAGAAAGAAGAACTGAATATGCCTGCGAGTTCAAGAAGCCCTTGACTCGGGCTGATGTGGCTGGGTGGATCAAGCTGCCTGATTCAAACTATCTTCACAATGTGTGTCCTAAAGTGACAAAAAGCAGCATTCACTCTTTTCAGTGCAACCAGAGTAGAGATTTGACAATGTTAGATGAAGCAAACTACTCACTGCTTGGGCTCTGCTGTGTCCTGAAGGTGTACAAATTACCTCATATTCTAGTATTATAGGTGCCAAATTGTTCTGTAAATATACAGGTGTACAGGGCAGAAAGAAAGGAAAAAACACCACCCTCTGGCACTACGTTACACAAACAGAACAGAAACTAGTCTTCGTACTTTAATGTCATCTGTATTATACTGCCCAGACTTTCTCTTATAAAATGGTATGTTTACTATCAAAACATCACTGCTTTTAATGCTGCTCATTTCATACCGTCATTTTGCTCTGGCAGTGATTTGTTCGTGTGTAATGTATGCCCTGTTGCTTTCTCAAACAGCAAGCAGAAAGAAGCTGTTGTGTGAGTTTGACAGTAACCACGCTTTAGCATGAACAGAAGGCAGACAGCAATGTAAGTATTACATGTTCTGTAAATTATTAGCTTCTGCTGAGGTGACCTAGCCTCATATCAGGACTTGTTGGTATTTCTTACCCTTAACCACAGGAAAACAATGCTAGGAACCATACCTCTTAACTTCAATAATACAGTATCACATAGTAGATGCTGAATAGGAGAGTGCTTCACCTTTTCTGCCTATCTTGTTTATCTGGAATTGTCTTCTGAAATTGCGGAATCAATTTTAGACCATAATCATTCAGTTCTAAAATAAGTTGTGGTCGCTTAGCTTCAGTGGGAGTTTTCTGTCTAGGTAAGTGTGTATGAGAACTTGCTTGGCTATGTTACCCAGAACCATCCAAAGCTCCTCACTGTGCTGCTCACAAATGACACCAAATGTTAGGAAACTCAGAGTGCTTTAAAAAGAAAGGAATTATCACTGCCTCCATTGAAATTTGGGAAAACAGGTGAAGAAAGGAAAAATTACATGCCCATGGTTATTCTGTAAGAGACAGAGTCACTTTTCTGCAAGCCAGTCAAAGCTAAAACTGCACTATCTCCTCCTCTTGCATCCATTCCTATCAAGATGCTCCCTAAAACGATGGATAGGATATTACATTTCCAGATAGAACAAGACTTGATGAGAAGGCCAGTGTTCAGCAACTAGTAAGCAATGTGTAACATTTTATTGTGCTAGATTACATTCATTACAGTCATAAATCAGGTAAGTATCTCTTACTTGAGCTATAACTCAACTTATTTTGTTCCAACCTATAGTGTAATCATTCCTGCATAACTACACGCATATAAAATACTTGTGATTATAAAGCATCTTGTAAATCAGGGGGAAAAAGAATCCCATCAAAACTATCACTTACTGTGTTAAGCACCTTATAAAGCTACAAAACTGTACCTTCCATCCTGGTCTGTAGAAATTCTTCTACAGGTTAGCTACTTCTGAATCCTTCTGCTACATTAACTTATTACACGTACAATACCATCCGAATACCATGAAAGAGAGAATTGCTTCTCTAAGGAACAACTTTTGCTCATTTTACTCACTGAGCAATACCCCCGTGATTCTGCATGCACAGATAAGAGGGGTGGGTTTCTTTCATGTACAGTTTATGACAGTGTTGGCTTCAATGTTTTAGTTAAAATACTTCTTAGTTTGTCACTCACATAACACTGTTTAACAACACTCAACGTTATTTATTAGAACTAATGGCACTGGAACCTTTCACATCAAATTAAGAACTCCTCTATTACAGTAAAGAAGTGGGAGCAGAGACAAGAATCCCATGTGAGAAACCAATGGGAACGCATAAGTAAGGGACTGTGTAAGGAGTAAAGGGAGTAGGATTTGGTCTTGAGTCAGGCAGAACATTTGAAAGGTACCTTGATAACCCTTTGCTCAACCACAGTATCCAACCACTCAATAAATGATTCCACAGTGGCATTCTTCTTTAGAAGGTCCTTCAGTTCTTGGAACACTGTAATAGAGTCATCTACCATGTAAAAAGGAGAACATGTGATTGCACGCTATTCTGAATGTGAGAAAAAGCCACTCACCAGCCATATGACAAAATTGTAGCATGGAAAGGAAAAGCAAAGAATTAGAGCAGTGAAGAAATAAGCAATTCCCTAGCAAAGCAAGCAGACATACATCCATCACACATATTTATTTTAATTACTTAAGCATTACAGTGAACCAGGCTGTAAGACAATAAAGTTTTACAGGAAAATAAAAGCAAAAAAATCTGATATTTTCCATTCCTTTTAAGATTCAGCCTTGAAAATCTTTCTATTATTAAGTTTAGTAGTAAAGCTTTATCTGTAATGTGGCAGACTTGTGTACTGTCTTAGTTTTCCCTTATATTTTACAAGTTTATCACAATATAATGCAAAGCTAACTTCCTCAATTCCCATTTTCAAAAAAGTGCCTAAATGACCAGTTATTTCTCTTCCCTTTTCTTTTTTCAACCAGTGTAAAAGAAGACAAAGAACAAAATAGAAAACAATTACACCAAAAGTAGAAAATGGGCAATTCAAATGAAAATGTGAATAGTATTGTGAACCATTTAAGAAAACAAACTTTCATAATCAAAGTAATAACATTTAGAGGACAGCACATTGCTATGGCTGTCCTTTCAGCTCTGCAAACTCTGATCAACACGGTTCCTATGACAAAAGTTATCATTTTAATAGACAAAATAGCTGTATCTTTTTTTCAACAACAGGTATGTATATGAAAACTAATACTCTCAAAATTTGTACTTTACTCCCCTTTATTCTGTGTACAAAAATAGCTGTTACATTTTATAGAAAAATATGTATTTTTTTTAAAAGATCAACTTTCAGCAAAAAAAAAAAAAAAATCTCTTCATACCAGAAAAAACCAAACCACCTAGGTCAAATATCCATTAAATTAAGCCATACTGATATGGAATTTTTGAGACAACTTTCAAGAACTGATTTGTGCTAATATCCCCATATGATTAGGACAAAACTTCAAAAGAGATTTTATTACACTTAGCAACTGACATGTAAATGCTTTTTTTAGCAACCACTTAAAGTCATCTAGCTGGGATGATTCCCCAGCACAAGCTTGTGTTCTTGTAGGATATGCTAGGGCAACTAACTGGTTTTCTTAAGCTACTGAAGTTAACACTAAACTAGATTAGACAATGCAGTGTCTACGTGTGCCTTTTCTCAGTGTGCCTCCAAGTAGACTAGTGTGGCATGGAATGAAAGAGTGAATTACTTTTAATGATACAAATATATCACCATGGACTTACATTCACTGTAGACCTCCCCATCAGAGTCTGTGCTCCCTGAGACTGCAAGGAGTGCCTGAGAGCCAATGCTATTCAAATCAACTTTTTCAATATCCGACACCATGGAATTCACCACATGCTGATCAAAAAGGGCTGGCCGAGCAATCTGTAAGAGAAGGCAAGGTAAAATGCTAATACCTGTCATGGTTTAACACTAGCTGGCAGCTAAGCACCACACAGCTGCTCATTCACTTCCCACCCTCCCATGGGATGGGAGAGAGAATCGGAAGTGTAAAAGTAAGAAAACTTGTGGGTTGAGAAAAAAACAGTTTAATATTTTTAAAAATAAATAACAATATTATTTTTATTATATTGGTATTAATAATAATAATTGTTGTTGTTGCTGTGGTTATAAGGAAAAGGGGGAGAAAAAAAAACAGGGAGAAAAACACAACCCAAGAAAGACAAGTGATGCAAATGAAAACAATTGCTCACCACCAACCGACTGATGCCCAGCCAGTCCCTGAGCAGTGTAGCCCCCGCCAACCTTTCCCCTAGTTTTATTGCTGAGCATGACATCATATGGTATGGAATATCCCTTTAGTCAGTTGGAGTCAGCTGTCCCAACTGTGTCCCACACAAACCTTTTGTGCACCTCCAACCTACTCACTGGCAAGGTTGTGTGAAAAGGCCTTGACTCTGTGAGCACTGCTCATCAGTAGCTGGAACATCCCTGTGTAATCAACACTGTCTCCAGCACAAATCCAAAACAGAGCCCCATCCTAGCAACTATGAAGAAAATTAACTCTGTTCCAGCCAAAACCAGCACAGACCTACACCTGGGGATCACCTGATAACTCCTCAGAGAAGAATCATATTCTGTTTAATTTTCTTATTATGGTTTTTCGTAGATCACATGAGATAATGTTTCCCTTCCATTAGACTTCTAATGCTCTTCTAATGTGCCTTCCTATCAGATCATCTTCATGATGTCACCCACTCCTGTCTTAATACTTATGAAAGAGAAAACTAAGTCAAGATGAATATATGGTGCATCTACAGTTATTCATGAGGACTACCACCTCAAAGCCCAAGATGTTAGCACTTAAGTTCCATGAAAGGCATCCACAAAAAGGCTACAACTTTTTGTATAATCTACCTAACCATCACATGGACGTGACTCCCAATTGCAGATACCTGTATCCTGCGAACATAGCTTTGGAGCCCACAGGTCAACATGTCACTCACATGTTCTTTCAGTCAAAACTCAAAAAGAAAGGACGTCATGGAGAAGACAGTGAACCTTTGCTTGGTAAGAAGAATCATCTGCTTTTTTTCAATTTGGAACTAAAACAAATACCCATATATTCCACTTCATTGTTTGATTGCCAAAAGTTCTCATGATAGTAGTTCACTATAACCATGGTCTTTTCTCTCTTATCTACTATAAAATTTTGAAGTTTCAGTCAGATCTATTTATGGTTGCTTCCTTCTTGCGTGGTTAAAACTACAACATGTAAGTTTTCCATGGTTGAAGCTGAACCTTGAAAAAACAATGCATTATATCTCATAGCCAGCAAGGTGCAATTGACAATTTTTTGGATGTTGTTGTGGTTTGACCCCAACCAGCAGCTAGAACCACACAGCCACCCACACACTTTCACCCCTGCTTCCCCCAGGAAGACTGGGGAGAAGAGGGGAAAGGGAGAACAAAATCTCATGTGTTGAGATAAAGACAGTATAATAAAAACAATAACAGAAAAGGAAAAATAACAATAATAATAACAACAATAATAATAATTACATGGGTCACTCTCATCGCCCAGTTAATTGGCGCTGCCTGGAGCAGTGATTGAGGATGACCACCCCCAGGCTAACTCCCATTTATATACTGAGCATGACATATATGGCATGGAATATTTCATTTGCCATTCCATCGTTCTGTCTGTGCTTCTACAGCAAGCTGAAAAAAGTCCTTGGATAGGGTAAACATCACTCAGCAACAATTAAAAACAACAGGTATTATTGACATTCCTTTCACGGCAATCACTAGAAAGAAAATTAACTCTTTCCCAGCTGAAACCAGGCCAGATGTATAGTCTTATTCTGCTTACCTGTGCTAGGTGTAGGAATGACGTCTGTCGTTTCAGGGAGGAAACAAATCTCCGTGCAATAGGCAGTTTTTTATCTGTCAGGTTTTCTGGTAGATTTTCCAAAGAGGAAACAACCCACTGTTCCCAGTTTTTTGCAAAATTTCTTATATCTGCCAGNATATTGGTATTAATAATAATAATTGTTGTTGTTGCTGTGGTTATAAGGAAAAGGGGGAGAAAAAAAAACAGGGAGAAAAACACAACCCAAGAAAGACAAGTGATGCAAATGAAAACAATTGCTCACCACCAACCGACTGATGCCCAGCCAGTCCCTGAGCAGTGTAGCCCCCGCCAACCTTTCCCCTAGTTTTATTGCTGAGCATGACATCATATGGTATGGAATATCCCTTTAGTCAGTTGGAGTCAGCTGTCCCAACTGTGTCCCACACAAACCTTTTGTGCACCTCCAACCTACTCACTGGCAAGGTTGTGTGAAAAGGCCTTGACTCTGTGAGCACTGCTCATCAGTAGCTGGAACATCCCTGTGTAATCAACACTGTCTCCAGCACAAATCCAAAACAGAGCCCCATCCTAGCAACTATGAAGAAAATTAACTCTGTTCCAGCCAAAACCAGCACAGACCTACACCTGGGGATCACCTGATAACTCCTCAGAGAAGAATCATATTCTGTTTAATTTTCTTATTATGGTTTTTCGTAGATCACATGAGATAATGTTTCCCTTCCATTAGACTTCTAATGCTCTTCTAATGTGCCTTCCTATCAGATCATCTTCATGATGTCACCCACTCCTGTCTTAATACTTATGAAAGAGAAAACTAAGTCAAGATGAATATATGGTGCATCTACAGTTATTCATGAGGACTACCACCTCAAAGCCCAAGATGTTAGCACTTAAGTTCCATGAAAGGCATCCACAAAAAGGCTACAACTTTTTGTATAATCTACCTAACCATCACATGGACGTGACTCCCAATTGCAGATACCTGTATCCTGCGAACATAGCTTTGGAGCCCACAGGTCAACATGTCACTCACATGTTCTTTCAGTCAAAACTCAAAAAGAAAGGACGTCATGGAGAAGACAGTGAACCTTTGCTTGGTAAGAAGAATCATCTGCTTTTTTTCAATTTGGAACTAAAACAAATACCCATATATTCCACTTCATTGTTTGATTGCCAAAAGTTCTCATGATAGTAGTTCACTATAACCATGGTCTTTTCTCTCTTATCTACTATAAAATTTTGAAGTTTCAGTCAGATCTATTTATGGTTGCTTCCTTCTTGCGTGGTTAAAACTACAACATGTAAGTTTTCCATGGTTGAAGCTGAACCTTGAAAAAACAATGCATTATATCTCATAGCCAGCAAGGTGCAATTGACAATTTTTTGGATGTTGTTGTGGTTTGACCCCAACCAGCAGCTAGAACCACACAGCCACCCACACACTTTCACCCCTGCTTCCCCCAGGAAGACTGGGGAGAAGAGGGGAAAGGGAGAACAAAATCTCATGTGTTGAGATAAAGACAGTATAATAAAAACAATAACAGAAAAGGAAAAATAACAATAATAATAACAACAATAATAATAATTACATGGGTCACTCTCATCGCCCAGTTAATTGGCGCTGCCTGGAGCAGTGATTGAGGATGACCACCCCCAGGCTAACTCCCATNAACAAAATCTCATGTGTTGAGATAAAGACAGTATAATAAAAACAATAACAGAAAAGGAAAAATAACAATAATAATAACAACAATAATAATAATTACATGGGTCACTCTCATCGCCCAGTTAATTGGCGCTGCCTGGAGCAGTGATTGAGGATGACCACCCCCAGGCTAACTCCCATTTATATACTGAGCATGACATATATGGCATGGAATATTTCATTTGCCATTCCATCGTTCTGTCTGTGCTTCTACAGCAAGCTGAAAAAAGTCCTTGGATAGGGTAAACATCACTCAGCAACAATTAAAAACAACAGGTATTATTGACATTCCTTTCACGGCAATCACTAGAAAGAAAATTAACTCTTTCCCAGCTGAAACCAGGCCAGATGTATAGTCTTATTCTGCTTACCTGTGCTAGGTGTAGGAATGACGTCTGTCGTTTCAGGGAGGAAACAAATCTCCGTGCAATAGGCAGTTTTTTATCTGTCAGGTTTTCTGGTAGATTTTCCAAAGAGGAAACAACCCACTGTTCCCAGTTTTTTGCAAAATTTCTTATATCTGCCAGTAAACTACAGGGAAAAAAATGCAGTTTAGAGAAACATCAATAAAAATTGTCTTGCATTATTTCAAATAATTGGGTTTCAATCTATGATTAACAAACTCTTGTACATATCTGTGAATTACTCCTCAGTTGTCACCAAAAGGGAACAGGAAATGACCAATCATCAAAAGGCTAAAACTGACTACATATTTAGCTGTATTTCTCTGAGAAAAATTGTAAGCCATCCGCTAATTGAAATAGGTTGAAAAACACTAGCTTTAAGAATAAACCATAAGAAATCCAAGAACCATTAGAGATATATGAAGCTATAGGCTTTAGTCAAACATAAAACCTCAAACAAGATGCCCTTCAAGGGAAAGGAAAGATGAAAAGTTTCAGAGGTAACTTATAATAACCCTCTTATTAACATCTCATTGAGAAAATGCTTCGATATTATGGTGATGCATAGGACACAAACCTGAAAGGTATTCTGAAAAAAAAGGTAGTAATTATTTCCCCTTAAGTGCCTTGAGTACATTTGTTTCTTTTTTGATCTTCTAGAGCCTTAGTGTAGAAGAAATCTATTTCAAAATGTCCAGCAAGCCAGTAATGTGGGACAGTAAAACACTGTGTCATATTTTAATGCTGTTCTATAGCTGTCCTCAGAGCTGACACTATTTTGCATACCCTACTATTCTAAACATGAGCATAAAGATTGTGATAAAATTTCTCTAGGACATATAGGGTATGCCTAAAAACCAGAATGTATCATTGTTATTGTCAAATACTTACCTTTCTGGCATTTCTTGCATTGTTGCAGGGATGAGTACATCTGTAAGGACCTTCAAAAACATAGCAGAAAATTATATCAAGCTTCCACTGGCCATTTATTCATTCTTGTCTGTCTTGTCTACTTAGATTGCAGTGATAAGGACAGGAAATTTAGACAGAATAAAGCCATTCAACCTATTGTCCAGATGTTTATATACCTAGATTTCTCCTATCATCATTAGATAGGAACATATGGGATGTTTATGTACCTAGATAGCTCCCATTCTTAAGGTACGCCAGCATGCCAGTAAAACAAGAAAGTGCTGTCACTCATGTCTTACTGTAGGGAAATCAGTAGAAAAGAGATGCATAAACACTGTCTTTTCTAGCACCACTGTGAGTCTCAGTAAAACACATACTCAAGCATCTCCCAAGTCCTTGAGTGCCATTAGCACCTCTTCCTGCCATACCGGATGTGGCACTGAAGGTGTTCAGAGTTTAGGACAAATTCCGTACAGCTAAGTGCGGTGTAGAACTGTTTTGGCAAAAACCTGTGCCATCTGGCATGCCTTCTGAGAATGTTATTGCACAGAGCAAACTTGTTAGCCTATATCCCAAAAATCTGTTTCCGCTACTAATGTAAATGGTTTGATAATGACACAATAAAACTCCTCCTTCTTTCTGGCAGCTGTGCTGTCAATAATATCTAACATTATTATAAGTGAAAAATAGTGAGAGACAAAGAAGAGGCATAATAGTAAATTTATGAACTTTTGAGAAATTCTGTCTTAATTTATAATTTAATGCTCCTGTAATATTTCTTCTTCTGTCACATTAAATATTTATTGTAAATAAAGTTAATATTGGATCTATTGGGACAGCACAGGTAGAGAATGAAAAACCTCATAAACTCAAGGTACAATATAATATCTACAAGTAAATGAGGCTTAGTGGCTCATCTTCAGGGTAGTAATTATGATCTTTGATGCTAATCACCTTTACTTCACTCTGCTAAGACACCTATTCTTACTTTACAGCTTGATATGCTTCTAAAAAAATAGGTATTTTCACCTTTTCTTGATTTTTCCCCACGTTCTTGTACAGTAAAGAATGACAAATAGATGACAACAAGGCACTTAGTGCTAGACAGCACCAAGTCTCTTGCTTTGACTGCTTGGTGTTTACTGTTTCACCAATAGTTATTTCTTCCCATCGCTATATGGTTGTGAAATGTGTTAGAGAGAGCATGACAATCCTTCTGTATTTATATGGCATATCCTACCAGAGGAACTTAAAAGTACTTCACAGCTATTAATTAATGTTCTTATCTGATTTTCCAAATTAAAAACTCAGGAAACTTTGGTGGTATTACTTTATTTTTTCCTCAATGCTCTATCGCTTAATCCTGATCTCACAATACTCCTTTGTTTCACTTAGTTTCAACTACTTGTGTGATCATGCTGTGAACTAGATCAAAGAACTCATATGGCACAAGAACTCTGCAAAATAAATATTCCTTAGATTTTTATTTTTTTTTTAAATCCAAAACAATTCAGTTTTGCTGGTACACGTAGCAACACAGAACAGAAATGAAGTGTAGCAGGCAGGAGAGGCAGGAATATCTTAACCCAGTATTGTTCCAGCTCTGTAACGTGAAACCATGGCCTGACATAACCTGTGAGCAGCAGATTCGCATGTAGAATCACCTCGCTGATCTGTCACAGACTGTCTTTGCTGGTAGAAATTGTAGTAATCTTTTAAGTAAAAACACGGCTTCAGTTTTCATCCAGGCTTAACTTAGTCAGCCTTGTCAGTGAAGCACACAAGCATTTCTTTTAGCTACGTTCAAGCAAGTAGGTCAGGGTTTCACCATTGGCGTGCTACGTGTAGCCACACACGGGGTGGGCAGCAGAGCTGAAGCTGGAGTTCAGCTCTTACATGTGCCAGTTTTATGTTCTTGATTTCAGTGGAACCCATGCTGATTTACAGAGGCAAGAGGCGGAAAGCAGTCACGACATCCTGTTATTCTAACTTCAATACTGTTTTTACACAAGCAAAAGCTATAACACGGTTGAGATTATCCATGTAGCAAAATACTTAACTTACCTTATACAGTATTGAGTCACAAACACAGAAGATGTCAACGATGATGGGATTTTCAAGTAGAGGAAGAAGGTGGTCAGGCATTCCTTGCCAAAAATGTAATAAGAAATGCTGAATCTAAAGGAGTAGGAACCAGATTTCATGAACATAAATAATGCTCCCTTGGCTCCCTGTGCATGTATACCAAGAGCGTGTGTTCAAACAACCTTACCTCTTCAAAGTTCCCATTAATTGCATTGTCAAGGACACACTGACAGTGTGTTTTGTACATCATGATAAGAGTATCTACCTATTTTGGAAGAAAGAAAAATTAAGCAGAGTTTCTTAGCTCTCTCCTTTACTACTATAGTGATCTAGGTTTCTGCTTTCAGTAGCTAGTATTTAAATATGGAATATAAACTGTATTACAATGCATATTTACAAATAGGCAGTCTGTATATCCAGAAGTGATGAGGAGGTCACTCATGTCTAGTTTTTATCGACATCATTAATTCTCAATGCTGTTGTCAGAAATACAGCATCTGAATCTGTACACACTGTGAAAATGTGGATATAGCTAAGGCAAGAGCTAGACTGGCCAGGCAGATGCTAAAGTAAATTCACGTTTCTGAAGCTAAGATTAATCCCAAAGAGTAGTCCAAGTTAATCATTAGGCTACTATAGGCGTCTATGAGTGTTCTGAAACATCATCTAGCTGGACAAATGAGAAAATAGCTGCCAGTCATTTGGTCAAAGTTTAATCACTGCCTTACATGAACTGAACTTTAAAAAGCAGAACTCCCTTTCATCTCATCAAGCTAATTTATCTGAGTGGAGTGTTCCTTTATTTTAATAACTGTGCAGAGGCATTACAAGACTTTGTAAAAAATGGTAGCAAACTTTTAAATTTGTAGGAAATTATAAAACAAGAATTTTGTAAAGTATTTTAAGGAAAGGAAAACTCAAGCAAAACCATTCTTATGGTCCAGAATCACAGAAAGTTTGGAAAACAATACCAGGTTTTGAATGAACCTAGCATCGCCTTATTTCAATAGGTTTAGCATGCAGATTTATTTGAAAACAGACATTCCTGACTTTCAGAGCTGCTTCTGTAACTACGTATCTTTGAAAAACAATGGCAAAGGGTAGGATTCAAGAACATTTTAAAGAAGTTTTTTGGAAAGGGTTGATGGAAGTTTAAATTTTGGGTAAGTTTTCTTCGGAAGCATAAAATACAGAAAATATCAACCTATTTTAGTGCAGACTGCTACATTTATGGACTCTCCAGAGATTTCCATTGCATGCAATTTCTTAAGAGTTTAATGCAGGAGTCAAACATCATGTATGGGCTCTCTTCAGCAGAGTACCTAAATATCTTAGGTTCAATAACCCTTGGTCAGATAAGATAACCGAGGGGAAAGACAGTAAGGAAAGAAAACCAGAAATAAGAGAACAAGGAACGAGGAAAGAGCAGTAAGGAAAGAGAGAGAAAGACACACACAAATTCATCTCTCTTCCCAGTCTTCTAACTCCATGAGTCTGTCCCCAGACAGTCACCTGCTGGACCCTCCTGTCATCTGGCCTGAACACCAGAGCAATTACGTGCTGCTCACCCAAGAATGAAGAGACAATGAGTTGCATCCTTTTCTTCATTGTTGGAGCGGTAAAATTCAGTTTTGCTTACACTGCTGTGTTGGGTCTGTGAGGAACCTCAAACGCTCCTCAGATTTAAATATTATGAGAATGCTGTATATATGAGAGATGTTGATTCACTGATGGAGACTACAACAGAAGGTGATGCACACTGCTGAGTACACCAGTTCTTGGGCTTTCTTTAGGAACTCTGAGATTTACAGCTAAAATCTCTGTAATGCAGATGGCTCCTTTTGTTTAGCTCCTCACAACAGGGCTTCCTAGGCTTCACTACTTCCACAGGACAAACTTGAGAGGCAGGGCTCATAAAACAAAAAGCTTTAAAGCAACATATCTCAAAACAGCCACCATCATAACCCATACTGGAGGCTAAACTGGAGAGTTCACAATGTGTACCAAAAGGTTTTTAGCACAGTTCAGGGATATAGCAGCCTGTAATGTGACCAGAAACAACACAGACGTAACACATGGGCAAGGAAAGACACAAAACATATGCCAGCAACATTTCCAACTGAACAGTTACCCTTAGGATGAGCAATACTAAGTATTGATTTGAGGGATATGGCTTCACTAATTTAAAAAACAAACAAACATATGCCCAGATTTTCACAGTCTTTTTTCAAACAGTTAATGAAAGAGAGTAAAGTTCACCTAATTATTTGTTGTGAATTATTTGTTCTGATCTAATCAGAACAAAATTTACCTTAAATCCAAAGGCATTTGGAATGAATACAACTCTCAGTTATTTGTTTTGCTCTCCTCGTCTTACATACCATCACTTTGTAAAATACTAGGTCAGTTAATAGGTAAATAATTCAACCACCTTTCCAGTGGAAAGCCAGTTAATCGGTGTTAGTAAAGGTTTGTCCCCTCTATAAATCAGTCACTTCTGTTTGATTATGGACATTTCTGGCTCTTTCATGTCAATACCTCAAAGGCTAAGATATGAAGAAACATTCGATGGTAATTTTTGATCTGTAAGTTAGAAGTAGCTCACGTATTACCTTGTCTTTAGAAATGCACCCTTGAAGCAAAAGATGTTGAGCACTTGGAAACTCTGGCAGAAGAGTTCCAGTTTTGGAACTCAGAGAATATTTACGAGTGAAACCACCCTGCAATGGAAGGGAAAAAAGAGGAACATTTAAACAGCTAATATAGATTCAACCGAAACCAACAATTCATGCTAAACTTGTATATTATCTCACGAGTCTCTCAATGTTCCAGAATATTTGCATTCAGATAACCCTTCCAAAATATTGATGCTTATCCAAATCTGGATTCCAGCTCAGGAAGGTAATTAAATATGCGCCTAGATCTAAACTCCACCAAATACAGTTTTCAGAATTGTGCAGCTTTTGAGCCACATTACTTCACAGAATTCCACAAGCTTGGAATTTACCCTATGTTTAAAGTAGAATACAGTCTGTTGCTTTCCTCTGCAGTATGGACTGTTACATCCTCAGGGAGACTCTAAATTTTATTTAATATGTATTTTTCTAGTGCAAGGATCTAGGGTACTGGCGGTATTATTGTTCTCCCTTGCTCTCTTCCTGCTTTGATAGCACAGCAATAGCGATTTCAGCTGGTTTACTATGGTAATCATTATTTTAGTTTATCATAAAGTTTGATAATATTTTATAACATTACGGCTGTCATGGTACGTAGGGTCTATGGAGAATTCTGAACTATCTATTTATTATATAGCCTTCCATGATTTTGGCAGACTTTACATGAAGACCCAGAAAATGTCTTACAGTCCTCTGTCCTACTGTTTTAAAACAGATATGCACATAAACACCTGTACCAAGAGCTTTGTAGAGAAAAGGAAGGATACTGAGCTGCCTATTCTCCTGTGGCATGCCACTGATTTTAGCTGGCTTCCTCCTGCTCTGTTGAAATGGCCATTCACCTCAGAGAGACTAGATTTTGTTCTGTAAATACATTTGGAGCATTTTGCTTTTGTCCATAAGGGAAGAATAAAACCATTCTGGGTAGCATAGGCACATACAGCCACAGTTCCACATAATATAAAAAAACCCTGTACAGAAGCTCAGCGCCCAGGTTCCAAGTCCAGGAACATAGACTGAGCCCGGAAAGAGGAAGTGCAGTTTCAAAGGGACTTAAAGAAAGGGAATAAATAATTTTTCTCTTGCTAAATCTTTAGCAACAAAAAAGGGAAATAAAAAAAGGCATCTATTAATATGACCACATTTTTATATCTCAATAAGAATGATATTCCCATCCATTTAGTGTTCTCCAGTTACTTTGTTGAGAAACAGTCAATGCTGACCCGGACACAAGATAAATTTCTCCTGAATTATACTAAGTTCTGCTGATCTGCATGTTCCTTGCAGTTCTTAGAGTTCTTAAGCCTCTTTAGCTTGTGACACCTGAAATATAGATGCTTCTGGTAGCAGTTGCAGACTGAGAAAAGATCTTGAATAATTATAAGATGCTAGCCTTTGGAGAGAAGGGATTGAAGGATGAAACAACGAGCAGCCTCATATGTGTGCATACTGACCATGAAGCAATATATGGTAGATCAACCCTTTTTTAGACTC
The DNA here is from genome assembly GCA_013398295.1 of Chionis minor. Lineage (NCBI taxonomy): Eukaryota > Metazoa > Chordata > Aves > Charadriiformes > Chionidae > Chionis > Chionis minor. The sequence continues at coordinate 35,200 of VZSF01007407.1, forward strand.
CTAACCTAATACTCTCATGAAATCTTATTTAGTCTACTTCCCATTAAAGCTGAGCAGTAATATTCTGTAGTGATAGTGTTACTATGCCTATATTTGTAATGTACACATCATTATGCTTATTAAACTTTCAAATGGTACAATTAAGATTAAATCCTCATCCTCAAGAGAAGCAACAAAATCTGTATTATGGTTCTCCTTACTGGCTGAATTGTACTTAATTTCATAGGATTGCATTCAAACCTAGAGAAGACTATTTGGCTGAAACCCTTTGTTCCACTTTAGCCCACTCAGTCCTTGTGCCAAGGCAGTGTATGGAATCTTGAGCAGGCCTTCTGCATATTCCTGCAGTAAACCCACTACTTCTGTGCAGATTCCCTTTGTACTAACAGTTGGAGTTTATGACCACAGATTAGGCTTTTGAACGGTGCTTGCAGTGGCCTTTTCCTGTCCCTTTCCATATAGTCACATTTCACTGAAGTGGGAACAGCAGGTACATAGTGTAAAAGTGTGCAAAAGGGAGTATTTTCCTACAGATGTTGACTCACCGATTAGAGGTCAGTTTCAAGTGAAATTCTCTCAGATGCTGAATTCAGAAAACTGTATCTGTAACTGACTTATTCACCATATATACATCCTTTTTTATAGGGTGATATGTCTGCCAAAACAGACAGCGAGGCATGAACGCATACATTATGTAAACACACTTTGTGTTATCTACAATTCAAATACATATAAAGCTCTAAGTTAAAGAAATTACAGAAATTTAGAAACATTAGTACCTCTTCGTGTCAATACTTTTGCAGTTTTATAATTACCTATCAGTATCAGGAGGTTTGGGGTTTTTTTTAATGACAGGAGTAATCTCAATGATTTTATTATGCAATTACCCATGAAATACATTAAAAGCTCTGATTAAAAAGGGATTAGTTCATTTAAAAGAAGGCATTGATGTTGGTGGGAGGTTTAAGAGAAGATAATCTGCAATGTTTTTTACCTTGCTAATGGACTTATATGACTGTGCCTCAGTTCTGGACTTAATATTTTAACCCACTGCCACTTGCCTTTTCAATTTAATGCCATCTGTTTCTAATGGCTATTTAACATTAAGATAATGACAGTAATATTATCTGCCTAATTAACCATGCAGACTCTAATGGTGCACTAACTGGTTTAGATAAAAGAATTTGCTGATATCTCCCCCTACAGAAAGAATACTAGAAAATGTGATAAAACATACCAGAAGTAAACAGTGTCCCTGGCACTCAATAAGTGTTCATTCAAATGCCATTTACTCAGTATATTTAGACAATGAGTGCTTTAACATCTTTTCAATGTCTTTATGTTCCTACTGAGAATTACACCTTATGCAATCATTGTAAATCTTTCTGGAATATCTAATTGCATGTACTTTCCAGCAAATGAATAAGGATATATCACCTGTTCACTTTAATGGAAAGTATGTTGCTAAATTTTCAGTATGCTGAGTTTGTTAAAATTCAGTTTTGACCACAAAAGCCATTCTTTTCTTTTAAAACCTGACTGAATAATTTTAGAAAACACAGAGGTAGACAATCAAAAACTCATACTGATGTGCCCTTTCTCACTTATTTCCTCCACCTTCTCTCTGAATCTTTTTCTGGGAAGACCAAGGTATTGAACTTTGAGGCAGAAATAAGACAGGTTTATGAGACTGTCGATTCTCAAAGAGACTGGGAATGCCATATCAGAGATGGAAGTAAAGGTGCATTCATTTATGCCAAGGAAAGCAGAAATTTTCCATCCTAAAACTCTGAAAGAATGAATGCTCTAGTGGTGCTGATGAATCCTTGAATATGCTGAGGATACCCCATGGCATAACACTATCTTTTTTTTTTTTTTTTTTGACAAGGTAGCTGATTATCTAAACAGGAAAAATACAGCAGATCTAATCTATCTGAACTTCACTAAAATACTTGATGTGGTGTCACCACAGGAAATGATTAGTTATGCTGGTGGGAACGGGGATTAGTATAAGATGCAAAACGTTTAAGAAACCGACTCCAGCTGAAATGTTAACAATTTGTATTGACAGGGAAACTACTGGGTTGAAAAGGGACTGAAGTGACAATTCTCAAAGACTAGACTTGTGGCTGATTTCATTGAACATTTCATAGATTAAACTGGCTGACATGGGCCAGTGAAATCATCAATAAAGAAGACGACCAAGAGGTCATGTAGAAAGGCCTGGATGGCTTTGAGATAATGGCAATAAAGGGGATGAAAATCAATGGAGCAAAGCTACACCCTCAGTGACCAGTAAGAATTTCTGCTATCAGCTAGAAGTTACTTATCTGGAAATGAAAAAGGTGAAAGACTGGCTGTGTATCAGTTGATCACTGAGGGTATATTTAGTCTGGTAAATTAAATGATGTCAGGGAATGTTCCCAGGCAATACTGGAACAATATTATTCAGAATGACCCCTGGCATTCTGTCGGCCCATGCCAATTAGTGGTCTCCGAAGCAATTCCTACTCACTCTTCAACAGTTACTGCATGCTAGAGGCACTTTTCTCCATGGCAATGTGGCTGGCATGTGCCTATGTTGTTTTGTAGGTTCAGAAGTTTAATAATATGGATGCAGGCTATTCCATGCCAGTTGAACTCAGTGTCAAAGAACAATCCTGGGGGTAATCCTTAACCCTTAATATAGAATTACCCATATTTTTCTAGTATAAATATGACCAGAATGACAGTGGCTATATCATAGTATACAGCAGTGAAAAAGTAGGCAACGCACGGGGAAAAAAAAACCAAGTAAAACCCAAAAAAACCAATGCAGTTCTAGTATTCATCAGAAGGAATATTTCCAATAGAAGTTGGAGACATGACATTTACAAGACTTTATAATTTTTTTTTTCCACAAAGATATTCAAATTGGAACAAGTACAGTGAAAAGCTATATGGCTGATGAGAAGTGACTAAAAGCTACTGCTTGGTCCACCTAGCAAGCAAAAGCAGTGACAAGACATATCACAGGGAAATGTCACAAAGAGCAAAAAATAGAGAAAGACAATCCTGACTAGAAGGTATAAAATTCAGTTTATTACAAAAAAATCTTTTGGCTTCCAATCAGACAAATGAGACTGTGAAAAAGCCTTTCTGCAAGAATAACTGATGCAAAAAATCAAGCCAGAGCTTGATCCTTTGCTTACGAAGGTCTATTATGAACCTCTGTGGTTATTGGGAACTGGATTGGAACAGGAACCCCAGAAGGTGCTTTCCAATCTTATTTTCCTTTGAATATTTACAGGAGCAAATACTCAGCTTCATGAAAAAAGGTTATGCAATCTAATCTTTAATGAAAAATATTACTGTATTTTTCAAAGAAATTAATGTGAAGAAATCCACAGGTCACATAATATTTGGATTATAATAGAAGTGAAAGAAAAGACTACAGCACTTACCTCATTCTTTAACTTGCTTCCAGAGAACCTTTGAAAATAAACACATTTGATTATTTTTTCATAAGCAGAACATTTTTAGAGTTTGTATCTATATATATATACATATAAAATAGATGAATTCAAAAAACAATCACATTTCCCTGTAGTTTTTTCTTAACTTCTTCCATTGGTTTGCAAGTCCTTGAGAACATCAGGAAACCTACTCATGTCTGCTAAAACATGGAGATTCAGATCACTGACCAAACAGTAAAGTATAAACCCCAGATTCAGTTATTTCTTTGGATCTTTGCAACTTCACAAATATCAAAAGGGCAGCATAGATGCAAGTCCATAAGGTCTTTATGAGGAAATACATGAAGTTTTTGATACAGCTGAGCAAATTCAGTGTAGAAAAAATGTATCTAGAATTTACACTTCTCAGGAAAACAAAAAAATCATAGCGATTTTCCATTCTTTTCCATCACAGTATTATTTTGATGCAGGTGAAATGCATTTCTAAGAGCAAATATTCATTAACTGTCAAAAATTTGTTGCAATATAGTGCATGTCCTATTAAGAGTCCAATTGAGAGATGCCCAGTAATTGGATTATCAGGCGACTCTTCAGTGCAGAAATTAGAAAGCACACATTTTAAATTATAACTACTAAACTAGAGAATGTATAATGATAGAGATTCTAATGGATCAGTATTATGATAAATGTTGTCTGATTATTCTTATTTCCTGTTCCGCTAGCTGCCAACTGATAAGATACCTTGGGCAACATGAAGTCTTATAATTATTAGTGGCAATATCGTGATTTCCTGCTGTTGAGATGCTCTGCTGGCAGGACAGAAAACCAGAGGCTGAGTGGTTGCGGAATTCCTCCTGCCCAGGCCAGGCACAGGCACCTGACAGTTCCCATCGCATGATGATCCAGCATATGTTACCTACAGAGTTGCCTTGGTTGTTGACAGATGAGTATGAAAGAAGGCATCGCTTAGTTGATTACAATGTGGAGCTAATTAGCTTCATAGCTGGATGTATTTGTTATGGACTGTGGATTTCCACACTTGCAGCAAAATATACACAGAAAATACAGCAAAAACATGAGGCAGCATCTGCTAGCATTGCTCCTCCAGAGCCTTAATTGCCAGCTAAAGCTATCCTTCACACAGTGTTGCGGATTCTAATCATTTTTGGTGTTAGGTATGCTCACAGTGCAATGCTTGATATTTAAAGGAACCAGGAGGTCAAATTTACAGTGGAATTTAAGGATTCGGGCATATGCAACCCTGCATTTAAGGACTACTGCACTCAGCTCAATTACCTAAATATCGAAACATGAATGCCAATTAAGATTGAAATGGCAATAGAGGCCTAGATTTAGGCAACTAAACTGAGGCCCATTGCCCCTTATAATCTTTTGACAAGCGGCCACCTTACTTGCAAGTCTTGTGTTAAAGGCCTTCATTTGTATATATTTGTGCATGGGCATGGTGTGATCTGATACCGCTATCAACCCATGTATTTTCCCTGCCTATTTCTGCCTCAAGCTTGATCCAAGAAAAATTTTTATAGCTCGCCTACCAGAACAGACATCAGACAAAAGACAGATTTTATGATGGATCATTATAGACAGCAGCCAGAAACTGGGAGATGCAGTCAATTTTGAATCCTTACACTGCCTGGCTCTTTCCCTACCCAGAAGCTTCTTCTTAACCCCAGGCTACTGCGTTATTCTCTTCACACAGATGGATCCAACCTGGACTGTGCAAAATGAGCATTTGAGCTTCTGTCCTAAATCAGCTAGGGAGGCAATTTGACTGCTGGACCCTGAAAATTGAACTTCTCATACGTGAGACCACAAGTCCTAACACAAAGAAAAGGTTCCTAACCAGTGAATCTAGTGAGTACTCATGAAAATCTTCAAGAGTATCTATCTATGCCATCTTCATGTGAGTGTACACTATTGGAAACCCAGCCACAGGGAATTTTGCAGAACCTTCACTTTCTTTGCATTCATTGCAGCTAGATTGTGCAAGGACAGAGCTTTAAGTGAAAAAGGCACTGGCTGGCATAAAGCTGAGGACCAAGAGTGATTATATTTCCTTAAATGAAAATAACTGCCTTTTAGACAATTAAATGAGTGATTTGTTCAAGATAACTCTGTATTATGAAAGAACCTCATCTTGTTGCGTACCAGCAACACCTCCACAGCTCTGGATAAATACCAGACAAGGAAATGGCATACTCTAGTCTATTATATCTTAAGTCCTGCAGTGGATAGATCCCTCCTTTTAAGCACCATCGGCAACATTACCCTCAATTTTTGTACTTGTCCTGTTGTTTGGAAAAAGTCTTTTTGGATATAACCTAAATCTGCTAGCAGTTGAATTTTCTATGTGTGATTATAAACTCATTTATTCCTTTCCTTTCTCAGAGTCCCCACTTATACTGCTGTAGACAATGAAAGCCGTCATTCAAGCCATATGTGAACAGAGACATTTGTTTTACGAACTATTAATCTTTGGCAAACCAACAGGCGGCTATCGTAACGTATTGATCCTGCTAGCTGTCCCTTAAATAAATATAATTAGAGCTTCCTGGGTTAGGTTTAAACTGATATTAGCCAGTCAAAGGACCTGTAAATATTAATCTACAACAACCCCTCCCTCCTGCCCACAGGTGCCGGCTTCACACCATTCTCCAGACATTTCATAATGGGAAGCTGTACTGGGGAAAGAACTCAGAGAGGGACACACAAGCAAACAAAATGAGACAAGTGTTCTGGAAATGGTGTTTTGCTGCCTTACACAAACTGAACAAATCCTCTGCTGGTATAAGCTGATGCAGGTCTACACTGACTGCGGTGGGCCCATACTGGAAGACACTAGCAAAAGATCTAGATCAGCCTCTGAAAAGAAAATTTATGCCTTTGGGGACCAAACTGCTGCTTAAATCTAGAGATGCTAGACATTGAGATATGCAGCAATACTAGTTCTGGTATCAACAAAAATGAAGGTCTTACAAACACCTTCCTAAGGGAAGGTTAAAGTCAGACCTTCACTGCCTCAGAAGCTGTGTTGTAGTACCTGGTTAAGCCTTTTCCGGAATACACAGAGTGGTAGTATGCACTGCTTTCTTTAATGCCAATTCCATAATAGTGATACCTATGGGAAAATAAAGAAGAGCGTTTATGAGTGACATGTCAGGTAAAGCAAATTGTCAAACTGATTTTCAACACTTTCTGAAAACTTTTCTTAGCAGTGTCTGCCAGTTCCTTTCACTGACATGGAACAAAATCTGGTCTTATAGAAAACAGTATTGTCATGATTCGAGGCCATGATCTTTAAATTTAAAACATTTTCTCTCTTACAAGAATGTAACTGAAACAGCAAATCTCCTAGAAACAAATCTTTTTTCTCTAATGTGCATTCTCTTTCATTCTACTTTGTTTGTTGAAAGGGTGCTGGGTTTGATCTACCAGGTTTATTTTATCAGTCTTACCACTGTTATATTTACACAGTCCCAAAGAACACTCTTCAGTTGAAAATAACTCGCTGGTGTTCCCTATAAATTAGCGTTCAGCTTCCTATGACTAAAAACACTAACAAGTCATTCATTCATCCTTCTCTCAGGTTCTAGGCTGACCGGCTGAGCTGAATTATTTAACCGCTTAAGCTGTTTTCATACACATTTGTCTCCCTTGCTGCTCTCCTGCAGATTACTGCTCCCAATATCGCTTAGCCTCTGCAGTGCCGAGCCCAACACCTTAACCAAAGACACTAAAGAGCGTGGGCTGGGGCTAAGAAAACTGGCTGTGCAGTACATACTGCTTTCCACTGATTTTTGCTACAAAAGAAGTGACCTTCAGAAGAAGGGCAGGAGAGCAAGCTGGGGGCAGCTATTTCTTACCGGTCATAGCAAAGTTTGCTTGAGTTCATCTATCAAAGGTGATAGGCCCTGTCTTATAAATTCCACTCAACAGATTTTAAAACTGATTGTGTTAAACCAAATTTGTCTAAGAATGTTATGGACAGTATACTCGGGATCATTTGTTTTTCACTAAAGTCAGCTTGCAAACACCAGGGCAGTTGGTTTACCTGAACTGCTTCAAAGTAACACTTGTAGTTCAAGCACATTCCATGTAAACCAAGCTTAACACAGAGGTAACGCTTTGTAACACATTGCATCAATTTCACTGAAACGCCACAAAAGCTTGAAGAAATCCACTCTTAAGACAAAAAGTTCCCCGCAAATAGTTCACAGATGACATAAACAAAAGTTTTCAGCTCATCGCTGCTGTTCCTGGTGATGCCCATAAAAAAAAATTAACAATCTTACTGTTTGTTCTTGTATGGGACAGTCACAGATAAGAAAAAAATCCTCAAATGCTTTATATTTGCAAAGATGACTAAAGGCACTAGATACAAGTGATATTTGAGAAAATATTCATTAGGGTGACATATTTCCTTAGCCTAGGTAGCTTTGAAAATCTCAGCTGAAATTGTCATTTTGTTTCTGGACAGTCTGTTGTGTGCATTCAGGATTTTACAGCCAAGAAAGTGGCTGCTGTTAAACATCATGGCTTTTACTCTGTCTGAAGCTGATGAGTCCACATAGCACCTCTAGATCTCAGGGATACCTGGTGACCCATAGGAAGGCCAAAATTTTCTCACCTCTTTCTTTACTGTTAGTGTTCATGCCTCCTGTGTTTTTCTGAGGGATGGTGATGTGGTGAAGTGACCATTTTTAAATACCCATTAATACTCAGAAGCTGAGACATAGGACCATCTGCTCATAACAGTTCCCTTTTTATCCACTGAAGTCAGAGTTGCCTGATCAAAGCAAAGGGACACCTCAAGATGGTTTAGGATGCCAATGGGACTTTCATTAAATATCATAATGCTAGACAGTTGTTCTCCATTTCACATACAGTACTGTGTCACCTGTGTTGTGAATTAAAGTCCTGAAGGTTTTCAGCCACTGCTTTTGGTGTAGGAGTACTAAACAGATAGACTTGGGCCAAAGATCTGGATCTGGAAACTCCTAATATTTGACGGAGTTCTGACACAAATGCTAAAGGCATGAACATTTTTTCTTCTTTCATGAAAAGGAAGCAATTTTAGACGTGACATGAGGTATTGAAAACATACATGCATGGATTCTTTGAAATAACAGCATTTACTTAGTCTTGACATTGCGAAGGTTGTGCATTGAACAGGATGAAAACCAAAATGGAGCTGTGACTGCTTCTTTAACAATGTTATCTGCACATTTGCCATTGGCAATGTAAACAAGCAGTTGCCTACCTCTCATTCCAATACCCTAAATCTCCCAGTTTCAACCACATACCATTTTTTAAATTCTAAAAATAAAATTTCACACTTTCACCACAAATTTGGAATTTCCTCCTGCTTAAGTTAGAATGGGGCAGAGGCCAAAGAAAAGCATTAGTTCTTTACAAAGTTAGAATTCAATATCTAGATTGTTCAACATCTATATTGTTCAACACCTAATTCAATATTAACATATTTGGGCTTGAAACGGGAACTGTTGTATGATTTGGATTCTTTGGTTGCCGGTGGTAGGCAAAAATACTTGTCCCTGCTCTGGAATGCCCCAAGATAGAAGAATTTACCATTGCCCCATTTTGTTATATAGAGAATACGCATTTTCAGTGTGTCTTAAAAGCATAGCATTATCATTCTAACTTCATTCAGCAACTTGTGTAGTTGAAGTTCTAGTTCTAAAAAATACAGCTTTCCAGTCATGACACAGAAGCAATTAAAAAAAAATATCCATACTTTTCAAGCTCTGTCTGGAATACTTCATAGAGTAAAGGTATAAAGATTTTTATTCTCTTACAAGCCAAATTCATTAGCTAAAAAGCTTAATTTGGACTCCCTGTTGAATACTATTCCCATCCCAGACGCACCGATAACATCTTTAACCTACAACTTCAAGTGCCCTCTTTCTGTTTCTTCATATGCATATTTCTATGTGTATGTATAGCATATATGTATTTTACTTTGTTATAATTCTATTGTATAATTCATAAAAAGAAACCAGTCATCATAAAAAAATTATTCTCAATTTTCTTAACAAGCTTTTTAAAAGCCAAACTGAACTGCTTTCCTCTTTTAATTTCAGTGTTTTGTTGTAACGTATGTTCCTATGCAACTAGTAGCCCTGATTTTAGCATACACTGACACAAATGATAGCTGATAAGGAAATGATAGGCTTAAGCTGTTCAGGGACTTGCAATAACTTGTTATCAAGGGGCCAGCTGCCATATCAGTTTTATTAACCCACTAAATCACTCCTAATAAATAAGATAATAGTTTTCAGACATGATGGATAAAAGCTAAGATTCATCATCGATCAAAGTCTACAAAGAAATTAAATTGTAACTTGAGCTCAAACAGTCTTCTGTGTGTATGGACTGAGCAGTATATACATTTTCCTGAATAGCTGCTCCAGGTAATTCATGTACCATGAAGATTATAACTAAATTCTAGCAGTGACCACAGTATGTTCAACATTACCTGTGCAAAAAGGTGGATTCAGAACCTGATGCACAGACAACTATTGCTTATGAAATACTAATTTAGGAGCAGTTTGCCACACTTATTGTGCTGGGTCTTCTCCCACTCAGCAGGGATATAGAAAATGACCCTTACATTCAGCAATCTGGAGCGATTAGCAAGGGCGTGAGAGTTGAATGAACTTTGTTAACAAAATTGTGTCCAATGTGTTGTACCTTCTTGGCCAAATATTAAAATGAGTATTTTAGTATTGACACTTCTGTACAAATAGATTGTTAGATGTAGTCAAAGAGACATTCTGACTCTGAGGATCAAAGTTCTAGGATTTATTAGACCCATTTTTAAGTCTCTTCTTTGCCCAGAACTGGAGGCAACAAATTTTGTGTGGAATCAGAGGAAGAACTAACATTTGTGCATCTATCTCACACCTTAGAGCAGCACCTGTACCCCACACCTTAGGGCAGAAGATCTTTCTCAAACCCAATTCATGCTTATGAGAATGCTAGAAAGAGCTTGGCCTTGTTTCAGAGTGGGAGAAAAACAATTTCTGTCACCTTGAAGATGATGGAAAAGGGAACAAATTTTCTTTGCTTTCTTCTGACCACAGCCAGACTCTATTGATATGTTATTGTGCATCCACGCAGTGTCCAGTAAGGCACTTTATTCCGGGGATTTAGTTTGTCTTTGCAATATAAGAACAATTCCATTGGAATCATCTTCTTCCTTTCGTGCTTTTGCAGCATCTGGCTCAGTAGAACCCTGGCAATGATCAGAGCTCCTAGGCAGTACTGCCACATAACATCACTCTCAGGAAGTTAGTGCTATTACTGCTCCTACTAACATTGTATGGAAATAATGATAGCAACAATAGACATAAAACAATGTCACTACAACACCATGCTTAAAAAACTAGAATTTAATTGCTAGTAAGAAGTGTCTCTTACCAGTCCCAGTAACCCAGCTTTGTTCCACACAGAAACAGCTTACAATATTTAGAGTCCATGCCGACATAAAAGCAGAGGGTAAATAGTAGTTTACTGAAACTGATGAACAGTCCATTAATTTGCTTATTAATTTAATGGAAATCATTCTCTAAATGGTATTTGTGTGACTAACTGCTGCCTGGTGAAAGCAGAAAAGAACCTGCTACTCAGTGAGTCTGTGGTTCTGTGGGGAATACGGTCCACAACATCAGAGACAGAGAGACAATCAGAGGTTACTGTTTATAGTGCCACTTCCCTATGACTACTTGCTGCTGTATTCAGCCTCTGAACTGGAGATATCGTCACTTGTGCCTTTTGTGAGGTCCTTTTTTGCACGGCAATGACAATGTAAATGCATCTTAGTGGAAACGAGAACTGCAGAGGAAAGGTGTCTGAGGAAAACTCCGAAGAAAAAAAATAAGGAGAAACAAATGACAGATGTTCAAACAAAACCTGCTGATGCCTCATCTCTGAGGAAATTGTTCAAGAACAGTTAATCCATGAGAAAATATGGCACATAACACCACCAAGGTCAGTAGGGATATGGGATCTGCAGAAGAAATGTTGGGCCTGAGGTATTTCTGTGCTAATGTGGTTAACTGTCTTAGGAAAAAGGGGAATACAGTGACACATGTGCCATGCCCAGATTGTGAATGCCATGTCTCCTAGAATCTTAAACACAGCAAATGTCCATTTGCAAAGCTCACTAAGTCTACATCAGCTTATGCCTGTAACCATGGCTGAACTTCACCACAGCAGACAATACGTGGAATCCCTCTTTTCCCATATAAATAACCTTCCTAATAGTAACTCTCCTCAAAACACTCTATTCAGCATCTGTATGTCAAAAAGAGAAATTACTTCAGTTCCAGTTTTCCTCTATACAATACAGATTGTGCACTCTCTCCTGACAAAAAAATCAACAGATTATGAATAAAGACTGACAGAAACTATGTAAGAACTGTCCTTTGTTAAAAAAGGAAAAAATATTCTATGCAGGATTTATTTCACAGAATCACAGAATGGTAGGTGTTGGAAGGGACCTCTAGAGATCATCTAGTCCAACCCTCCTCCTAAAGCCAGAGGCTCGTGGTGTGTATTTCCTTAGGATTTTATTTTTATTAATGATTATTTAAAATAAATACCTGTGACCTACTCAAGAAATAGAAGGTATTCATAAAAATTTGGAATTTAAATTCTTCCCCACCTTCATTTATGCTGCAACAAAACCTAAAATTGACAACATGGATTGACATCTCCGATCCATATTTCAGCAATACTAAGGTGGAATCAACTGGCTATTTCTTGTATTTCTAAGGCAGGAAGAAAATCAAACAACCCCCCAAAATTATAAAAGTAAACAATGCATCTTTCGTATGTTCCTAACATATTGCAAAGAACTTAGGAAAACCACAATCTTGTATTTTTCTCCTTTTCAGCTTCCTTTCATTTTGAGTTTTCTTATAAATTACTGAAAGACAAGAGTAACTTTGTTTTTCAAGGCTAAGTTATTCAAACTAAAGACTTTCCCCAACAATCAGTATGCTTGAGTTTCTTCTGTTACTACCAGTATTCTGTTTTTCTATCTTATTCATTAGCAAAATGTTTCTTTACTAATTCTCTGGGTTTTAGTGTTGTTTCAGTAAACCATCAACTCTTTGTGCTTTCTTCTGTAGGTCAAGGATAGTTTCGTGAATCTAATTCAGTAAGTACATAAACACATAAGTGATTTTAAGCATGAGAAAAATCCTAGGGATACTCACATATTTAAAGGCATGCATCTCCTAAAATATAGGCATTAATAATAAATGTTTAATTTTGTGTATACACAGAAAGTTGGACACAGTATCTATCCTAATTTGCTCCTCATAGCAACATCTTATTTTTAGGAAAACCTGTTTTGAAATCAATAGAAATATACAGATAAGGATCTGGTCTAAATTTGGGCTGGGACTGAAATCCAGGAAGTTTTTGGAGAGTTGCTTTAAAAGAATAAAGTTATTTAACTAGTCTTATTTTATGTACAATGGTATAGGCAAAGTATTTAGGTTTAAATATTTTTTTAAGCTGGATATTGATAAACACTGAAATAAAAATTTAAAGTACAACACTCAGAAAAGCTCAGAGCCAGTCTTGATTTCAGGCAATACAGAGAACTGTTGTGCTTGTGACTCCCCAGACAGGGACAGAAGTTTCCTAGAATTACCTAACTCATAGCCTGACACAGCAATATACCAGAGCATTCTTTTGACTTCTCTGCATTCCTCACATCAATATACCACACAATTTTTCATTCCCCTAAGAGGTAGCATTCCCCTATTAAAAAACAAAATCAGACTGGGGACAATTCATCAGGCTTCCTTCAGCAGTCTTAGTATCCGAACATGGGAGGGAGGGTGGATGTAGAGGAATATGTTGTTAGCTCTGTTCACCACCGTTTTACAATAAATTTACCATGGCAAAAAACATAATGCTAGAACCAGAATTAATAAAAATTTCACCACAGGTGATATATAATTATCTGTGGTCTATTCCCACAGCCTAATATTTCACAGATCAAATATACATATTAATTAGACACATTATTTCTGAAATGACTACACTATAGGTTGTATACTTTTCAGTTGTCATAAATTACCTACAACAAAGAGCAGACATAAACCTTCTTCTCAATTTAAGAACATGCTTTTTTATAGGGCCTTTATATTAATTCATATTATTATGTAGGGAACACAATGTTAGATTTGCAAAAGGTAAATAAAATCACAGTTAAATTGCACATTATTTATAGAAAGAAGAACAGCTGGAACAAAGATATATGTATTATCCAATGATTTTAATATATAAAATTTTGACATATATTCACAACAAATACATGGCTCTATAAACATAATGACAAGTTTTAGAAGCTTAATCAGTTTAATTTTAGAAATTATGTCTGCAGTAATGTTTTCAAACTCAAACTTTCTATCAGTTTCACCATGCACATGAAAGTTAACACTTGCAGATTATCACCTGAATAAACCCCCATGACAATTAATATATATTATGGAAACATGGAAATACATGTTATTCCTAGAACATATTCTGTAAGTGGATACAAAGATAATTGTGCCTTACTTTGAATGACCCCTTGTTCCAAGCCGCCTTGTGGTAAGGAGAGGGAACTTCTGGCGAATGGTCTAAAGGGAAAATAACTGTATTAATTTCTAACACTGGTATACTGTCTTAGCAATTTGTTCACGGAAAAAAATGTAGTGTGAATATATGGTCTATTTCAGTCTGTGAATAAATATTTATGATACTTATGTCACAACATTTAATTAAGCATGTTTTATACTGCAGGGGTCCTTCTGTTCTCATCCATCTCACTGCGCACCTCCAGTCTTCCCACCCTTAAACTCCTTCCCACCTGTTCTTCTTTTCTGTTTTCACTTCTACAATATAAAATCAGAATCCTGTCCCATTCGGGTTCCTAAAGTACAACTGTATCTTTTGTTTCAGAGATCTAAACAGAAGCAGGGAAAGAACTGGCTTCGAGCTATCCCGTTCTCAAAGACAGTAAAAAATAAACAGATTTTTTATTTGAGAAGTGTGATCTGACAGTTACAGCAAGCAAATATTTGCCTTGTGGGTATTTCTGTGTCCTTCACTATCAAAGGGCTGGACAATTTTAAACATATTTATGCGTATTGAAACTATGAAAGTTGCTGTTCGCTCTATGCTGTACATAGAGAATTCATGTTACATGATTTAATCCAAGTCAAGCAAAACATTCTGTCACTGGACTCCTGAGATTAGCGCCCTAAAAACATCCTACCTTTCCTGTAAAGAATGATGCTTAAGGTAAAAGGTTTATTAAGCAAAAAAGTAATTCAGTAATAGAGGTAGATCTACTAGATACATCTAACAGGCAGATCACTGTCAAAACAGTGTTTAAACAGAAACCTATTGTCTTCCTCATTTATACTGAAACTGTGTAATGAAAATTAGACACACACTGTCTCAGTATATCCAATTCAAGAGGAAAAAGTTAGTAAGTGAACATTTTATGAACTGGATTTTAAATCCATGATTATTATTTCATTAAATTAATGCATTTTGTCATGTATGAACAATGACTAGATCAGTAGTGTTTAAAAAAAGATGATCCTTGAAGCATTTTTGGTTTCCTGTTTCACTAACTACTCAGGATTTAATTTGGAGAGTTCACATCTCCCTTTCATTAAATGATTTCAGGATTAATTGTAGAGAAGGGTAGAAAAGAGGATGAATCAACATTTTTTCATTCAGGAGCTCTTTGTGTTATTAATTTTTATTCCCCTTCTTGTATTGCTTCTTGTGTCACATCTCACTTTACAGTGCCTTTAGTATAATTAAAAATGTCTTCCATGTCAGAGCTGGTTTTGTGGAAAGAACCCTATTAATGTCATCATCAAAAAGAAAAAAAAAAAAAAGAAGCTCTCAGAGAGAATGCCTTTTTTTCTGTATGAAATAACAATAAATCAAAGGGAATTTGTTTCATTCTCCTAAAGCTGATGTGATGAAATCCCTTCATATGGAACACTGTAGTTAGTCTGATTCCATGTACATTAGCAGTAGAAAACATGTGGATTTGAGAGGAATTTGGACACAGGTGTATTAAATTGTGATTCTGTCAGAGAATTAATCTAACAAATTATGAAGGCATTTACTCCTTACCTTCCCGAAAGTTGCAGCACAGGCAGGTTCCAGCTTCTCTTTTCTGCAGAAGTCTAAATAATGTGCATAAAGGATGCATCTTGGTAAACAAACTCCTTCACAGACAATGTAGTTTTCCTCCAGCCTGTATAGAGAAAGAAACTGCCAGAGTAAGAAGGAACATGCCATGTCTCCCCATTTTATTTTCCTTCAGGGTTTTAGCACTGTCCCCTTTTTTTTTCCCCAATTTTACTGAAGTATTCCACACAGATGAGTTTCTCCTGAAGAATACAAACACTACAGACTGACTCCACAGCTGGTGCTTAGGTGAGTTTCAGAATATGGAAAACCTGGAGCCACGTCTTAATGAGTCTTTTTCAATGTCTGGATTTTTTTGCTTTACATAAATAATTAAATGATCATCACCTAAAAGCCAGCCTTGCTCTGAAAATAAGAGCACTAACTAGACTATGAAAGACTTGGGTTTAAGTCTGTCCCCTGAACAGAGCAGTGGCTTGAACGTGCGTCTTCTGTCCCACTGTATTTTTCTACCTGGGCAAACGTCTCTTTTCTTCCTACTTCTGCTTTTTAATTTCTACGCTGGACCTGAAACTGTTTCTTCACCAAATCATACTGAAAAGCAAAGAATTGGCTTTTTCTGAAGGGGGTGCATTTTGATGCAGCTTCCCAAGCAGTTTACAGAATACAAGTGCCTAGTGATGGTCATTAAAGAAAAATCCCAAAAACTGAAGTAAAAAACTGGTTGTCTTCACTTGAGCTGAACACTTGGTAACAGCTGGGTATTTCACTGTTGTCCTGTTTCTTTTCTTCATCAATTTACATTATTTGCTAATCCTGGGACGATGTGCAATAAATTTATTTCTCAAATTACATAAATTTGTAAGAAAATACTGTGTAGTAAATGCTGCATTGTGAATAATTTTGCACTGACTCACCAGACTCAAATCCTTACAATTTACACTCAGAAGTCAGATGTAAACTAGACTAAGAAACTGGGTAATTTGGATTACTCTCATTTTTCAGTTAGAAGGGAAAAAAAATCTAGATTTACAGTCTGCATTTGGTAACTAAGTTCCCATTTAATTCAACAGCACTCCTCCCTGATTTCAAGACTGCTTTCATAGAAACATTTATCAGTTAACGTCTGCAGAATTTGACCTCTCGTTTGGGTAATTTTTGCCCAGATAAAATGAGGTAAAGTTAGGGCTTCCATGGATGGTAGAATAAAATGTAAAAAAAAAACCCAAAACCATTATGAGACAGTAAAAAAATCTTTCATGGCTTTAAAGGATAATGAAAACATCCATTCACAAAATCTGTCATAGCCTTAAAGGATAATTAAAACACCCATTCACCAATGTAACTCTTAAGTAATGTTTCGTTTCTACCTTTTTTGGTTTTGTTTTTGTTTTTTGGATACATTTCGTCGATAGCCACGCACTGTGAGAATCTGACAGAGATTTCTGTCAGCTGAAAAACCTCTGCTGCTTTTTAAAAAATCAGGAACTGAGAGGTGGATGCCCTTATTTATAGACCAGGCTTATCCGGAAAAAAAAACCAAAAAAAACACAAAACAAAACAAAAACCCAAACCCCAAACCCGACTGACCAAACACCCCACGACCCCACAGACGACAGCTATTTCTAAAAGAGCTGCGGGAGCTGTAACCCTCCTTTGCCGGCCCAGAAACGTCGCCTGGGGCCCGGGGGACAAGCCGCCGGCAGCGCGGGGGAGACGCGGGGTGTCCCCGCCGAGCAGGGAAGCGGGGGGTCGCCGGGACCGGGACCGGGACGGTGGCCGGAGCCCTACCATTGCAGGGTGAGCTGCGTCTGCTTCTTCTTGTCCTTCATGATCTGCGCGACGCTTTTCTTGGCGGACGGGCTCCGGTCGGCGGGTTTCAGTGCGCCGTCGCGACTATCGCCATCCTCTTCTTCCGAGGAGAGCGCTGCACCGCCCAAGTGCGTCTCTGAGCGCCGCCGGGGGGACAAGGAGAGAAGCCCGCGGGCATCGTCAGGGCCGGGCGGCACCGCCGCCTCCTTCCCGCCGCCGCTGCGGCCCCGCAGGCGCCCGTTTAACCGGCCGCGCTGCCCGCCGCCGCCGGAGGGGACGAGCCCCGCCGCCCCGAGG
>VZSF01007407.1:53291-120280 GCA_013398295.1 Chionis minor
GCCCTCCCTCCGCCTCGGCCGGGGTCCCGCAGGTCGCTGCCGGGCGGCAGCGGGGAGGCGTCCGCCGTCCCTGCCTCCCGCCTCCCCGCCCGCTCGGTGGGGCCGGCCGCGCCTGGCCGGCAGGGGACGGGGCACGGCTGGCGGCCCGTGATGGGAGGCTCCGGGGAGCCGGCCCGGAGCGGGGCTGCGGGGGATTTAATGATTAACTCCCGCCGGCGGCGCTTCTCCCTCGCCCCGGGCAGCAGCGCTGGGCCCGCCGCGGCGGGGGGCTCCCCTCGGCCCTTCAGCGGCCTCTCGACGGCCGCAAGGCCGAGAGTGGGAGCGGGCGGTGGCTGGCGGGACCCTCCCGGGCACCCTCTGCGCCTGTCGGTGTCTCGGTGCTTCCTGGTGTTAACTTCGTGGGCGTTGGAACGGGCCGGCTCGATTTTGCGCGAATAAATGGCGCTGCTCTGGTGGGCGCATCTTTGCTTTGCTCCGTTTCAGCCTGCTGGCCGAGGGGGCGATCACAGAAAGGTGGTCCCTGCTTTTTCCCCGAGAGCGGAGCTGTCAGCGGGATGGAGAATTAGCGCGACCTCTGCAACATCCACCATTTGATTATGCCCCCGTTAAAGCTGAATCTTGGGCATCGTGCTCCTCCCAGATAAGGGCTGAGAAATTGTAGTACAGCCTTGTGGTAGCAAGCAGCCCTGAAACACTCCCTCTATCAGGTGAACAGTAGAGGCATTCTTCTAGCCATCAGGTAGCACAGGGCTGTCACAAAGCTCATGAAGAGCTGCTCTTACTTCTGCTCTCTTCCAGTCTTTTGTTGCAGCTCCAGTCATGGATCCCACCAGCAGTACAAAGTAGCAGAGAATATTACCACTTCCACTCCATCACGGATGCATTATCAGCCCAGCTACCAGCTCTAGCGCATCCCTACTTAATGAAACCCCACGTGTGCCTGTATGTGCGACAAGGCCCAAAACTGAGTCATAAATATGAATGTCGGACTTCAGAAACGAGGAGGGCCCATGGGCAAGTCTTAGGGTCAAAAATGGCATTTAGCCTGAACTTTCTGCTGGTTCTACTTACACCTCTTCCCCTAACTGTGTAAAATACATTTTCTTCCGTACTGGTTACTCCAGTCAAACATTCCTTCACTGTTCCCATGTCCCCTTCCTGCTTCCTATGTGATGCTATACATGACTTTGTCCTTATGCCCATGTTCATACATGACTTTGTCCGTGCAACTGTTCTTAGCATAACTCTCTGAGACAGTTCAGCTTCTGCTTTCAGTGGCTTTGTTTCAAGGTTACGGTAAAATCGCATTTGACCCTCTGACTTCTCTGTGACTTTTGGCTGACCTAAGTACTTCAGAATTTGGCCCACGAGGATCAGTGTTTCTATACGGTATAATAAAATCTCCCAGCTACTAATTGTTCTGTTGAATCTTTTGTGAGCAAAATCCAATGTGCTGTGGTCTTTTTGGTAATAGGGAGCTAAATGTAGTTATTTGTTGCATAAGAGCAGGTTTCTCCTTTGCTATGATGTCAGAATATCCTCAGTGATGCTCATGAATTCTAGCCACCATCAACACAGGGATTAACCAAGTGAGTGGTCCTGTCTAGGAACCATCTAGTTTCAACCCTGGGGCAACAACCATTTGTAGTTCCTGTCCCTTCTTAGGGCCAGGTGTTTACTTAATTAGCTTTGCCTAAAAGTAGTGATAGTTTTAAGAGCTTTTTCAGTAAAGAGGAGTTCTCCTTGGGCCTAGTAATCTTTTCTGGCTCATACAAACCATCCCCTACTTGTTCTTCCAAAGCCAGTGAAAGATTGTTGTGTGGCGTTACCAGCTTTGTATAACACTAAGCTTATCTTTGCAGTAGTAAAGAAAGAAAAGTGGATAGGACAGTGCTCCTAAGTAAACACATAATGTTTAAAGCGTGCACAAGAACAGGTACATCAGCCAGTGCCAATATGTGAGTAAATATAGCTATAATTAATAGAAATAAGGGATTTTATTAATAAGTAACATATAATAAATCAAAAATATTTTCCTCTGACAAGGGGCAGGCAGTTCTTTAATAAACTCACATTGTTTTAAAGAGGCTCTATATGAAATCATTGTCAGTTAAAGTAATTTATAGGATGGAAAGATTAATCCCAGCAAGCAAAGGGAAATTGTGGTGTTTTGATTGTTCACTCATGCAGCAATAAAACAGCCAAAACCTTTTGCTTTATAGAAAATATTTTTCAATAGTTGGAGGTTGGTGCTGTATCTGTTTACAAAGTCACGGGGACCCTTGTCATTATGAGCCTGTCCCTCCTATTGATACTAGTGCTGGAGGTGTGCCTGGCAATGTGGACATACCTCTGCCACTTATTCCTGCTGACATTCTGGAATTTTTTGCTTATTCTCTCATTCAGCCTCATTTTCACAGTCATGGACTATAGTCCAGAAAGACTTAACAGAGTGAGAGAGATCATCTTGTCCATCCCATCCCTTCCAGTGGAAACAAGGCAGGATTACAGACAGGTATTTTCATACCTATATGATTCCCAAAATTGTTTGTCTCACTTGTTCTTAAAGATCTCTGGTGATGGAGAGAGATGGAGACCCAGATCATCTGTTAATGAAAAATGTTCATTAGTGTCAAACAATCTCCATTTAGCTTGTGTCCATTGCTTCTTTTTTCTACCTAAGAACATAATTACTCTTGATCTATTTTCATCACTTTTTCAGTATTTGAGGACTGTTATCATGTCTCCTCTCTGACTCTGACATTTCATTACTAAAAACAAACCATACCATTAAATTGACTGTACCGATTTCTTGCATCTCCCTGTGTCTTCTACTGTTGCTCCTGCCTCCCAACTATTTTTGGCTTTTTTTTTTCTTTGCTTGAGCTTATTTTTGCCTTTTGGTATCCCAATGGAAGGTTTCTTTTCCATTCCTCAGAATGTTCCTACTCACCCTGTCTTGCTTTGCTGTCAGGGAGTTCTCAGAGTAGTTTTATTTGTCGTATTTCTGGTACCTGCGTCATACATCTGTGGTATTTTACTGGCACCATGGAACTCCCAACATGGAGTGCCAAACCCAGCTCAAAACCCCAGAGAGTTGTCCACAAGTTTGCAATCTCAAGTAATTTTCTTCACCACTTCACAATTTTATTTATAACTTCCTTAAGGATCATGATACTTTCACATTCTTGTGACTAAAACAATTGCCCTAGCTTTGGTCTTCACCTTCTATCTTACTTATTTCATCCCTCATTACCTTCTTTCAGATCATTCCTGCTTCCATCCAGTTCCTACTGTTCTCTTTGTATTATGTTGCTTCCATTTTCAAGTTGATTTACCAGCCTGCTGAGCCAGACCTCATCTCCAGTGACCAGTTTGCTATTATTTTTGTTCATCTGCCTGACTTCCCTAGAGCCTTTGCCTCACTAATGCATTCTGAAGTACCTATTCCAGCATAAGCAAATCATCACAAATCCATCTTCTGTTTACTGAACCTTAAATAGAATCGTAAGATCATAGAATCGCCTAGGTTGGAAGGGACCTTCAAGATCATCGGGTCCAACCATAAAGGTAACACTGCCAAAAACACCACTGAACCATGTCCCTCAGCACCACGTCTACACATCTTTTAAATACCTCCAGGGATGGTGATTCCACCACTTCCCTGGGCAGCCTGTTCCAATGCTTGATAACCCTTTCTGTGTAGAAATATTTCCTAATATTCAATCTAAACCTTCCCTGGAGCAACTTGAGGCCTTTTCCTCTTGTCCTAATGTGAGAAGTTGTCACGTAGGCCCATTGAAGGTCTTGATTTGAGGCAACTGAAAAGGTTTCTTACAAAATAACTAGCACACTATGTCCTACTCATTTTACCTCAAGCAGTTAATTCCTAGTTTTCTGTTTGATGTAATCTCAGAAGCATTCATCCTGATGAAAAGGTCGTATTTCATATAAACAAAACATACTGCTTTTATCATCGCTTAGCATTTTTATCCTTGTACTCTATTCCAAGACTAGTATCATGGCTAGAAGAGTGCTCTGAGTCCTTTGTAGCAAACATCTCTGAGCTGCAAGCCTGAAATTTGCAAAATGGATTCCATGCTAGAAGTAAATCTTCGTGATCTAAGTCAAGTTGTAAGCTATTGTCCATCTACAGCCTCGAAGTGTTTAGAAGAATGGGCTCTTAGAGTAACCCTCCCGCAGCAGGGACTGCTTTTCTCCCCGCGCAGTGTGCAAATCAGCGCAGCGACATCTAACAAATACTGCAGCAGATGGGGAGCACATCCTCGCATTTCAATTGATTACAGGTAGATGTTCTGTAGGTGTCTTAGGAGCCAAAGAAGCAGTAATTTTAGAGCAAGATGTTTCATATTCTGCCTAAGAAACCACATATTTAAGGTAGTAATGCTGTAAGAAATAAAAGCCTTTCCCAAAGAATCAGATTTGATTCTCACATGTGCTTTGAACACTTGCTGCTACAGGTGAGAAGAGGTAGGTTTCAAGTTTCCTAGGAAGCTGGGAACATGGCTCCCACCATATATGAGTCAGGAGGTTGATTTCTGCTAAGCAGCACCTTAGACATGGGGATGGGAAACTCTGTTTCAACATTCCCTAACACCGGAATCAAACAATACTGTGCACTGATGAACTGTTTGGAGATGAGGCCAGGGAGGCTCAGGGTGGTTTGTGTTGGCCTGGGATATAATTTTCTTTTCCTCATCATTAACTCCATATCTGAGCTCTTGGCGATTTATTGTTTGGTACAGGTTGCAGAATAAAGTGAGCCAGAGACCACTGGGACCTCCTCATCTTCCTCTGCTGTTCCTGGAATTAAGAGTGTTGTGGCTTGGGCTGGATTAACCACCAAGGCAAATGACAGATGCTCTCTCCCCCTCCTCTCTTTGAGGGCTTGGTGGCCAATGTGGCTCAAACCACAACTGTTCCAGCACACAGGCTCTCCCTAGCTCAATCCTCTTTTGAGATCCACACACCCCTTCTGAGTGTGTGTCCCTCTGCTGGAGCAAAGGAGGGACACAAAAAGCTAAGGCAGGTGAGCAATCCTACCTGCTGCTGCTGGGGTGAACAGTCCACCCAAGATGTATGAGCTCAGCCTTTGGGAGACAGAAGGGAGGGGGCAGCTGCAGAGCTGGGCTAACTGGAGCCCGAAGTACCACGGGCATTACGGCACCACTAGTGACTAGGAATTTTTATTGTCATTTGGTGGTGTGTCCAATGAGAATCAGGATCCTATCAACATTGCTCACTACTGAGTGAAATCTAAATGATGAAGTAGAACTGTTAAAATATATATCCACAGACAGCTCATTATTATTTTCCTATTCAAAAATTGCACATATATATAGGTTAATTACAATCATGGTATTTGTCCCTGGACATGAAGCATGGGATATATCTTGTTTAACTTTGTCTCAGAGTTAGTTTTCTGAATTTAATGTGGTCACCTCAGTCTCCCTGTATAGTCACTGGAGAAGAAAAGGTGTCTCCAAGGGGTAACTCGGACCGGGCACATTACCCACTGAAACAAATCAGCTTCTTGCAAGTCTGTTTCTCTTCCTTGTTGGTAATGACAGCCTAGGAAGTTTTGCTTAGTTTTAGGTGAATTTTCTAATGGTGTAATCCCCCCAAAATTCAACAGATTCTGTTATACATCTTGGAGTAAGTGCTCAGACACATGTGCTCTGCAGCACAGTAGAATTATTGCTCATAATTTATGTGTTAAATATCTTTTATAACAGCACTTGGGTATTGCACCATGTTATCTTGCTGCAATGTTCTTTTTTCTTTTTGCCAACATGGCACATAGAAACAAAATGTTTTCACCTTTACTTGTGTCAGTGTGACTTCCCAAGAATGACAATGTACTTGAGGGATTCTGTGTGCTGAACTGAAAACGGTCGGGAAGATAAATGCAATAGAAATATAATCTGTTATTGATCTCTTCCTGTGTAGCTTCACAAAGTTTATGCAAGTGTTGGAAACTGTTTCACCTCATCTATTTGGTAGACTCTAACACCTATTTCTTTCCAAATATACTGACAGTACAATAACAGTATGGTATGGCACATACCAGCATTCCACAAGGAAATAATAAAGTAATTTTTCTTTGTCATTATCTTTGCCTCAACATATCAGGAATCTGGCTCTTTCCGAAGCTCCATTTCTGATTTCCTGTGACTCATTACAAGGAACAGTCTTAACTACCAGCAAATCAAACAAGACAGCTTTCCCATTTTTTGTCCTTGCCACACAGCACTGTGGCTTCTCAGAAGCTCGAAGAAAAAAAGGAGGCGGGGAAAGGCGCAAGGGTGAGTGGGCGTCAGGCAAGGAAAGGGCCATCCTTCACTATGGAGCCGGGGACTTCTACTCCCAATGGGGAAGGGAAGGAGCATCCTTCCCTGCCCAGCAGGGCCAGCCCAGCAGCTGCAGCAGGGGAGCACAACCTGCACTGGTGCCTTTTGCCCTCAGCAAGCTCTGTGAGCCCCACTGCTGGGCCTGGGGCTGTAAAATCACACAAATATGGTTGAACATTATCTGTGCAGCCAAGAGGGTGAGCGGATAACGTTCCAAACTACGGAACTGCGGTCAGCCCGTGCTACCCGGGGGAATAACCATGCAGGTCTGTGCTGTGCACGTGTGTGTGTGTGTGTCTCTCCACAAAGACACTACAAGAAAACAAACTGATTACCCAAAGGATTCTGTTGCCCCCATGCCTGGCTACCCCCACCTTCTTTTTTTAAGTTCCCATTGTGGCTCATTAGCAATTTCACAGTCTGTACTATATGACCCAAATCATCTGGTGTTTGTGTTCGTAGTGTTGAAAATCTTTTCCCAACCTGGTGCTGAAGAAGCTCCACAAACCTTGGCCTTCCAATAACTACATAAGCAGTGTCAGATCTGTGAAAGCAGAGGCTTGTCTGATGTTAATTCAGCATCGAAACTTAGAGTTCCCTTTGTAAGAAATAAATGCTGGCATCCAGTAGATGGTGATGTTTAATAATGTATTTTGTGCTGTCTCCAGCTGATAAAGCCAGACATGTCTGCCTGTCTCTCAAATTCAGGTATTTTACTTATTTTATATTCTTATGATCTTCAAATGAAAAAACATTGTTTTGTATAGAAGTGGACGGTTCTGCTTTTCTCCCTCAAAGAGCAATCTTCAAAATAAGTAAACTATCATTATATATTTGTGTTACACTAACCCCTTCACAGTTCACATGTCTCCTCCTGTACAGCCACGGAGAGACTCTAGACTCTGTAGGCAGCCAAGGTAAACTGCAGGTGGGGACTTCATAGTCTGACCTTATGTAGCTACATGGAAATAAAAATTTCCCATGCTTACCTCTCTCTCAAGTTGATGTTAGACAGTTATACCAGGTTGCTTATCTTGATTTTGAAATGCCATTTTTCAGTATGCATTCTTTTTTTCTTTGCCAAACTGGGGGAAAATGTTTGTATTCATATAAGTACATGCTCCTACAAGCTTGCAGACTGAACAGCCACTTCACTATTGGTGTATTTGCACTGTGCTTTGGTGGGCAGCATCCACTGGAAGAAAAGTAAGGAGGCCAGCTGAGTTTTTCCCTGGGCAGCTATACAAACATCTCGGGTTGCCCTGTGAGCTGAGGTTAGAGAACATGTTCACCCTTGAAGAAGTGGTTTTGAGAGTTTGAGAGTATCTGCAGATACTCTGAGCAGCTCTGTTAGCAACACTTGTTCCTGCAGCCTGTCTGCAAATGACTGCTAAATAGGTGTTAACAGAAGCAAACCACTGAAGTCAAAGGACTATTCTCTTTATGTAAAGCTGAGTCCTAAAGGCTCTGCCACCAGTTGGGTACAGCTCCCTAAAATGCTGCATTCACAGAGAGCTCACCACTGCTTAAAACAGGTTGTTCTCCCCTTCTGTGTCACCCTATTCCTGGCCACACGTTCCCACTATTAACCCTCTGCCAGCTTCAGCACTTGTCAGACACTTCCGTGTCACTTCAATTCACTGAAATAACAGAAAGCAAGACCAGGAAAAGACAATTATGACCTTTCTGGCATTTCAGTGAGTTAAGTTGTCCAGGGACTGTGATGGGAGCCAGAACATGGCTAGGATGGTGCAGCTGGGACTGAGGGAAAGGAAAAGAAAATGGGGTAGCACAGAGGAGGGAGAGGGTGTGCGAGAACAGAAAGGAGCAAGATTTCCTTGCTTCTGCAGCAATAAGATCTGCTGAACTGCCTGTGGAATCACAGACCTATTCATAGTCATCATGGGTGATGTGCATGTAGCAAAAGGTGCTTTTTAGATTTATGCAGCCTTCTTTGAACAAATGACCTCACACAGTCACTGTACAACTTCACAGTTCTATAATGTATAACTAACCTCTTCCTGTTTTTCTTTTCCCCACCCTTTTTTTTAATCCCAGGCCTGACATTCCATCTTTGATGGAATATAACCAATCATAGAATCATAGAATACCAGGTTGGAAGTGACCTCAAAGATCACGGGGTCCATGATCCTTTCTTGGCAAAAGCACGGTCTAGACAGTATGGCCCAGCACCCTGTCCAACTGAATCTTAAAAGTGTCCAATGATGGGGAATTCACCACTTCCCTGGGGAGATTATCCCAATGGCTGGTTGCTATGACTGTGAAAAATTTTCCCCTTGTTTCCAGTCGGAATCTCCGCAGGAGTAACTTGTATCCATCACTCCTTGTCTTTTCCATGTGACTCCTTGTAAAAATGGAGTCTCCATCTTCTTTGTAGCCACCCTTTAAATACTGGAGAATGGTGATAAGGTCTCCCCTAAGCCTGAACAAACACAATTCTCTCAGCCTTTCCTTTTATGGCAGGCTTCCCAATCCTTTGATTGTCTTTGTGGCCTTTCTCTGGACCCTCTCCAGCCTGGACACATTTTTATCTAGCGGGGACCAAAACTGAACACGGTATTCCAGGTGTGGTCTGACAAGTGCTGAGTAGAGTGGGATAATGATATTTCTTCATCTCTGCTGGCCATGCCCTTTTTGATGCAACCCAGCATCCTGTTGGCTTTCATCGCAGCAGCAGCACACTGTTCACTCATATTGAGCATGTTGTCCACCAGGACCCCCAGGTCCTTTTCCACAGAGCTGCTCTCCAGCAGCTTCCCACTCAGTTTGGTGTCATCAGCACACTTCATCAGGGTACACTTGATCCCATCACCCAGATCACTTATGAAGGCATTAAACAGCACTGGGCCTAGTATCAATCCCTGGGGGACCCCACTTGTGACAGGTTGCGAGTTTGAAAAGGAGCCATTTACCACCACCCTCTGGGTGCGTCCTGTCAGCTGGTTCCCCCCTACTGCACAGACCACTTGCCTAGACCTTAACACATCAGTTTCTCTAGCAGGAGGATGTGGGGAACCACGTAAAAAGCCTTGGAGAAATCCAGGTAGACAATGTTCACCACTTGTCCCACATCAACTCAGCAGTTTACTTTGTTGTAGAAGGCAATCAGTTTTGTCAAGCACGATTTGGCCTTGGTGAATCCCTGCTGGCTTTTCCCAATCACGTGCTTCATTTGACTTATGAATGGCCCCCATGAGGATTTGTTCCATAACTTTCCCAGGGACTGAAGTAAGACTAATGGGCCTATAATTTCCTGGATCCTCTTTTAAGCCCTTCTTGTAGATGGGGGGTGCCATTAGCCTTCTTCCAGTGTTCTGGGACACCCCCTGATCTCCCCAACTTCTCAAATATTATGGAGAGTAGCCTCACAATGACATCAGCCAGCTCTCTGAACAACCTCGGGTGGATAACGTCAGGGCCCATGGATTTGTAGGGCTCAGCTCCTGTAATAGTTCTTCCTGCTAGGCATGAACAGAAGCATGCTGCACTAGGAACCCAGCAAGTGCTACAACTGAGTGTATCTGAGTCTGGTGTTCTGTTGTTTTGGATAATTCTAGTTTTCTCTCTAGAAAACCTTGTTTTACTTGAGATTGATTAGGCACGGTCTATAGAAACCTCAGGGATAGACTGTCTTCACTCGGAACTTGCCCTTGATTAATCTGGAAACAAGACCACTGCTTGTCCTTTTGCATATTCCCATTTGTAGTGTATGCTCTGTATTGAGCTGCAGGGGTGAGGCTTTGAATCTCAGTTTCCTGGACAGAGAGACATTCATCCACTAACGAGTCTCCGAGTTATAATAATTCCAGCAAGAGTTTTCTAAAGTTAGGAACCAAGTGTTTACAGTCATCTGTCCCTGATTGTTGCTGACACGATGGTGCTTGCCAGAACTGGATATATTATAGTCGGTTATTTTTAAATTCTTCATCAGAAAAAAAAAATGTGGTGATTTGCTGCATAGTATATTTGGACCATATTTTTAAAAGCATTTTTTATATATATTATACTTAATGACAGACAATGTCAGGGCAATTCAGTGCCTGATCCAGAGGCAACAGCATTCTTCCCACTGTCTTCAATGGGTTCTTGATTAGGTATTTATTTGCTAAGTAAGCAATAGATAAAAGTTTAGTTTGTCACATGTACACAATCACAGAAGTATTGTGCTCTTAAGTAAAACCACAGGTTCTTGCTGGTAGCAGATTCTGGAGGAAAATGGACTCTCTGTCAGAGAAGTGATGTTGCTTATTGTCAAAGTTCTCTTATCTTCAACCACAAAGTGGTCACGTCGCTTTCAGAGCATCTGAGCGTAAATATTGGCCAAAGACAAGATCCTTGGGTACCTGGGGTAGCAGACAGAAAACCAGCCGTGCCCTGAGGAGGGCGCAGCGTGAAGCCTCCCATGCCACAGGGGACTGAGAGACGTGCGTTGGTGCAAGTTTCTTGGTTAAGGGATACTAGATATGCTCAGCAATGGCCAGGTTCCTGGTGGGCAGGGCGATTGCCAAACCATGGGTGTTAAATAAGCAAGCTTGCTGTTTTCCTCCTCTGCTTAACACACCGAGCCAAAGGAGGGTGAGTATCTCCTCAGCCCCAGCCAGGCTCAGCTGGTCCATTCCTTCACCCAGAACACCTTCAACACCACCTGTCCAGCCTGCTACTTGTTTTGAAAACATCAGAAAGGTCTTTGCTGTGTCTCTTGTCAACAGAATAAGCGAGCAGAACGTTGGTGCAGGATTTAGCCGTGCATCCCACTGCAATCTGGATTAACGTATGCTTGAGTTAATGGTGTACTGAAGTGATGGGTGGATTATTATGATGGCAATTGGTAAAGGGTGCTATAAGAGACAGGTCTTACTGCTTGCTTCCAGCATGTCTGATTTGCCCTTGGAAAAGTCACTTGCTCTGTCTGTAAAATCAAGTTAAATTGTTCCTTGGGTTCAGTTGGCCTGTAAACCTTTTGGGGGAAGAACTGTTTCTTATTATGTGTGGTGCCTAGTATGCCATAAATGCTTATTGTTTCAAACTGCCGAAACATTACAAGTAATAATATATGATGTTTTTTCTGACTTTCTCCTACTGTTCTTTATAAGGACTCCACAAAAGGTTATCTCATAATACTTTCATTTCAACAATAAGGGAAATCCCATAAAGAATGTTGTTGATCCCATATTACTTTATATTTTGGGGTGAAAAATGATAAGATGCAGTAACAAAGACCATCCTTTGGTATTTATCTAGTTGTATTTTTAACTTTTCATGTATATGCATACAAACTTGCAGAAAATAGACATGTATTTATCTGCTCGTTTATCTAAATTCCAATCAAATGCTGCTGCTACACTTCATTAAAAACAAGGCACTTGGACAAGCACTGTGTGCAAATAGGAAATAACATAAATAAACCAGTCTGAATAAGGGCTAGACCTGGAGAGAACAAGAAAGCTCTCATGGGAATGAAATTCCTACTGAGAAACTCTGGAGATTATGTTTCTTCAAAACATTTTGTGTTTGATTGATATGATTAAACAATTCTGACTTTAAAATTCACATATGAAACTTTTGTTGAACACCTACATATGCATTTAAGAAATTTTTTTTTTCTCTGATATTTTATATAGCTCACAACAGGCACATTACTGGCTACTGAAATAGCAGTAGCTTCCTCAAATCCTGGAAAGGCAGTTTGAAGAAGTACTTTTAAAATTTCTGTGCCTAAGTTAGCCTTCAAACAAGGAATTCACCTGTAATGTGAGCATAGAGGAAGCTGTGTACTTACGTGCAAAAGGGGTTAGGAGAGAGATTGCCAGTGGCAGTGCATCTGTGTTACATCTTCTGAAACATAATTTTCCAATTAGTGAACGTGAACCAGACATGTTTTCTTTTTGTCCTCTTTATGTATCTCCCAGAATAAAATTATTTTTAAAGTGAATATTTGTTTGAATAGATCATCTTTAATTTTGAATGTCTCTTCAGTTTGTATTTTCTGATTACTGTGCAGTTACTATGCCAGAAAATGCAGGATAACTCCCAGCCTAGAGAAGCATAACTATGGGTGGCCTCCAGGGGCCAGAGTTTGGGATTTTCTATGCAAAACTGCTACAGAGAATTTCACTCTTCTTATCATAGATCACTGTCCAGAGGCAAACAGGACCAGGATGAGCGCTCCTTTTTCTTATCCTATTATAAAGGAGTTTTTCAGCTGATGATAAGTGGTAGGGTAGGTGATACAACAATCATTGCCTGGTTTAACAATATCTAGCGTCATGTTGGGCAACTAGGAAGAAATTAGAACAAGTTCACACGTTCATCTTTCTCTGCATTTTGCCTTCCTTCAGAGACTGCACCGTTTAAAGCATTCTGCGAGTTCTGTCATTAACAAGTCTGTTTAATTCTTAAAGCACTTCTTGTTAGTAGTAGTAGGGAAGGGGATTTGTTTTGTCTGTGGTTTAACAGTGGACTAGTCATTTAAGTAGCAAAATAAAGGCTGTATAATAATTACTACCAAGAAGATTCACTTGTGAATATAGTTGAATTTTGTTGTGATGATTTTGGGGGTTTTGTGCATGAGAAACAATATCGGTGCCATCATAGTCTTGGAATACTTAAATACGAGGTAGTCTTTCACTGGCATTGCAACTCGACATCTCATTGCCTACTGCTCTTTATGTTTTAAATCAGTCCATCGGTGAGCTATTGAACATTAGTCTGTGATCAAAATGCATGATCTGTGCAAGGACAGAGGATGGGAGGCGTAAGGAACTGTTTGACGTACATATACTGAATGATGTGTCAGGATGACGTACATATACTGAACGATGTGTCAGGAATACTATAATATAATAGATAGTCATATTTACATCAAAATAATTCTGTAATTGTTTTCCTTGTTCTAGCCGCTTGGTTTTGCTTGCTACTTGGATATATATACAAAGCTAGTATTTCTTGCAGATGAGCTATTTCCATTTCTTTTCTTTCATTCTCCCATTAACATTTATATCTTACTAATGCAATGCACATGTTACATTGCCATATATGAAAAATGCTGTCTTCAAAGAGCTTGGTAGTTAACAGATTGCATTGTGTTTTGAATTTGAAGGTACATTGGTGCATTCCTAAACAAGATAGTCTCACAGTTAATCTGGAGGTCTGTCACGGCTCAGTCCTGGAGGGTGCAGATCAGCCTAGTGTAGCCAAAACACTTCTGCATTTTTAGGTTGTGAATTACTCTGGTGTAACTGAGGAAATAATTTAGGTTTCTGTTTCCTAATTTCTCACTAATGAGGTAGGACTATATGTGGTACCTGTGCAGAGACCTTTCTTACTGCCTTCAAATCATGTAATTATGAATCACCTTTCATTAACCTATAGATATATTCATAGACTCTAATGGGAACTAATGGAAATGCTACCTGCCACCGTCAGCTTCATGTTTTTATTGTGCCTAGTTGATGATTTATGTATGAGGAAATAATTACATTATCTTTTAAAAACAAAACATTGTCCCAAGAACAATGAGTACGTTCTTGCAGCCTTTCGATATGTAAAGAGGTCTTACAAGAAAGACAGAGAAAGACTTTTTACCAAGACCTGCAGTGACAGGACAAGAGACAATGGTTTTAAATTGAAAGATCGTATATAAAGAAGGATTTTTTTACGATGAGGTGGTGAGACAGTGGAACAGTTTGCCAGGGAAGTTGTGGAGGCCCCATCGCTGGAAGTGTTCAAGACCAGGCTGGATGGGGCTTTGAGCAACCAGGTCTAGTGGTAGATGTCCCTGCCCATGGCAGGGGGGTTGGACAAGATGATCTTTAAGATCCCTTCCAACTCTAACCATTCTTTGAGTCTAAGAATTCGCTGCCCACATACAACCTCTTAGACAAATGTACGTTAAAGAATTCTGCATCTATGTATATAAGAACATTCATTCTATAGTTTTAGAGAAAGTGTAGTATCTGCAGTTCAATGCATTCGAGGCAGATGAAGGATTTTAACAAGTTTGAGTATTAAAGTTTGTGTATTACAGTTATGTTTAGGTCATTGTACAACTTCGGCAGCCATTGTTTATGAAATCACAGCTGTAGTTTCCTTAAAGACAAGACTGTTTTTAAGTTTATGTTTTGATTTTCTAAGGTGCCTCACAAATATGATTTTTCTTATCATTAAGAATAAAGTGAAAACAGAACTTCCCCAACGAGTCATGGAAATCTACATAAACAAGCTGATGTGTGAAAAGAAGGAAACCATACTGATTTTAAAAAATCAACAAAACAGATGGGAAAACACTACATACACTGGCCTCAGACTCCTGAAGTTCTTTTTTCTCTCTGCCCCTCCGTATTATAAAGTTGATTTAAAACCCTTTTGCT
The DNA here is from genome assembly GCA_013398295.1 of Chionis minor. Lineage (NCBI taxonomy): Eukaryota > Metazoa > Chordata > Aves > Charadriiformes > Chionidae > Chionis > Chionis minor. The sequence continues at coordinate 68,053 of VZSF01007407.1, forward strand.
GTTGAAGCAAGGGAAATCTTTAGAGCAATGTGTAGTGCAAGGTTTTATGCTAATCCTTTCAGATTTTAAAGTATGTCCATCTAAAATAAAACACTGGTAATGGCAGTAACCTTTTAAAAATACAGATATTTAACTATACGTTAGGAAAATGCTAAATTTATTTTTTCTTTTGCAGCTAAAACTTCCTTGCTTTCCTATGAAATGATGCAATTTATGTCTTGCAGTGTGGCAATAACTATTTTATCAACAGGTCACAACGGGAGTACCTGAAAATTGCAGGAAATTTAATGCCTGAAAAGCTACTCTGGAGAGATGTAAAAAAGCTGAAAAATTCACATAGCTAATGCCTTTTTCTTTCTGTCCTTTGTTGACTATAGCCAATTCTTGCTGTCTTTTGGATAGCTGCTGACATAGTTTGTTTCTTCTTTCAATTAAGGAACCATCCTGAGGTTTAAAGGCTGGGTGGCTGCAAAGAAATTTAATAAGATTTAATACCAAACTTAAGATCAATGATAGTTTTATGTACTGTTAACTACTCTGTATTGTACTGCTAAAAGATGTGGATAAGCAGAATGCTCGGGGAAGTAACTGCAGATTACTGATTTTATCCATTCTTGCGGTATGTCTTCAGAAACAATTTCTTGTCAGGGAGCAGAAATTATTTCTAAAACTGTCTTGCTTTCTGTTTTCTCCTTAGCCAAAGGTAGTAATGCAGTACTTCTTTGTATGCGAGCTCTCCTTAACCAACTGTGCACAATATTACGTAGGAAGTATGTAGAGTGCGAAGTTCTTATACCAGATTTTAAAAGTGAACTTTTTAGCAGGAAACATTCCCAATGGTTTTAATTTGGGAAACTTTTTTTTTCTCAGTCTTTCACTCTGAAGACTGAAGTCAGTCTCCAGAGTGACTCCAGCAGATTTGCTGTTTGGGGTTCCTTTCTCTTATCTGAAAGGAATTTTTATGAGTGTCACCTGTTCTGCCTGTACTCTCTCTGCAGATGTATGTTTACTTTTATAACACAATCAGTTAAACCTTGTGAGGTGAGCTGAGATCTTTTAAGATCTCAAAAGAGAACCAAAATAAATAAAAAAGTCCAGAATAAGGGTGACAATGACAACCTTGAGTCAATTCTCCCCACAAAAAAAATTACAAAATAGGTTGATAGCTGAAGTCATAGGGTCCTAAAAGTTTTAGAGTCAATTTTAAATGTATTTAAGCATCAAACTTGAACTGAGTTAACTAAGGCATAAAACCTATCTACCTTCAGGAATCTTGACCCTTGCCTGTAGAGTTCCTTACAGCTTGGTAAGGAGCTCCTAACAGCTTGCCTCCTGTACAAACTTAAGGAGATTTGGGTTCTCAAAAACAGCCTCCCCCAAGACCAGCTGGCTGAGCTCAGGACTGCCTGCAGTAGCCTTTACTGAGAGGATCCTCAAATCCCACTCAGCTCTTGCACAGTTTAGCACCTACGCACACCAACCCTTCCCTGCAAAACACCACTGGAAGTGGCATTATCACATAATCACACATAGCTGAGGTTGGAAGGGACCTTGGAGGTCATCTAGTCCAACCCCAAATTATCTCTCTCTGTGTCCAATAAGTCAGTCTTCAGGGAGAATGTGAAATAATTACGTACTTGCTCATATATGTGGTTTCAAGACAGTGACAAGATGGGGACAAGGTCAAGTGTAAACCAGACCTTTTCCTGGTGTGCCGTTCTAGATCCTGTCAGCCAGCACATTTGGGAGACATGGACTCGATTTTTTCTTCTATCTGAAGAGGATTAAACCTGTGTTTTCCAAAAGTGTTCTTGGTAAAGTATACGGAGGGAGGGAAGCAAATTAATTCTCATTCATTCCCGTGCTGATACTTGCACAGCGTAATTGAAGGCTTGGACCAGAGAGTAAGTGAATATTTCCATATCTTTTAGTGATGAAGGCACTTCCTTAAATATGACCTGACTTGCAGTCCCTGCTCCCAAAACTGAACCTTTTTTCATTTCTCTTATTTGAATTACTGCTTAATATTACCAGTTCTGTTTCAGCTCCAAAATGCCTGACGAAAAGTGCTCATATTTTTAAAGGAATTTACGTGAGACAACTAATGTAAGAGTTAAAAAACCCACTAAGTACTATTTGCAAAAGTGATTTAATGAGAATAAGCACAAGGTCACCAAGATGGCTGTTTGGATTTAGGTAGCTATCTGTCCCTTTAGCAGCTTATATCCAAAATTAACATCGTCAGATCCCCCACAGCCAATTCCTTTGGAGAAGCCTAAAAACTACAACCCCTTGTATTTTTAAATCCCTATAAACCTAATTCTATTTTAAGGTGTGTTCAGTATTAACAGTGCTGGGATGTTTGGCATCAACTTCATACCTGCTTGCCATCAGCATTTTCATGTGAGATGATCTCCAGCCTGACTTCCTTGCAGATCGGCATTTCCAGAACACGCCAAATGTACTAGGCAATACACCCCCCAGGAATTTCTGAATATACCGACTCTCTGAGGAGGGTTCCTAATGCTCAGGCTAGAAAGACTTTCTTAGGCAAATCATCAATGACATTGCAGTGAGTAGAGGGCACTGGGAGCAGAAAGACTTGAGTTCCCTCCTTTAGGTAGCGAAGGTCTCACTATAGGATCGTGAGCAATCATTGGCAGAAGGGCTGGAAACCCAGCTTCCGGCCTCTCAGGAGAAAGCCCAAATATCTAAGATAGAGGGGTTTTTTCCCTCTGGGTGGCCCTTTTCCTACAAGTAGTGCTTGTGTTAAATATTTGCATTGTCAATAGATGAATGACATTTTTGCTCTCCTGTTTTCCAATTAAGAGAGGAGGAGATGGAACAAAGATGAGAAATAAAACCTGATGAAGAATTCTTAAAATGACATGTTGATCAACTGGGTCATGCCTACCATGCTGGCTTTTATGAAAAATTGTCCTGCATCCAACCTATGCAGCTGACTGTTTTCTTGGCTGGGTGGGATAGGAGCAGCCTTGCTAGATTTTTGTGAAAAACCAGTTCATTTTCAGAGAAATTAAATTTTGGAATGGGTAAAAATATTTGCCTTCAATATCAGAAAAATCAAATCCATGAGTTTTCATGTCAAAACTATATTTAACTTGACATTTAATCTAAGTGTATTAAAATATCAGAGAAAGAAACTAAATGAAACAAACGTCTCTACACTGAACTCAAAAAAATGTACAAATTTGTTGTATTCTCCCCTTCACAATTCTGCTTTAATTTCTTATAGTTCTACTGTAGCAAAAGCAGCACTGAATATGCACAACGTTGACTATTGACTAAACCACTTTATGAAAAAGAAATTACTGTGGGGCTGTCCAGGACTGCCCTGACAGTCCAGGCAGGAGGTTGAAGGTACTGTCACAGCCTTCCTCTATGCAGATGTTCCAGCATCACAGTTTTCCACCAGAAGTACTCCAACAAGACCATTTGCATCAGGGGAAATTCAACTTTCAGAGAATGTCAGGAGGCACATTATAGTATTGTGACCTGACAAAGAAAAACAGGACTCGTCCCCTTCATCATGCAGCTCAGCTGACACACTCTAGAGGACAAACCCAATGAACTTGAAAATTGAGTTTTTTTTTTCTCAGGAATTAATGTGACTGCTTGGCTTCCATCCAAATTCCATTTCACTGTTGCTGTGTTTTTAATTTTAAAGGTTTCTTTTTATAACAGGCCACAAATCAAAACAATGGGTATTCTTCCCATTCTTTAATTTTAATATTCTGTATTAAGTCGTGTAGGGTCCCAGTGAATAGAAGAATTTTTAAAAAGATAATTAAGTAATGCAATACCTGCTTCTTTTGGTTTTGCTCCATTGTTTTAACTTCCTTAAAAGAAACAGTAATGCCAAGTCATTGGGTTAAATAGAATTGTTTTAGTTGTCTAAAAAGCTGTCAGTCTTAACCTATATTTACTCGTCTTAATGTTTTGACCTCAACACTATAACACTGTCTTAATTAGTATAGATTTAGTCTATCATAGTGAAAGGAGATGGCTCCACAAACTGATTGCATGGAAAAGACAATGATTTGACAAGGACAATTCCTCCTTCCTGGCCTGGAAGGTGTTAGCACACTCATTTGCAATGGTTTCCCTGCTGCAAACAATGGTTGCTTCCAATTGCACCAGGGTTCTTTTAGTGGTGATTTTAGAGAGCAGTTACACACATGTTTTCCTTGATATTTCTGGTTTTTGAAGGGTTCCCAAAATCTGCTCATGTCTTTCTCCTTTAACAGTATCTGACTGGACACGCTTCAGAGGAAATGTATTCTTGTTGGAATCTAACCCGTTAACTTCTCCATGAAAAGCAGCAGATAGGAAAAGAAGTTCAGCCAAAATCCTAGTGTTTGTCTCCTGCATGGTATATTCTCTCTTTGCTTGACTAAGCTTGACAGTTGCAAAACTTCATTCTGTCCAAAAGCCATAACTTGTCCAAGTCTATAGGCTGCAAAGATGGGAGAGGCATGTGGTCCATTTACAGGTATCCGCTGCTCTGAGGTTACGCTCAGTGGTCTCATACTCAAGTCCCCCTGGCTTCTCTTGCACATTTTGGATTGTGGATCCTTTCAATAGGAATGGCACTGTTGCCAAAAATTTATTAACTTTAAATTTACAAGAAGTCACCTGCAAGACTAGTGCTGAGCTTGACAGGGCCGTCTTCCAAAATCCACCTGTTCTGGTCCTTCTCAAAGGGAAGCTGAAGCCCAGGTGGAAGAAGTAACAATTTTGGCATGGCAGCACATAACTCTGGGGCTTGCAGAGATACTAAGAGAGTATCTTTGTCTCCCACCAGACCCTCCAAAGCCCCTTAGAATTCCTGTGTAGCACTCGGAGCAGCTTCAGGTTTGGTAGGTGCTGTTTTCTGCCTTTGCGCAGTCCATTAAAGGCTGCTTTCTAGAGATGATGGTACTTCAAGAATTCCCCTGAATATTATGCTTGATTCTACCTGCCAGGAAACACTCCAATGCAGACAGCTGTGGAAGTCCAGTGATGGTACAGTAATACATCACTAAATTTTAAACAAAGAACATTTTGTACTATACACTTATCTCTGTTGGTACTTAAGTGTCAATGAAAAAGGATATTTGCAAACACAGTTAATTCTGCAGTACTAGGTTAGGCTGAACTATCTCAGTAATGCTTCTAAGTACTTTCATCACTAGCAGTAATTATGAGATATAGGTCTTGGAAACAAACAATAACAATAAACCCCTTCACTGTGAAAATGCTCTATGCTGTGATGTAAACTCAATGTAGTTGAATATGATGCACACCTCATTTTGTGGTGTTTTTATAAATAACATGAAATTATGCACCATTTATATGCGATGTTTATTTTGTCAACTTCCACTTTCCAAAGTGACCAAGTAAGGATTTTTGTTTGTAGGTAAAATCCTCTTCTATAGAAATTAATAACTTTTTAGAGACTGGCCAGACTAAACTTTCTTTTCTGCTCCTAATCATAAATTATACCAAATTTGAAGTTTCAAATTACCAGTATTGTATTTCCAATGAATCCTTCATGCAATACTTATTGCTAAGTCCTTAAAATTTGTATTTTATGCTAGAGGCATATTGTTGAATACTTCTTGTGGCTTGCTTAAGGAAAGGACCAGCTCCAATCTTACACTTTAACTACATACAGTATACACAATGTTTATACACAAAGTCAGAAAAAAGGAAACACCAGAGTATACAGAGCTGGGCTTTAGGGTGCATTACCTGGATTGAAAGAAATTAGTATCTGAATATTTGCAATTGAATGTCTCATAACTCAGGACCAGAGTCTGACTACCCTTATGCTGCTATAAGTCAAGAGGAAAGCCTTTGGAACAACTGGAGTTTTTCCAGGTCAATATAGAAGCAGAATAAACCGGTATCGTCATCTGCCCACAAATGCATGTGATCAGATACATTAAAGAAAGTGCAGACAGATGTTTACTAAATGCCCTGACCCAGCACTGAGAATGCCACACGGAAAGAAAGAAAGAAGAAAAGAAGCCAGATGAAAGAAAAACAAGCTGTTATAACAGAGGAGGCTGAATGGTGACTTAACTGGGGATTAACATTTGCATTTGCAAGTAATATTTCCGTTGCATTTGCATTTGCGGGAAGTATCTCTGTTGTCAACAGATGCTCTAACTATGAAGAGACTAGTGAGAAAAAAAATATAATAATACATGGTGTGCATTATGCTTATCAGAAAGAATATGTAACAGACAGCCCATTTCTCTTTTTTGCTTGCCAGAAAACAATTCTTGATTCAAATCTTCTGTGTAAAACCCAGCCTTTTTTATAGTACAATCATAGACAATAAACACTATGACTGACCCCATTCTTCTGAGAGTCTTTTGGCATACTACCAAAAGAAGAAAAATCTGAAGAAGCCATTATAAGAAAATTGAGAAACAAGCCAAAATCAAGAACAGAAAGGGATTATTGTCAAATTTGTGTCTCTATCAGAAATTGGTATTGTTTAGTAGCATCAGTCATGTTTCTGTCCTCAAGACATTCACTTTGGTGTTTATGCTTGGAGTTTATGAAAGCTGAGAATCCAGTCTCTGCTTCTCTTTTCCTCCAGTTCCCTTCTGGCACGGCGTCCGATTCCTGCGAATCTGAGGGGAACTGTGGCACTGAGAACAGGAGCTGCCGCTTGTGTGCTGGTGTCCTCAGCTGGAGGCAGAAGCGAGCATGCTCCCCTCCTGTCAAAAAACTAGGACAAATATTATGTTTTCACACTGTTCTTGGTTTAGCAGACGGAGCCTGGCATGTAAATACAGAACCTGATGCTGCGTGTGCATCAGAATCATGAATATTAACTTATCCAAATCATTTTAATACAAATATTTTAAAAATTAAAAGAAAAGGGTTGAGAGAAAAACAGTCTTTTGGTAGTTTTGGGGTGGCTTTTTTGGACCAGAGTCTGATCTAAAGCACGCTGTGGCAAGGGGGTCTTTTTTGTTACTCTTTGGACCAGACCCTTAAAATACAGTCGCAGCAATATCACTACTGTGTTACGTGGTTGCCTCTTCTCACCCTGCATGCAGTTGGAAGGTATTCAAGACAAGCCCGAATTTATACCAAAATATTTGCCATGTGTTTCAGATAAGGTCTAATAAACTTTGAACACAGCGGAACAGATTTTATGCCCGACATTTCCTTTTAAACTCCTTTATCTTTCTCCCTCCCTCTTCACTCTCACACCCCTGCACCCTCGCATTTTATGCGACAGCGCTGCTTTAGTACCTTCAATAAAATAGCCTCAGCCAGTGAAGCAAACACAAGCACCTTATGAGGTGTGCTTAACTTCTAAGCGCAGCCCTTTTCCCGTGCTGCTGTTTATAGGTGACAGCTGGCCCCGCAGCTGGTTTGATTGACTTAAAGCTGGGAGTGAGCAAGTGAAACAGGAACATGGCATTCGTTACCTTTTTGATCCCCTGCTTTGTGATCGGCGCTGATATCGCTTTCTCTTGCCAGAACACCGACGACTTCGTGGGCGCCAGTTCTCCGGGGGACATTGTCATTGGAGGCTTGTTTGCAGTTCACAGCGAAATGCTGCGTCCGGAAGAATATCCCATCAAGCCGGTAATTCAGAATTGTGCTGGGTGAGTAGTACTGGAAGTAGCGTAGATAGCAAAGAAGAGATCTCTGACATCGGGCATGCACTTTTTATATTAAGATCAACAAAATCTGTTCCTCTTGCATTTCTTAGTGTTTAAAAAGACCTTGGACATCACCTAAATTGCACATCAATTAATACAGGATGACAAAATGTAGCAAAGTTACAGTAAAAAAATAGTGTGGCTGCCTGACGAAGGTAATGAGCTTTTGATCCTATTTCAGTCTTCGCACATAATCAAATAGCCCGGGAGGTTTGTGCTGAACAATCATTTAATTTCCACATAAATGCTAATTTGTTGCTATATATCTGAAGTACTCTGCTGTGCAGTTGTTCGCTATTTGTTACGAAGTTTCACCTACATGATTTGAACACAGGCAGACTGTTCCATTTTCCCTAAGCACTTATTAAAGTATGTCCCCTGCCTCACAGGGTAGCTCAGTTGTAATCTATGATAGTACCTTGCTGACTAGATTGTAATTATTGGTATAATTACTGTAATTATTACACTTTGTATTATAATTGTGGCAATATGTTATAGGAGAGACTATATATAAACACCACATCATGTATGCATTCACGTTCAGACTACACAACAGGATATTTATTTTGTTGGCTCTAAATCCTACTGGGCTTGAAACATCCATTTTTCTGAAAAGAATGCAAAGTAAGCCTGGTGAAGAACTTCATTTCAAGTATAAAATAAAGCTTTCCGAAGCCCAGGAATTCCAAATATTCATTTTCTCTAATTTTAATCCAGGCACAAATCCTCAAATTTATTCAAATTTTACATGCAAGTTAATCCCATGTCTGAACTAATAATCAGCTGGACATACAAGTATCCATCTGGATTTATTTCAAAATGAAGAGAAAGTTGATAATTTTGTCAGTGTCCCATTCTTTTTCTATGGAGTCATAAAAAATCTCAGGTCCATTTGAAATTTATTTTAGTCTGCAAGATTTGTAAACTTTAGAGAAGCTTGCCTGAGACAAAGTTCCATCTGAACTTGAGGAGGAACTTCTTTAGTTGGAGGGTGGCAGAGCACTGGCACAGGCTGCCCAGAGAGGTGGTGGAGTCTCCAACTCTGGAGACATTCAAAACCCTCCTGGACGCCATCCTGTGCAACCTGCTGTAGGTGGACCTGCTCTGGCAGGGGGGTTGGACCAGATGATCTCCAGAGGTCCCTTCCGACCCCTAACATTCTGTAATTCTATGATTTAGGAATGCCAATGCAACCGCTAGAAGACCTCAACCTCTGAAATATGTTCTTATATTCTGAAATATTTAATCCTTTCTTTTCTCTGTTTCATGCTTTTGGTGACAGTAAATACATTTTTAAAAACTTGCTTGGCAGGTGCAGTAAATTGAAACAGCCCCACTGACTTTGACAGATGCTTCCTGAGGATACCACTTGCAACTTTCCATGTACCATGAAAATTTGGGTTTTACTAGCTGTTCTTTCAGAAACTCATTTTTATTCAGGTGTATTTTAAATTTTGTGTTTATTTTGCTTAATCTCTCACTTAGATGAGACAAAAATGTGTGATTTCTAATCACTTGTATACTAAAACCGAAGCAAATCACACAAAACACACTATCCATCATTTCTTTTCAGCAGTTGACAAGGGATATACTCAAAACAGACTTTGCTTTCGCCTTGTTCTCAGTAGTGTTTTTCTAAAATAAAACTTCTATGTTTCCTTACAGCTTTGAAATTCAAATTTTTCTTCAGACACTTGCAATGATACATGCTATTGAAACGATCAACAATTCAACACTGTTACCTGGAGTTACTCTGGGCTACGAAATCTATGACACATGTGCAGAAGTTACAAAAGCCATGGCATCTGCTCTGAGGTTTCTGTCTAAATTCAATTCTTCTGAGGATGTTGTAGAGTTCAAGTGTAACTACACAGACTACATCCCGAGAATCAAGGCCGTCGTTGGAGCCAGCTACTCGGAGGTGTCAATGGCAGTTTCAAGGCTGTTGGCTTTGCAACTCATCCCACAGGTAGGTTCGAGGGAATTATTTCATTTTGGACAGAGGGTCAAATTTACCATGCTCAGAATAAAGGTGCAGCTGTGATTGCAGGGACTGCAAAAGCCGCATGCAGGGCAGGATTTGGCTCAACCAAAGGACACCAGGAGGGGTGTCATTCAGCTCCAAATGTGGGGCTTGATTTACTTGCCTAAACAAAGGCAGTTAAGGGCTAGTTTATATGCCTGTGGCACATGCCTCCAAGTGCTATTTCAGGATGATGCTAGGCTCTTGTCAGCCTGGCAGTGCGAGTAGTCAGTCCTGCGTGGCTGTGCCAGCTACTCCAGCGCACCTTGGCTGATATTCGAGGACTTTGTTCGGACAACAAAGTCGCACCCGCCGTGTCTAGGCTGGCTGGTGGTGAATATGACAATACTCAATCTCAAGCTGTGAAAAAAGAGAAAAAGACAAATCAAATTTGGCTAGAAATTTGGAAAATCTCTCCTGCCTGAGAAAGATTAGATGCTGGTGTCTGTTCTAACCACAGACAGGGACATGAGGAATATTGCCCTAAACCACAGTTCTACTGTGTTATTCTTCAAGCGGTTGTAGAAAAGAGGGAATACAATTCTCTAGACCCACACTGGTCCTTCCCAAAGCATCCCTCTCAATTTCTGACCTGTCTAGGGCTAGTACAGTCCCACACTTACACTTAGGCTGGTGCTTCCATTTCTTCTTTGACCATTGTGAAAGAGCTGGGGTCAAGGCCAGCACCAACAAGCAAAAAGGAGATCCACTTCCGCACCACCCTGTGTTGCAGGTTGGGATTGGCAATTTAGCAGAAATTTCCTCACTGCAAATTAGCAACATAGTAAAAAAAACACGTGGAAAAGAACTAAAATCTGAACTAAACATAACTTCTATTTGACTCTTCTCTGCAATAGTAGGAAGTAATTACAACCTCCAGCTCCACCACAGGAGCTATGGTAAGTATGAAAATTAAAACGCCACACTTGAACATAATTAAAGGGCAAGTGATGAAACAAATCCACATTGGGACGTAGAGGTGGAAAAGGTGACCCAGCATATTTTTCTCATCAATAGCATCTGCAATCTTCTGTCATCAGTAAGATTTGTTATCCCCTCCAGAGAGGTGACTCTCATTTTGCAAAGCTTAGATTTATTTTTTAAGAACTGTCAAGCAATGCAGGGAATATAAGTGCAGGAAGAAAAGCTCTGAGAAACAAAACTAGGGAGATTTAAATAACAATGTTCCATTTATGTTTTTCTGGCTACATTCACAAGAAAAGGGTAATAAATGATTTATATGAAAGAATTATAACATACTGTAGTATTGATTACTGTTTGTTTTTCTGGCAGGTTCTTCTAACAGACTTAATGATCCTTTAAAAATATAGTAATTAAACCTTGCAGAGAAAATATATATGTGAGTGAACTATACTAATATAGTAAGTGATAGAAAAATACAGCAAAATGTAAGGGTACTAGCAATTTGAATAATAACTCAAACAATATTTAATGCTTCCAGTGCTTTAAATATTGGTTTGAATAGCATGTTGATGACACCTGAACAGAGTAAACTCAAATCCTTATACCAGCGTAATTGTCATATCCATTTTGAAAGCTTTTATTCTCTGCTTTCACTGAAATAATTATGTGGATGAGGATGAAAATAGTGAAACTGGTACTGGGCATGCATCTGCATCTGAATAGCAGGGTGAGGGAACCTGCCCCATTTGCCTTGTTGACGTTCACCCACAGGAGGAGGGAGCCCTGGGTCAGGCTGGGTGAAAAAGCAATCATGGCAGCTTTGGATCTCTTGGTGTCCTTTGGAGGAGACCGCCTCTGTAACTGAATTGTTCACTCTTCCTAGGTCAGTCCTGTGTCATCCGCTGAAATCCTCAGTGACAAAATCCGGTTTCCTTCTTTCTTCAGGACTATCCCCAGTGACTTCCATCAGACAAGAGCAATGGCCCACTTGATCTGTGAGTCTGGGTGGAATTGGATTGGAGTAATAGCCACTGATGATGACAATGGGCGGTTCGCTCTGGAGAGCTTTGGGGTCCAGGCCATGGCAAACAACGTTTGCATAGCTTTTAAAGAAATGCTGCCTGCCTATCTCTCTGACAACACCTTTCACACCAAAGTTGATCATGCAATTGAGAAGATCGTCAAGGAAACCAGAGTAAATGTTATTGTTGTCTTTATGAGACAATTCCACGTGCTCAAACTATTTCAGAAGGCAATTGAGAGGAATGTAAATAAAATCTGGATTGCAAGTGATAATTGGTCGGCTGCAGTCAAAATCAGTACCATTCCCAATATCAGACAGCTGGGGACCATCGTGGGATTTGGATTTAAAAGCGGAGACATGTCCACATTCCAAGATTTTCTGAGAAACCTTCATGAAAAGCCCACTGACAACAACAAGTTTTTACATGAATATATTATGCTTTCCTCGATCTGTGCACACCTGGAATACCACGATTTTCAAATGTGCATTTCAAACCAGTCCCAGGATGATGTATTGCAAAATGCTGAAAATAAACATCAGATCTGGAGAGATGATTTTTTGAATGCCAACATTGAATCAGGATTTATCCATAGTACTATACTTGCAGTCTATGCCATTGCTCACGCCATTAAAGGGCAATGCAAAGACAGAAACTGCAAGGATCCCTCTGCCTTCGCTCCCTGGGAGGTATGATATTAATTCTTTCAGGTCTCATTCTCTCTGCAAAACTTTCATCTCGTTTTTGCTCCCACATTCCTGGATTTACTAGCTTGGTCCTTTTACTAAATGACTTTTTATTCCTGTTCCTGCCTTATGTCACCAACTAAAATCACAGACTGCGTGCTAGAGCAGCAGTATCCAACTTCTGCAGTGCTGAGAACTAGAATCCAGTTTTAACTCCCCTTTTTTTTGACCACGTAGACACAAAAGCTCCTCGTGCTAAGCCATGACCGTATTCTGCTGTAGATACAGGAGGATTATTGCATTTCACAGACAGCTAGCAAACTGATCGTGAGTTAGCAGCATACCCATCATCTCCTCCTTCATGGATACAATGACAATGGCTGTAAACACGTGATTCCACAGGTGCAGAAGAGCTCTTTATCTGCTGGGCTTCATTAGCTACCCTAAGGCTTCCCCCACCACCTTCAAAGAGCACGCAGAGCAGGCACCAGCTTGGCTGAAGGCTCCAGTCTGTAGGCTCCTTGCTGGAATGTCTTACTAGCTATTCCTAGGGGATAGAATAAAATGTATAGTCAGTCTACTGTTGACTTATCAGCTATTCAGCTACTTGTGGTTGGTCCTGTTGCTGCAAACCACTGTAATACACAGTGACGAGTGCTCTTGAGAGATGGGGATATTGTAGGATAGGAGCATTCAACAGAGTGTTTCAATTTTCTTCTCTCTCTCACCATTGTCTCTGTTTTGTCTGAATTCAGGTGTTTTCCTCTATAATGAATCTTTATTTGAAAGTGAAAATGCAACAGACTGTTCCTCTGTCTGATCTTGATTTATACTGAAGTGACTGGTAGCAAAATGGGAAAATTAACCACAGTCTTTAAGATGGGTGAGGTACTCGTTATCAAACTCTATTGGGTGGGAAAATAAGAGGAAAAATCAGACAAGTAAACCTGACCTGACCTTTTACCCAAGAACCTGCTCAGGAGTATTCACTTTTACACACTTTTACTCAGAGGATTAAACAAAGTTCATTTAAAAGTCAAACAACCACTGAAGCATTCTGACTTGCCCTGACCTCTTATGCTAGGTCAGGGCAGGTCAAACCAAGATAGGGGATTTGAAAAAATAAAAAAAAACACCTAGTAACAATCAAACTCTTACATGAATTTGTTAATGCAAATGGGAAAAATTCAGGACTGCTCTACAGGGGATTCAACTTTACGAGGCTGCAGTTGTATCATTGCTGAATTAAATATCAAACTACCCAAATTAAAAGTCCTGTTAAGAGGCTAAGAACTCATGAAGAAAGCTGAAAGAGATAGTTATTCCCCCTGTGCTGTTTTCATACTACTTTTCCACTACAGTAAATTTAAACCCTCCAGAAATGGATATATATACATAAAGCTTTGGGTGCAATTAATCTGTATTACACATCTCCACATACACACAAATGACAGAGGTATTCATTTACAGCCTTTGCAGAAATAGCCATCAATTAAATCAAAATGTTGATAATCATTAGCTGCTTCTGTCTGAAGCTCAAGACTGCCAAAACCACCACTAAGTCATGTTCTTCAGCACCACATCTGCCTGTCTTTTAAATACCTGCAGGGATGGCAATTCCACCACTTCCCTGGGCAGCCTGTTCCAATGCTTGATTACCCTTTCTGTGAAGAAATTTTTCCTAACATCCAATCTAAACTTCCTCTAGTGCAACTTGAGGCCATTTCCTCTTGTCCTATCACTTGTTACTTGGGAGAAGAGACCGACCCCCACCTCGCTACATCCTCCTTTCAGGTAGCTGTAGAGAGTGATAAGGTCTCCCCTCAGCCTCCTTTTCTCCAGGCTAAACAATCCCAGTTCTCTCAGCTGCTCCTCATAAGGTTTATGGTTGGACTTAAAGATCTTAAAGGTCTCTTCCAACAAAGGTGATTCTATGTGTTCCAAAAGCTCTGTTGTTCCATATTGTTAGAGGAATTGGAAAAGCAGAGAACGGAAAGATTAAATGTCTAGCCTGAATATATACAATAAAAGATTTCCTGTTTAGTCTCACAAGACTGCAACATCCAACTCAGATGAAATATTGGCTAGAAGCATACTTTGGTTCTTCATAAATTGGTATAGATGCAGTGAGAGTATATGAAGTCTGAAAAAATGGCATGTTGTACACGAAAAAATGACATTTTATATGTGCTAAATGTGTTATATACATATATATATGCCAGAGCCTTTTGAAGTAATATACTTGTCAGTAAGTTCACTAAATGCTACAAATATCACAAAAGCATCCATGAAAGAGAGTGCTTTTCAAAGGGCAGTTAAATTCACCAAAACCTTGTGGCTTTTTCTTGATAATTAATCCCTGTTGCCAAAAATTGTTAGGCCTGCAAAGGGATAAAGCCTTTACTTCAACTAAGAACCACGGTAGCTCATGAAAGTCCTTCTATGGTCTCCCCATGAGTTGGGAGTGGGTTATGTGTGCCTTAACCTGTCCTTTTCTAGATTCATGTGGAACTTCTTGATCTGGCGCTTTGTGATGAGGGAGAGAGAATTCTCACTCTGTTGAACAGAACAGGTTGCAATATGGAGCTGGACAGCTGGCTTATCAAAGCATGTTTGTTCTGATATTTTCTATGATCTATCAAATATGGCCCAGCTGTCCATTGCCATTGTGCCATTGACCACTTCACCTGGGCAAACTGGCATGTACTGCTCATTTAACAGTTCTGAGTCTCACCTGGCAATACACAGTATCAGTCAGAGTCAAAGCTGAAAGCAATGTTAGAGTAGATATTTTGAGACAGTGAGGTTACTTTGGAAGCAAATATTGCCTAGATCGACTCTGGTGACAGTAAAGTAACAACAGGAGCATCATTCATGGTTGTTCTTTACAGGAAGTTCCAAAAGTTACAAAAGAGTTCCAAAATGGCATTATTTCTTGCAAGTGAAAAATCTTTTCTTTCTCATGATTGTACCAAAATTTCCAAGGCTGGGAAAAAATACTGACATGAGTATTTGTACACATTGCGTAGAGTTAAGAAATAATGATTTTTTTATTAGCAGATTTTTAAGATCAACAGAATTGTCCGAATAATGTAATTCTGCGTAGGATGGGAAATTAAACAATTATAAAGATTACTTTTAATTTTAAGATTTATTTTACTGCTAAAAAGCAACATTTCTTTTTAACTTGGTATTATCATACAAATGTTAAACTATTGAGTTTATCACACTGACATGATACTGATGTACGTTATTGTTCACTATATTTATGTTCAGCTCCTTGAAGAACTTAAAAAAGTTACAGTCATTGATGATGATAAAGAAATCAAGTTTGACTCCAACGGAGATATGAGCAACAGCTACGATGTACTTTTGTGGAAAGAAATTGATGGCCACATGGAAATCACCACCATGGCAGAATATGACGCAGAGAAAGGTGGCTTTATCTTTGAGGATGAGGAGAAAAAAAAAGATTTTCTGGATTTAAAGGTAACTTCTAAGTAGTTGACATAACATGTGAAATTTGCTTAATATGTTTTATTCTCCCTCCAGTATTTGCAACAAAAGTATGTGTCAGCTAGAAACCTCTTTTGTGGTTTCATGCTCTCTTTTTGCAGCAAAGAACCCTTTCTGGTTTTATTCGACCACCTTCATGCACCCCAAGAAGCATGTTAGCCTGTAAGCAGGCTCAGTGATTTGAAATGGAGTTATTTCTTCAGAATTCTCCTAGAAAGTTTACTAAGATGAGCAAATCTTATGTCTATCCTACGGATGCTGTTCCAGAACCTTGAAAAGGGGTTTTAAAATAAAAAATGACCATGCAGAAAAGCCTCTCTTAGGTAACATCACCATTTATTTTGTACATGAAGGCTCCCATCTGTTGACTTAACTGCTTTAAAAAACATAATTGTTGTTGATTATTTGCTCCTGTTAGAGCTGAGGTCAGCACGACTACAGGAGTCTGAGGTAGGTGGCACCACCTGGAGCCCTGGCATTTGTGGTGCCACTGTTGGACCAGCGGGTGGCCTGGGTCAGTTCAAGCTGGATAACCTCTTGTCTGTGCATGGGTGGAGGTCTTGGTTCGTTGTGCAGCTCTGTGCTGCAATGTATTCACCACTAACAGGATGGGGAGAGGCTGCTCACTAGGTGGGCTGACTTGGAGTCTCAGTGTGTGGACTCAGCTGATAGAAAAAGCTGCAGACAGAAGAAAAACTCAAATCTTGCCCCTATGTGTGGCGCTGCCCAGGGTGGCAAGGATATGTCTCCACCTGCTTGT
This sequence comes from Chionis minor, assembly GCA_013398295.1. Taxonomy (NCBI): domain Eukaryota; kingdom Metazoa; phylum Chordata; class Aves; order Charadriiformes; family Chionidae; genus Chionis; species Chionis minor. The sequence goes on from VZSF01007407.1 coordinate 84,678, forward strand.
GAGCACCATCCTGGGGGGAGAAGAGATAGCAATGTCCCTCAGGGCTGCTTTGTTTTGCAAAAAATTGTCTTTGGAAAGAGGACCTCGAGACCTCAAGAGAAGGCCCTGATCACATCCCCCAGAGTGGTGCTTCACAACTTAGTGGTGGGCTGCCAAGGGTCAGGAATGTTGGAGCTGTGGTGCAGAACACCTGCCAAGGTGTCTTAACGGAGCTGAAGTGTCTCCCCTGAGCCGAGGTGTCTCCTCTGAGCTCAGAGCAGCTGAGCGGAGTTTCAGGATCCCACTTGTGAAGCAGCCCACTGGAATCCCCTGCCAGAAGCTTCTTGGCTTTCTTTGGAGCTGATCCTCAGTGGTCTAAATCCCACGTTCAAAGCTGGATGAGACACTTTGGTCTCGATTTTGAAGGTACAGACTGTTCCACGGATTGGCATTCAGGGCCAAAAAATAAAATTACCAGGTAGATAATGCCCCATCCTGTCACCTGTTGACTGTGTGGAGAAAACACAAGAAACATGGAGCATACAACGCCTTTTTTCAGCTTCATTTTTGGATTCCCTTGAAATATGTTACGTACAGAAAGAGAGTCCAATTCGCAGTTACTGGAGGTTTATTTTAATGCTTCTTAGTAATTAGCAAGGCCTGAGCTAATTTTTTTTTTTTTGTTCTCTACACACTGCAGAAGGTTCAGTCAACGTGCTCCCAGCACTGCAGGCCAGGACAGATGAAAAAGGTTACAGAAAGTCCGCACACATGCTGCTATGAGTGCGTTTACTGCCCGGAAAACCATTACAGCAATCAAACAGGTAAGGAATTGTGATCCAAATAAAGGTTTATTTAGACAGAAATACAATTGCTTTGTTTGGGTATAATGTGCCTTGGCAACCTCGGGTATAATTCTGGAATGGGATTAAAATATTTGTTCACGCTCAATTTCCCAAATATGAGTGTTCGGCCTGTTAAACTTGGTTTAAATGCTTTTTAGAAGACCAAATGTAAAGCAATTAGATTTTCCAGGTGACTGGCATTATTCTTGGTTAGAATGGAAAGTCTGGCTGGTTTATCAGTGAGACTGACTCTCATTAAAATAGAGTGTTGCTTCCCTGTCCTTCTGCGGTCCACCCAGCCCAATAAGGAAGAAATTTGTCACTATGAGGGTGGTGAGGCACTGGCACAGGTTGCCCAGGGAAGTTGTGGAGGACCCATCCCTGGAACTGGACCGCATGGGGCTTTGAGTACCCTGGTCTAGTGGAAGGTGTCCCTGCTCATTGCGGGGCAGTTGGACCAGATGATCTCTGAAGCTCCCATCCAGCCCAAACAATTCCATGAAGCTATGAAGTTCAAGGGTTATATATTTCGCTTACCGGCATATCTTTTCCCAGGAAGTTCTGTGAAGTTTGATATACCTGTACAGTAATATTTTGTAGTGTCAAATCTGATGCGTGCTTTACCACTGCTTCATTTATAGGTTTGAGCAAAGCTTTTAAAAAGGTTTTTTTAAAGTTAAATATGGAGGAGAGAGGTGGAATTAAGAAATTTGGGGTGCTATGTATTTTTAATATCCTGAGAGCAGAAAGAAATTAAATTCTATCTTTTTAATTGAAAAAAATTGTGAAATTTCTCCATATTGGAGAATCGGAATTTTGCAGCAAAAGAAACGTTTCCAAGCATGATCTAAAGCACTGTTTATTCTTGCTTTTGTATTTCAAAAGCTGTCTGTAACGAGAAAGTTGGGTGCTTTTTTTCTTGTCAAAATAGGTAAGTGAAAGAAACATGGTTTGGATTTCTGTCAGATAATTGATTTAATCTCAAATTATTGTTCAGGTTTCAGGTAAAGTTACCCTGTCCAGAGCTCTGCCCAGGTTATGTGTCACCAGTCAGCGAAGACCAAGGCAGTTTTAAGACCCTGCTCATGCTCCCTGTCCCCTCCCTGCCCTCGGCTGCAGGGGTCCCTGCTCCCAGCTGGCAGCCACTTGTCCTTTCCTCCTCCTTGTCACTGCCACCGCTGCCACCGCAGCCCTGCGGCTCCTCCGCCTGGACGGCAGCAGCAACGGTGGGAAGCAGCCCTCAGCCCTGTCTATTCCCCTCAGCATCCCTTCCCACATTCCTCTCGTATCTCAAGGCTCCGTAATCCACTTCGCAGTTTATTTACTTTGGGTTTCTCAGTTATCTTCCCTTTTTTCTGCTTTCAGATATGGATTACTGCTACCGATGTAACAACCGAACCTACTGGGCTCCCGTCAACAGTACCACGTGCTACAGAAAGACAATCCATTTCCTCGCCTGGACAGACTGGTTTGCTATTTTCCTCCTCCTCCTCTCTGCTTTTGGGGTTGTGTTGGTTTTGGCAATTAGTGTAATATTTACTAAAAACTTGAACACGCCGGTTGTAAAAGCATCTGGAGGTCTAACTGTCTGCTATATTATCCTCTTCAGCCACTTCTTAATTTTTTTAAGCACCGTCTTCTTCATAGATGAACCCACAGAATTCAAGTGTAAAACTAGACAAGCCCTCTTTGGCATAAGTTTTGCACTCTGCATTTCGTGTATTTTAGTAAAGTCACTGAAAATTTTACTAGCCTTCAGCTTCGATCCCAAGCTGCAGAATATCCTGAAATGTGTATATAAACCTGTTCCCACTGTGGTCACCTGTACTGGAATTCAAGTTATCATTTGCACCTTCTGGCTAATATTTAAGACACCTTTCGTAAAGCAAAATTTCTCAATCCCGAGAATAATAATTGTGGAGTGCAATGAGGGCTCTATTGTGGCTTTTGGGATTATGTTGGGCTATATCGCTGCCCTAGCCTTCATTTGCTTCATATTTGCCTTTAAAGGTAGGAAGTTACCAGAGAACTACAATGAAGCTAAATTCATCACCTTTGGCATGCTAATTTACTTTATAGCATGGATTGTATTTATCCCTGTCTATGCAACTACATTTGGCAAATACCTGCCAGCAGTGGAAATCATTGTTGTTTTAATATCCAATTATGGAATCCTCTGCTGCACTTTTCTTCCAAAGTGCTACATCATCATTTACAAGCAAGAAACAAACACAAAATCTGCCTTTCTCAAAATGATTTACACGTATTCCTCCAAGAGCGCAGGCAGCGTCGCTGTTAGTCAGATTTCTTTGGATTCAAAGTCTTCCAGCTCCCGAGCTACTATCTCAGACTCGTGTAAATCTGAGAAAAATTCTGTGAATGGAAGCTGTCATTCGCAAGTCCCTGGGCAAAGATTAATAAAAGGGAAAGTTCTTTCTAAAAATCCTGCAAGGACTGTGGCCAGGAAAAGACTCTCCAGCATATGACTGGGCAGCGTCAACGTACTAGAAGATGAAAAGCCATCTTAGGGGGCCATTTCTCTTTTGGGTGTCTTTCCTTTTGGCATCCCCAAAGAGAGCAGGCCACACGAAATGCCTTCTCCTCTGGTATGGAAGCAGTTATCCATTACCAGAGCTGCAAGGCTCCCCTCGCTCCCAGAGCCCAGCCCCTGCTCCTGCTGGCACCATCAGGCACAGTCGCCTCCAGCAGCTCCCTCCCTTCCCCGGCCCACACATGTTGGGAACCTCTTCCACAATCTCACTTCCCCGAGTGAGGCAGAGACCTCAGGAAATTATTATTTCTCGCACACGTGTAGGTGGGAATGCATGGGAGCTCTTCTTCTGACCTGGATCTGTTTTACAGATCAAACAGAACCCTCTCCCAGCCTTTGTTTGTTAGGATAAACAAGGCCAGTCCTTTGGTCTCTACTCTTAAGATAGACTTTCCTTTCTCCTGAACATCCAAAAGTAACCCTTTTCAGCTGGTATCAGTGAATCTTCNTTCCAGATGAGTGCTGCAGTAAGTTTTAAAGTTCCTCGTAATTACCAGGATAATAATGAACTCAAGACAAGTCTATATCAAAAAGTAAAGAATTTCTCTGAGGCTCTGTAGTTATACATATGGTCTACTACCTTTTTTCCATACTGAAAGGAAATACACTGATTCCCCTCATTCACCTCCTCGGATTCCTCTTAGCTGGGGATGTAATGTCGATGTGTAATCTCAAAACCTACAGACACTAATTGACCCCTCTCATTAGCATAAATAATATAATGACCATGCTCAGCATAAGCGCATCCTGGGAATTTTACCTTTTTTGATGCCTATTTAAAAAATCTGATTTTCAAGAAGGAAATGGCAATGCAGCCTTCCGACACACAGAAACAGCACAAGAAGGAACTCATACGAGCTGAACGGATGAGTGGCCGCTCTGTAGTTCCGTGAGCACAGTCGTGCTGTGCCGTGACTTCTCTACTAGAGGCAAAAGGTACGTTCACAGAAGGAGGAATTTTTCTGGCTGGACAGCGGTAGCACAGACCTTTTTCAATTCCTAAACAGCAGAGCTATGCTGACAGTCCAAGACTTGTGAAAAATATTTTCTGTATTCCTAAAGCACATGGCCCGGACCATAGAAACATTGCTATTTTAACTTCTGTGTTGTGCTACTGTGAGATAATGCTAAATTACTTGAGTTGTGTCTATGCTTCTGTTTAGATCCGGAATAACTGGATGTTGTGGCAGGCCAAAATAAAATTCAGTAGATTTGGTGTTAGACAGACATACTGCATTGTTTTTATGTACAATATATTTTTCTATCACTTATATTTATATGTTGTAACCCATATCCATATGATTTTTTGTACTCATATTTTGTTAAAAATACCGATAAATCACATTTCAACAATGGACACGGGAAATGAAATTACTGTGACACGTAGACTATATATGTAAGCAATATCTATGAAGACATTTTTAAAGTAAGTTGAATGGCAAGGGTGCAATTTGTGTATATATTTGAGTAATTATGTAAGTTCTGTAGCGGGTTGGAAGAATGAAGGTTGGTGCACATGTGTTTATATGATGAATGCTGTTCATACACCAGTTGTTGTGATTACTACTCTGAAGCTATGTACAATAAGGCTAAAATTCCTGCAATTTGACTGTCAGTGCTCGAGAAGTCTCTCCGCAGAAGCAAGAAGCATAGCTTACATTGCACAATGACTGCCAGCACTCAGCTGGTTAGAAAAGTTGATTTGACTTGAACGTTGTACCCATATCTATCGTTTACAGAGGTCTTGAGCACGTCATGTCCTGAAGATATAAGGAAAGGGAATGATTAAAGCCATATTGTTATTTAAAATCGAGTTTGCTTACTTAATTTCCTTACCTTTCCCCATGAACTTTCTGTTGGCCTTGAAGAGCAGCGACTTACGCACCTGTGCAGTGTTTCCACCCAGCAGATCTCAATCTGCTTCTTACAAACATCCTTTATGTTGAAAGCTAAGTATGGTAGGGCAATTCCCCCCACAGGACAATGGGGAAAGTGTCTTGAGGAACAGGGAGTGGTGACAGCAATGTGAAGGTCTCTGGGGACGTATCTTAAAGGAAAGACATCACACATGGCAGGATTTCAAAGGAGTCCTACGTGCTACATCTGCCTCTCCAGCTACTCAGGTCTTCTGCGTAAAGCGCAGTCAGCGGTGGGGCTAAGAGCATGTAACAGGTTTCCTAGCTAGACTTGGCAGAAAAAAGAGACTCTGTACCAAGCTGTGTGAGATACGTTTTCAAATCCCTTGTCTGCAAGAAGCAACTGATCATATGCAGGTAGAACATGAAGGGATTGCGCTACCCTATACAGAGGATAAAAAAAGGCTGAAAACAGACGTTCATGGAGCTGAAGGGAGCACTTGCACACATTCTACTGTCCAGAACAGTAAGTATTCCAGCAATCTAACTATTTCTGTTAACAGGTACGGAGACATTAAATGAGCCTGAAACAGACAGAGCACAGAACAAACCCCCTTTCCCGAGGCACAGAGAAGTCTCAGCATGGCCCACCCCGAGCCACAGCCCATAGATCAGACTGTGCCGGGCCGAAGGGGTTAGAGCCCGTCCTGCTCGCTTACTTCGGAAAGATCCCCACTTCTCAAAATGCTAATGTCCATATGTGCCCACCTGCATGTTTTCCATCTCTGAGAGCAATAGAGAGGACAAATGTCCCCAAACACAGCGCTGCCCACAGAGAAGTCAGGCATGAAAATGTCATTTGTGGGGCTCAGCAGAAGGCAGCTCTGGGTGTAACCGCTACTAAACCTTTTTGGGTTCTATGTCATTCATTGCTAATAATGTTAAACGACACATTCTGAAGCCACTTTCATGCAATGTATGGTTATCTTTAGGGAGAGCGAAGACTGTGAAGGCCACCAAGTTTTTCAAATCCCTTCCTCCAGGGCATGATTCCCTCAACATTTCAGTAGGTCTGTCTATGGAGATGCCTTTCAGCTGCCCATAATCCTTGGAGCAGTTCTTTGGCAAGTGCTGAGAACTATTTATGTGGCTTCCCCCCAGCAGCTCTGCAGATGGCCACTGGAACTACAATGACTCTAAATGTGTGGGTTACCAGCAACTAATAAGCAGCGTTTGGGATGCTGCTCGGAACGTATGATGCCAAACAGCCCAGCCCAGCTGTGCTGACTCTTCCTCCCCTTCCCAGCTGTGCCTCCAGAGGCAAGGCGCACTTCTTGACACCATAGAATCATAGAATCACAGAATGTTGGGGGTTGGAAGGGACCTCTGGGGATCATCTGGTCCAAGCCCCCTGCCAGAGCAGGTCCACCTACAGCAGGTTGCACAGGGTGGCATCCCGGCAGGTTTTGAATGTCTCCAGAGTTGGAGACTCCACCACCTCTCTGGGCAGCCTGTTCCCGTGCTCTGCCACCCTCCAAGTAAAGAAGTTCCTCCTCACGTTCAGATGGAACTTCCCATGTTCAAGTTTGTGCCTGTTACCTCTTGTCCTGCCACTGGGCACCACTGAAAAAAGCTTGGCCCCCTCTTCCTGGCACCCTCCCTTTGAGTATTTGTAAGCATTGATGAGATCCCCCCTCAGTCTTCTCTTCTCCAGATCAAAAGACCCAACTCGCTCAGCCTTCCCTCATAAGAAAGATGTTCCAGCCCCCTGATCATCTTCATAGCCCTTTGCTGTACCCTCTCCAGCAGTTCCCTGTCTTTCTTGAGCCGGGCAGCCCAGAACTGGACACAGTACTCCAGATGTGGCTTTATCAGGGCAGAGTAGAGGTGGAGGATGACCTCCCTCGACCTGCTTGCCACAGTCTTCTTGATGCACCCCAGGATGCCATTGACCTTCTTGGCCACGAGGGCACATCACTGGCTCATGGTCATCCTGTTGTCCAACAGGACTCCCAGGTCCCTCTCTGCAGAGCTGCTTTCCAGCAGGTCAGCCCCAAACCTGTACTGCTGCATGGGGTTATTCCTCCCCAGGGGCAGGACCCTACACTTACCTTTGTTGAATTTCATTAGATTTCTCTGCCCAACTCTCCAGCCTGTCCAGGTCACGTTGAATGGTGGCACAGCCTCCTGGGGTATCAGCCACCCCTCCCAGTTTTGTGATGACACATCCCTTTGTGCCTCCATCCCTTCATGCCTCCATGCTGCTCTTTGAGCAGGAAGAAGGCAAAGGCAAAGGGGCTACGGGCAGACTATAAATCCCAGTATCACCCTCTAGGTCATTTTTATTGATGTGTCTTCATCTCCTCAACAATGTTCTGAAACAGGGCAGAGCTGCTCGGGGGGGTGGGGTGGTGTGTGCAAAGAGGTGCATACTCATGCTTTTTGTTATTTTTAGGACAGGAGAAAGTCAGTGCGGAGCTTTGATTCAGGGAACTGGGTTCTTCTGTTTAGAGAGCAGCTCATCTGCAAAACAGAATTTTTGTTCTGAAATAGAATGCGGGAAGACAGATTTTTATTTTTTTTTAAAAAAAAGGTTAGTATGAGTTAAATGGATTGTAATGGCTTTGATGTTTTACCAATAATAAGGACATTTTGTTGCATTAATGATTTCAGAGCGGAAACTGTACATGTGTGAATAAGAAAACATCAACATGGGACTACTTACTGAAAACAGTGCTTTTTTTGAATGTCTTGCCAGAATTAAATGTTGTTCAAACAACATTCTGAAAACAAAACACCTGTTTAATATCGAGGACACTAGAACTCACTTTGGTGACAAATTTCTGATTTCCTCAACAATTTGCTTTCAGAAAAAAAAGCTGCCTACCTCTGGCTGCGCTCCTGAAGACAGAAAACTGAAGGTTTTGGCTACAAATGGTTCAAGACTGCTCATCCCTTCCGCCACGTTGAACACAGGGCTTCAGCTGCTGCCGGCCAGGCAGGGATCCATCCCTGGGGAGCGGGGCTTCCTCCGTTCATCCGCCGGCGTTCTGGCGCTGGCTGATGCCAACCCCCCCCGCTGCCCAGAGGGGCTGAGGCCCCGTGTTGCGCTGGCACTGCTGTCGCACGGCCTGCTGTTACAGAACGCGTGTCCTCTGCCGGCTTTTCCCAGTTCTGTTTCCAAGGATATGTTTGTACTGATTTGTGTATTTATAAATAAATACCCCACCCTTTGTTCACTCCGTGCGTGGTTTGACGAAGTGGGTTTTTCCCTCATCTTCAAGCTGAGCAGGCTCACAAGGTGGTTGCGAGTTACAAAGTTATTTATCTATTAAATGAAGGTTTACCCTGTCCAGGATAAAGCCAAAGGAAAAAGCCCAAAAAGCTGAAGGTGAACCGCCACCGCGGCCCTTCCTTTCCCCGAGTTCTGCCCTGAGCGTCGGCACTGGGGTGCGAGGGATGCAGCCGGAAGGGAAGGGGGTGAGGTGAGCAGGAATCCTGATCCGGAGGACCGGTCCGTCGTGTCGGGCCCCGTCCCCCGTGTCCCCCCCGCGCCACGTCTCCCCGGCGGCCGCCCCGCCTCGCCTCGCCTCCGGGCGCGGCTGGAGGGGGTCGGCGGGGCGGGACCGGGACGGGGACGGGGAAGGGGACAGGGACGGGCACAGGGAGAGCCATCTCCCGCCGCCGCCGAGGCAGANCGGCTTCGTCCTTCTGCCAGCTGTGGTGTCCCCCCACACCCGCAGGCTGCGGGGAGGTCGGGGCAGACCGGGGGGCAGCCGTTGCGTGCGGGGGTGTGCGGGAGGCCCCGTGGAGGTCACCCTGCCCGGCGGGCAGCGGGAAGTTTAATCCCCGGGTGACGCTTCCAGCGCCCGGCATGGGCAGGGGGTTCCCCCTTCCAGCCCCCGCTGCCCCCCACCCTTTGTTCGCTCCCTGCGTGGTTTGACGAAGTGGGTTTTTCCCTCGTCTTCAAGCTGAGCAGGCTCACAAGGTGGCTGCAAGTTACAAACCCTCGAAGTTTGACAAAAAAATCCTCCTCTGGACTGGACGTTTCAAGACCGAAGAAGAGATTCCTCCCAGGATCCCGTAAGTGCGCCCGCCGGCTCTTGTCCGAGGGGAACGTGGAGCTGAAGGGAAAGCGGTGGCCTGATCCTGAGCTAAAGCTTTTCCGCAGAGTTCGAACCAGTCAGTTTTTCAACACTGAAATCTTGGAAACCAATTAGAGGGCAAGAGAATTTCCTGTCCTGGTTAGAGGTTAAGAAGAAAAAATGTTCCTTACTGGAGTCCCCAGAGCCTGGGATTAAGAACTGGATCCATCCGAGTAGATAGCCTCAGTTAAATTTACATACTGGGTTGTTTATTTTGTTTATTCCTAATGTGCAATCAGAGAAGGATGTTATTGGTAAACAATATTTTCTGTTTATAGCTCCCATAAGCCGTTCTAAGGGAGCTGACTGTCACTGAATTATTACATCCAACAAATTATGATTTATTATAGAATTTTAAGAAAAATTGAGAAAGAGGTTGTGAGAGAAATATCACCCACCAAGGCAAACCGAGTACTTGACGTAGCTTTAGCCTCCCGTTCTTGTTGACCTGCTGGACTAGATGAACTTTGAAGGTCCCTTCCCATCCAAATCCCACTGATTCTGTGGTTCTCTGACTCGTTGGTGCTGAGCATCCCCAAGGCAGCCCGTCGCTGCACACGGGGAACCCCTCCAACCCCAACTGCTGCCTTTTTCTTAGGGCGTTCGGTAGCGCCTTAGATGCCTCTCTCCAGGACACTACTTTTTCTCATCCTGGCATGTCCCTGTCTTGGGTGGTGCCAAGCAACAGGTACATCCTCTGCCTGTTCCTCTTGGTTCACGACAGTTTCACTGGCAGTTGCTGGGCCGGACAGCAGCTTTCTAAAGGGTCCCACCTCTCTTGCACTGCGTTAGTCCCACCATCTTCTCCTAGAGAGAGGTTCAGACAGGTCTCAGAAGCTCTAAAAGCTATTCAGGTCACTGGGAGGCATTTAAAAAGATGCCTCTTTACTATTGCTATTGCCATTGCCATTGCCATTGCCATTGCCATTGCCATTGCTATTGCTATTACTAAAGGCTTTTGCCAGTCCATAGACATACGCACACACACATCACGCGTTTCTGGGCAGTAGCTGCCCTGCCAAGTGCCTGTCACCACTTTCGGTTTTCTGGATGGGCGAAAGTCTTTTCGGAACTGTAAGATCACAAATAGTGATATACCAGAAGTAGTTAATTGTAGGACATTGGAGCTGAACTATGTCACTGCTTTGAACTTAAAAAAAAAAAAAAAAAAAAAAAAAAANNAAAAAAAAAAAAGAAAGAATTGCAAGTTATGGTTACCTGTAGACACAATCTAGCTGCTGAAGATAGTTTGTACTAAGGGTCAAATCTGCAGTCCATTCTCAAGGTTGTTGTGGTTTGTTTTTTCTTTTCAAAACAGCTGTTATAGACTTCAGCAGAGGTTTACCCAGAGTCTTGATTAAGGATTGAGTAGCAAAGGACCTAATGTGCAATTAGGGAAGAACATAATCAGGCCTGCTCTCCTCAAAGCACAGGCAGAAAGCAGGAAGAAAGTGAAAATCCGCTTCAGAAGAGTGTCAATTAGTGCATTGTAGAATATGATTAGGCCAATAAGCCAGACTAATGACATTTACAGTTTTGCTTTTGTTCCTACAAATGGATTAGTGGATTAATGGTTTTATGTGCCAGCCTGATGTGCGGTTTGTTTTAAAGATGACGTTTACTGTTGTCCAAAACAAAAGCGGTTACTTCGAGCGGCGGGCGCTGTCGGTCATCGGCAGGAGAGGTGCCACATGCCGCACGTGTGCGTGTGCGCGCGCGTTGGCCGGGAAGGGGTTGGTGCGGCACTTCCCTGGCCGGACTTGCTGTCTTCCCTTGCATTAAGCCCTCGGGAGCCGCACCGCAGCCCTCAGCCTTGGTACACGCTCCCACGGGCAGAACTTCCACTGTAGAAACTCCAGCTCTGCCCCATCCCACCACTCATCCTCTTTGAAGTAAAGCTAGAGGAGGTTTAGGGGAAAGAGATCATTACGATCTCATCACACTGTAAAAACAATTCTTTATGCAAGTTTCCCTTTTACATATGGTTATGGTTTTATACATTTATCTTTATGTATGTTTATATTCTGTATCTTATGAATATATGTCTATACATGTAAAGCATTCCCATGTGATTTATGGAAGGAAAATAGTGTACAGCCAGCATTATAATGAACATTTTAAAACCAGTACTCCCAAGCATAATGTCTGACTCAGAAAATGACCTAGCTGAAGGTTTTGAGACAATTTCAGTGGTAAGGAGATTTCCTGTACTCCCGGTTCCCAGGGGTATGCAGCCTGTCGCTGCTTCCCAGGACGGGGGAGGGTGGAAAAGGGAGTTTGCTGGGCCTCTCTTGCAGCAGCTACTTCCAAATGCAACGCAGAACTTTCATTGCTTTTGCCTTTGATGACCAGCAAAAATAGTCATGTAGATTGTTCTTGTTTAGGCGTGTGTTCCTGTAATAGTGAGAAGGCTGACATCAGCTGCCCGCTTTAAATAACACTGCTGCTTTTCTAGAGCACTAAAACCTCTAACTCGTAGCAGCCCAAACTCTGTTTTAATCACCTATCCAAGTATGTCAAATCCCTAGCCTACAGTACGCAGGACACCTTCTAAACAGGTCAGATATGACAGTAATTAATTTGTAAAGTTAATTTTGAATAAGAGGAACTTGATTTCACCACATCTGGCTGACACCGCATACGCTTCTCCATCTGTTTAAAACAGATAAAACCCCTTCAACTTCACTACATCTAAATAGAGAGTAAGGTATGACTTCTGTTGTATTTACCCCAAGTATTTTAGTGCAAATATTTATTGCATGAGCAATTTTATTTTCTTTTCCAGCTTAAAAAAAAATAAAAATCTTCAATTCATTAAATGTTCCTTTTCCACTGGAAATGGATTAAGGTCAGCAAATGCAAAGTTCTTGGGTGGTACGCAACCAGTCACTGCAATCTGAAGGTGCTGGTTTAGGAGCTAATTCTAATAATTCTAATTATTTTTCAACGGTGATGTTATGTCTGTGATGTTTTGAAGAAGAGATACTTCACAGTTTTGTAATGATTCAATTCAATAACTTTAATCACAGGCCAGAGATGCTGGACAGGGCAAGAAACAAAGCTCGAGTTAAAGCTTGTTACATCATGATTGGACTCTCCGTTGTTGCCTGTTTTGCAGTGATTGCCTCAGCTAAAAAGGTGAGTACACTGCTAGCTAGCTGTCATGTAGCATACTTAAAAATGATGGAATTCAGTGAAAAGTAGGCAATCCTGAACAAACATCAGCAACTTACAGAGTCACAGAATCACCGGGTTGGAAGGGACCTCTGGAGAACATCTGGTCCAACCCCCCTGCCAGAGCAGGGCCACCTACAGCAGGTTGCACAGGATGGTGTCCAGGCGGGTATAGAATGTCTCCAGAGTCGGAGACTCCACCACCTCTCTGGGCAGCCTGTGCCAGTGCTCTGCCGCCCTCAAAGGAAAGAAGTTCCTCCTCATGTTCAGATGGAACTTCCTATATTCAATTTTATATCCATTGTCCCTTGTCTTATCACTGGGTACTATTGAAAAAAGCCTGGCCCCCTCCTCCTGGCACCCTGCCTTTAAGTATTTATAAGCATTGATGAGATCCCCCCCTCAGCCTTCTCTTCTCCAGACTAAACAGACCCAAACCCTCAGCCTTTCCTCATGAGACAGATGTTCCAGCCCCCTGATCATACTTGGAGCCCTACACCTACCCTAGCTCTAGCTAACCTATGTTCCCTTCCCCCCTGAGGCGTAATGAGCTGCTGGCTGTTCCCGAGGTTGGGAAGCTTTTCCCGAGGCGCATCATTCCTCCTGTGACACTGCTCCTAAGCAGGTGTTTTACTTCCGCAGGCTGCTGCACGTCACGAGTCCTTGACAAGCTGGAACTTGGCAAAGAAGGCCAAGTGGCGGCAGGAGGCCGCTGCGCTAGCAGCCGAGTCGAAGACAAAGTAACTTCGTATGAGATGACAAACGTCCCCCCAGAGGAGCAAAATTAACTGCTGTCAAGAGCGATTAATGAATTACACCAGTAAATGGGTAACTGTAGTGTTGCACAGGCTGGAGCCAACGAGGGTAGCTACACAATCCAACGGAAGGTCTCTTTTATGGGAGAGATACTCAACGTACTTGTTGTACATAATTAGTGAGAACATTTTTCACATGATTAAAAGCAGTAATTAATTTCAAAGAAGATGAGGTAGTTTCCTAAGGATGTCAAGTATAGGGAGAGCCAGCTTTCCACTATCTTAAAAATCTTTCTTTCAGGCTTGCTCTTGAGCTCTGCTACACAGATAGAAGTTCCTTACAGAAAAAACTAGTTGAATTTTTCAATGAAAGGCTAAATACAGCAAAGACCAGGCAGCGGTGAAGTATGAAAACTGCAAAAATAAGGAGACTTATGCAATTCACTTTTGTGATTCTACATGAAGAACAAGCTGTACTCAGCCAGAATATTACAAATCTTTTAATACTGAGAGGAGAAGGTTTGGAGAAGGAAGGGGAAATGGCCTGATAATCCCACAGATAAACTCAAGGGAATCCCCAAAGAAGTGGTCAGTTCTGCAGGCAAAGACAGGACTGCAATTATCCTAAAAGTATACGTTTGGGTAGATACTTACAAAACATTTAAACCAAAGAGTTTCCTGTCCGGTGACAGCGTGTAGTTTTACAGTGCACAAATCAGCCAGCTTGAACTCACTTGCCTCATTGCTGTATTCAAAATGGCATCTGCGTTTTCTAGTTTAAGAAGCCACACTTACTGAACCACTAAATAAATACAATAAACATCTGTAAAATAGGTTTTATTGGTTTCTGCATGGTATTTGGAGATTTAACATTCCATAATATTGCATACTACTCATATGTGTTCTGTTACAGTAATGGGCCTTTGGCCTGGATTTAAAGATGCACTATTACTACCTGAAGTTAGTATAGGTGTTTTAGTTTCCACACATTATATGAGGACATTGTGCCATAAGTAACTGAAATTTCTCATTCCAGATTGCAGTGAACTCTCGAGGTCACACTTAAACTTCACATAGCAACTGACAGACCTCTTACAATAATCCTCAGTCGTACAATTTAATAAATTTAAACCAACTGAGAACTAACCGTGGAGGAAAGACAATAGTGCATCTTTTCTATTTTTTTTTTTTAAAAGACAGACCCGACAATAAATATTTTCCAGTTGCAAACTTGTTCTACAGCTAACTTACTTCTGTGCCAACGTTATTACTCTTTTCCGATTGCTGCTAGCAACAGTGTTTAAAGCAAATACTAGAAAATTAAAAAGCTGTATGAACCAGTCCTCAGACAAAAGTGCAATGATGAAAAAATTAGATATGATTCAGTGTATCAAGAGTAGGGAACTGAAAAAAATTCTTATGCTTTGCATAGTTGCATAGATTAGCTAGTTAGTATTCATATTTAAGCAGAACAAATGGTACCCTTTTAATTAAAATTAAAACCACAAACCCCAAAAGCCTGTATTTTTAAACAGATTTTGTAGCTGATGGGGCACTTCAGATTCCATATAAAATGCCAAACTTAAGAGATTTTCTTCTCTCGGTTCCTTTGGTCTGTTTTTTTCTCCACACTGGTTTTATCTGTTTAGGCAACATCATCATATTCACGCCCCTACCTGCAAATGGCTACACCAGAGCTGACCTTAAGTCACCATCTCTGGTTTTACATTGTTCATTTATGTGCTTTTAGAAGTCTGATGCAAACCCAGTGATAAAAATAGGAGAGGCCATCCTGTGCATTTATCCTTTAGAGAAGAATTTTCATTACGATTTTTTAACATTTTCAGGGTAAACCAGATGTTGAGTTTAAATAATGATATTCATTAGCTAAAGTCCATCAATCTTAGTTCCCTTTTAAACTGTTACATTTAAATGTATCAGAGGCATGAAATACAGTTTATCTAAATGCATAAAGTGCAGTCACTAACCGTTCATACATATAGAATAATATATCCACAAAACTGAAGACATTCTTTCAAAACAAATATAATACTTTAAACGCCCCCTCTTTTCTTCATTTTCAAGTCTTTTAATCAAGATTTTTATAATTCAGATTTGGTTTAAATTAGAGAGGCTTATAAATGCAGTTTTTACAGGGTTCACCAAATAAAAAGCAGGCACAGCTGGTTATGTTATCAAAACAAGGTCGTTAGAAACAATGGAATACCCTGTTACCTGAATAATTGTCTTAGACTAGAACAACACTGAAATTCAGCATTTACTAGTAATCCTGGTAGATTTCCATGATTGCTACCCTGTACTTTGAACAGATGGGGTGGGTGGGGAAAGAAGGAAGGTCAGTGTATGAAAACCAAAAACTATGAGAGTAAAAAGGGCACAAATACAATCATCTAACATTGTATGAAAATTTGGCAGCTGTACTCAATATTATTACACTATTCAAAACTGTTGTACCCTGTACAAATCTAGGTTTAAAGTGTCTTTTGCTAAAATATCTTCATTATTCAGAGTTCATAAAGTAACAGCACTCCTATATACAGTTCTTACACTTCTATCTTCCACTAAAAAGACTTCAAAAAGAGGTTTCTTCCCTCCCAGTTAACATCTTAGTCAAAACCAACCATTAATCTTAGAAAATCCACTTCAAGTCCCACATTCAATTACAATATAGTATATATTGCTGTAACATCAAAGTGAAACATCTAAGAATCCTAACTTGCATGTAAAAAAAATTCTAAATATAAAATGGTACTGTAAATAATACCACCTTTAACCTGTATTTTTCAGTGCATTAAAATATTGTTTAGTGACAAGCACAGTGCCATTGGGTAAGTAACGTGAAGTTGAAACTGCAGCTTTTTATGAAGCACGAAATGCTCTCATATGTCAAGGATTTCACGTAACCCAAGAGTCTGATGTTAATACATTAATTACAGGTAATAAAAAATAATCATACTTCAGAGTTAACCCAAAGTATTAAGTTCTCCAAATGAGATATACTACTAATACACCAGAAACACTACTTATATGCAAGTCGAAGCAGAACATATATTTTTCTGTATTCAAAAATGTTAATTTAAATAGTAGAATTCTATTTCTTTTAGTGTTCAACAGCAAACACTGTATATGGTAGAGCCTAAATATTTAGATGACAGTAACTTCTAGTTAGTTTTGGTGTCCACATACCTAACGCTATTTACAGTACAACAAACATCTCCTTCACATGGAAAGGAGTGATTCACTATTCATTCTTCACTGCAGTATTTCTATCGTCTTACCAAAAGAAAACCCGAGTTAGTGAACTTAAAGAACAATTCAAGTGGCAGTAGCGTATTTGGTCAAAAAAAAAAAAAAAACAACACCTGCTGTCTAAACTTTTAAGAAGCTACTGTACTGAAAGGCAAACATTGCAATGTTTCTCAAACTAAAGCGGTGTTACCACATTTTGACAGGAGACAGCTGTAAACCATCTGCTTGGTGATTTGAGCAAACCACCATCTCTGTCATTCACAATCACAGCATTCTTGTGGTAACTACAGCAACTGCTTCCACGGCAAAGTACTGCATTTGTGGCTGACTTTTAATGCCATTTAGCAGCTTTAATTTCAGAGCCAACATCAAATGACCAGCATGCTCTCTGCCGATTCCAATTTGAAAACCTCTGAAATAGTCCTCTTCCCACATAATTCAGAAAAACTTTTTTCATATATTCAGTATTATATTAGGTAATTAGCATTATATATGTATATCTATTTCATCTTTAAATACATTTTATAAATAAATTCCAACAGTGTGTTGTAAAGTAAGTAATGCATAAAAGTTTCACAATTTAAATAAATATTTTTCACATTCCAATTCAGCTTCTTACAAGCTCATCTTTATTTCATGCCTTAGTTCTGAAGCAATGTTTTTGCTTCAATACAAGAGGTAGATTTGATAGAGACTGGGCAAGTCAAGCCTACTGCCAAAAATGCAACTGTCAGTAACTGTATTGCTGATATGCAGTTTGAGACTACATGAAAAATTCAGAACCACTACCTAAAATCCTACCAAGTCTTAGCTTAACAGTTCTTGTTAAATCACATTTGATGCTTTACTTTAGACATGATTACTCACAGTTGTTTTCTGTACATAAGAGATAATGAAAAACACAAATATAAATCAAAGAACAGTTGTACCTAACACGATACATAAAAGTGCATGAGCTGCTGCTTCTTCTATGTCTGCAAAATGTATTCAATGTTTCCTCTAGCTTTGGCCATAAAGAAAAGACCTCTGGGGGGAAAAAACCCAACAACAAAACTCTCCAAGTGTTTACATTTTACGCTTGTCTTCACTTCAACAATTTACAGCTGAAACCCCTCCATTGGAGCCTCCTGCTGTTGAAACACAAACTGCTGCTGACTTTCATCCACCTGAGGCGCGATGCTGGAGTCCTCTTCCTCGACACCAAAGTAATGCTCTATGAGTTCAAAAGCCTTTTGGTAGATCTCTTGGTTTTCATGCCTCTGAAGAAATTCAATTTTATCAAGTCCTAAATTCAAAACAAAACATTTTTCAAAACCTAGTTGCTTAAATGAATGATGAATTCAAAGCAAAACAGCTTGTAGTATAGCGGTACTTCTTAGATTAAAAAAATGTAATCCCAAATCATCTCAATTCATTCCATATCATTGATTCTTAATTTCCTAACCCAAGTATTGCTAGTCTTCATTTTCCACAGCATTTGCTGCTGTCCAAACTGATTTTAAAACTATGTTAAAAGAATATAAATTAAACTAAGGAGGCGGCGGCAGCTGCGGTGTGTACAGAGAAATATGCCATGCCCTTAAAGAAACTGAACCTGTATAGAATTAGGATAGCATGAAATTGTTTACTGTAGCAATTTCCAATATCCCCATTCCTTTCCTTTTACTCTTTCAGTCTTCCCCGACTCTACATTCTGTCCCCTATTATGGAGTCATCACTGGCCACAGTCTGGTATATTTTTTCAGATTGAATTTTAAGGTTTGAAGATACTATATTTCCAAAGGCTCAGCATTTGCAAGCTAGAGGACATCACCTCTGCTCTGCGGGCAGAATTAAGTGCTTGGCAGTCAGGTAGGTTGATTCAAAACTATTTTTTAGCTATTTAAGATAACTCAGTTTTCAATTCAGTTGGATTAGTAAGAGCTCATATGAACCCTTCTGGTGACTATACAGACCAAAGCAAGGAGTGTGACATAATTAGCTGTTTCCCCTACTTGAACTTACAGTCTACAGCTTCAGCAGCCTCTGCTTAACTAGTAAAGGTAAAAAAAGAACCTAGACATTCAATAGCTGAAATTATGAAAGAACTCAAAAATCTGGAACAGAATAAATTCCATTAAAGTATTCAGTACTTATTCCTCTTAAACATTAGATTGCAAAGTAAGTTCTCCAAGCATGCGCTTGATTTTAGAAATGAAACTGCAACAAGGAATTCAGATTTAAAGGCTGCTTTACAGAAAAGTTAGTACCATCTAATCAGACATAATGTGGCCAACTAGAATTGTTATTAGCAGTCTCCGAAACACAAATGCCTGCCAATTTTGTTTTGTCACAGCTACAAAACGATAACTGTCCATAAATAATGCAAGATTCATTATAAGCCAGCTTTTTGATTTTGTTAAATCAAAAGCATCTAATAATGAAATTCCACAAAGCCAATTTAGTTTTGATACTCTGTCTTTAAGGCGTAGTTTAATTCAACAATTCTTAAAAGAAGAAACAGAACAAAATACTTCCACAAATTAAGTAGAAACTTACTTAATTTTATGATCTGAAATTGATTTTACCATTACTGATATCTACTATGCTAAAAAGTGACCCAACTTTGGGAATAAGTAAAACAAACTCTGATCTCACATCCCTGTTGGTAAAGAAACTGTACCAGACTGGACTGTGTATTAAAGTAATAAAACTGTACTTAGGATTGGCTGATAAACTTATGCAAACCATGGCTCCAATAGACTTGGACAAATATTAGATGTCAAATATTTCTGAGAATTTTTTTTACAGAAGGGCATTTCATAATCTGACCACAGACAGACATCCACAGGTTTTCTGCATTTAATCACTTTTCCCACCATGTTACATTACTTAATTTATGCTACTTTAATGTCCACTTCTGCTTGAAGTAATTATTGTATTAAACTTACCTATAAATTTCAAAATGGTTCACAATGCTTTTGTTTTTACAGCCTGAAATAAGGAAGTTCAAGTACGTAGTTTTACAAGAAGTAATTTCTTACCATATGCTTCCTCTATAAGGGCACAATAAGGATTAATGCCCATTCCATTTTGCTTAGACTCTTGTTCACCAAGACGCAGAATATTTTCAAGTCCGTTTAAAGCCACCTGTACTATTTTTGAATCCATCACAGTCAGGAGGTCACAAAGAGGCTTGGTACAACCTAGTGCTACCAAATACCTTCATAACAGCAGAAACACAGAAGGGGGTGGGGGGAAAAAGAAAGACTGATAATCCAGCATATTTATTCTGACATGCGAATCTATGACTATTGGCCCTTAATTTTGCTAAAATACGTGGCTGAAACAGAAGAACTTCTATAACATGCAAAAACACAAAGATAAGCTTAGTCTGAAATTGAATAAATATCCTAACGCGAAAAAGTAATGTGCATATTCCTAACTGGAATGTGGAATTTGGAGTCTTTTCAACTCCTTTTCACGTGTGATTTTCATCTAGGTTTAACTGAATATAAGAGAAAAGGTTAGTTTTAGCAGTAAGTTCTTTCCTCGGGCATTTGAAATTTTGTAGCGGCAAAAATACTGAGTAAACATGATAGAGACAGATAAGAACATCGGACACACCTCTGTAAAACACAGTCCACGCTAGTAGCCTTTAAGATATTAGCATTACCTTAAAAGCATCCGAAAGGAAGGACATAATTGTAAATACAAAAATAAATATCGGGATTCTGAGTATCCTGTTCCTTTTTCTAGTTTTGCACAAAATTGTGTATGAATTTTTGGAAGTCAGAATCTGTGTCATTGTTTCTAGTGTGGAAGTAAAATTAAGATAAGAATGTTCGCCTGCGTTAAAAGGTTGCTTAAATATAGTTTATTTAGTGGTTTTAAGTTATCAATTACTTCTCAAGTTAAGTTATCAATTACTACTCAAAGTAGTACCTTGAGGACATTAAAAGGGCTCACACTAAACACAGATAATATATCTGTATTTTGTGACAGGAAGCTACTTTTATCATATTACATGCACATTTACTATCTGGAGATCCTGAATTAAAATTTATTTAAAATATGCTAGATTTTAAGATGTTATGTTGTGCAAGCAACCAAAATAATAGCAAAAAACTACCAACAAACTTTCCTTACCTCCGGTAACATTTGTGGTTATAAGAAAATCAAGATTGTTTACATTTTAAATAAATAAGCTTGCCCCTACTGCAACAGATCTCCCAAACACGCTGGATGAGTTAAAAACATCACTCTCAGTTCTGGCTCCAAATAAGACAGTCATCTACAAATCCACTTATCAACTACTGGTTCAAGCTGATCACTATGCTGACGGCATTTAGAGAAACCAGGGAGTATTTTATTCTAGTCATTCAAGAAGTTCCAATCTTTGCAGCACACAGATACCTGCTCACAGTAGAATTTTAATCAAACTCAGTTTTGAAAAAGGAGTTTAGATATCTACTTTAAAGCGATACAGATTGTTTAAAATCATTAAAAAAACGCCATTGCACAAGTTTTCAAAACTACTCTCCCAAAGTTCCCCCATTTTTAAGCACCGAAACTGTTCATTAACTGTTCCAATTGTGTTTGACAATATAGTATCAACTCTGGAAGATAACCCTGTGAAAGCTTTAGCTGTAATACCACTGAAACAAAGCAGTATCAGTCAATTTCTTACTAAGTCTACTGTATATATTTCACTGATTTTTATGAGTTTTTCCATGTTTTGTCCCTGTACAGACTTAGGATTTTGTTGCTATGTTTGACAAGATTCAAACGCAGAAATAAAAATGCCTTAGAGAAGATACTTAGGCAGGGAAGACAGTAACATACACAAACTTACCTGATCTGTTCAGGGGTTCCTCCTGATGTTGCATTAGTTATGGCCCATGCTGCTTCTTTTCTGGTGCGAAATTCAGCCTTCTGAAGAATTTCAATCAATATCGGAAAAATATTTGCATCTATAACAGCCTAAGAGATGAAGTTGTAATAATTTATGTTCATTAATAAAGATTTAATATACATAAAGAACATTAATACCCTTCACTACAAAAGTCAGTGATGCCTGTTGATATCAAGGCAAACCATGTTTTGTTAGAAGGCACCAACACTAACTCGAAATGCTAAACTGAAATTCAGAATTATTCCAAAATTACACTGCAGCAGTCCTCAGAATATCTTCTTTTTTTTTTTTATTTCTCCGTTGGACAGAATACTGCTTACTGGGTTTTTTTACTACATTACTACATTTACTGCCTTTAAAAGTTGTGCGGCATAAACACAAAACCTGAGTTTTTGAACCAGAGATCAAAGCCTCAGAATAAAACTTCACTTTGTCCATTTTATTCAGGTTTGTGGTCTCCATAGAAAGCTATGTCTATAATTGGAGACTATATAATGTATTTTAAATTACACCAAGAAGTAGGATTTTCATCTTTGACTGAAGCAGAGAGGAAAAAAAATGTCATATTGAAAAAATGTACTCCGATTGACAATTCTCATTTTTATCAACCAGAACTTTTTTTCAGGTAACTCCAGACACCTGGAACAATAGTCGGGATTTAGTAGTTCCCACAAGAATACAACTCAGTATTGATGACATCATGCAGGTTTTTTATCTATCAAAATGTTCAACATTTCCAAATTGGTAGAACTGTCCACTTTTTACCGGACCAATTTGTGCAAGATGGTTTTTTTCCAACTTTTAAAAAAAAAGAAAAATTACTTATTACTTTAACACATGTATTACAATGCAGAACAAAATTAAAGAGAATATACCAGTCAATGATGCTCCCACAGGGAAAAATAACTGCTGATATCAGATCTAAGAGAAGTATCCTTTCATTTGTTTTATAAGCATCAACCAAATGCCTTTCAGAGAAATTGATCAGTTTCTCTAGTACAAATAATGACAGCTATTTTTCCAGTATTATTTTATGAAGTTATTTATAACAATCTTTCAAAATCTAGAAGAAAACATTTAAGTTGGGTAAAATTATAGTCAGCTTGAACTAAAATAACAGCATCAATGCAGTATGAACTTATTTCTCCTTGCGACAGAAAACCGAGTGAACTAGTAAAACAAAACCAAAACCAAGTAACAAATATACAGGCTTCACCTGAATCTGAGCTCTGTTTCCTGCAGTAATATTAGAAACAGTCCAGCACGCTTCTTTTCGAATAGATTCCTTGGGACTGCTAAGCAAGTGCAAGAGACAGGGTAATGCAGAGCAGTTTAGAATCACCTAAAATAGTTCGAGAATTGAAAATTGGGTTGTACAATATGCACACATATTGGCTTGTGCAATATACATATATATAAAAGCACTTTACAGATGATTTCAAAAGAAGATTTTGTAACACATTTATATTATACAAAGCATCATAGGTAACATCCTGCAAAATTAGTGTTCAATGCTGTAGCGAGTGAACAGTCAATCCAACAAGAAAGCTGAAAGAATTACTATTGAAAGAATAAAGTTCAGACCAGAAGACCAACAACAGCAAGACTAAATAAGGCTGCTTAAGGCTAGAATCTTAATAACTGAGAGTAACTGAGAAGAGTAAATCTGATTTGTATAGTTATTTGCTCATTTGTTTTTCAAGAGACAGATGTTTTCTATTTAATTCCTTAGCAAAATCCTTTCCTACAGGGCTTGTAATACGTAATTAACATATTTCCTTATTTTCCCTTTACATTAGTTCTGTCAGCCTTTTAGACACAATTTTCTTTAAAGCATTTAACGTCTTAGCATTTTCCTGCATTGCTTCAAACGCAAGTCCATTGCCTAAAATTAAAAAAATAAGTCTTTAAAACAAATTGCATCAGGAACACTATCACATACAAATTCATGGACAAATCAAGTATGACTGCTGCTTACAGCTAAATACTTTGACTGCATCTGAAGACTTAAAAAAGGGAACAGCAATAAATAATTAAACCCCTACTATAGAGGGGGGAAAAAAGGGGGGAAAGGGGGAGGAGGGGGGGAGGAGCAAAGTCCACACAGGACTGAAGCAATCCGCTACATACAGTGCTGTAAAAAAAAGTTCATTCTTGCAGTAATTTAATGTTTATAATAGCAGCCTAATCTATCAAATTAACAATATAGGTTAACAGAGCCTCCTTCATTGACATATATAGATACCCTCTACTGGATATGTATTTTATCATGATTTTTACAGAATTCTGTCCTGCCCATTAATTTTTCTTAAATCAACTAGTCTTACCTGTGTTTGGATGTCATCCCCAGTAACAATATTTCCAACTGCTCTTAATGCAGGGGATACCACCTTGTAATCATTATGCCTGGAGAAAAATATTACATTGCTTGATATTACCAAGTGTTAAAGTAGAATTTTGCATTTACAGTGAACAATGGTTTAGTTCAAGTGCTAAATTTTTAGTTATAGAAAACAGCATGTTACTTCTTATACTTTCCCCCTATTTAGACAAATTTGGCAACCCACAACTGAATTGCTGATTTAAGGAAAAAGCATCTGTACGGAACAATACAACTTAAAGCAATCTATCTGTCCAGCAGGCTCATTTCACCCAGCTCAAGTACTATTGAATACAATACTGGAACCTGCATCATTCAATAGCCACAGAAACAAAAGGGGTGTTATTAGTTGCACACTAAAACATAGCAGCCCCCCTTTGTAAGAGAACTCTCCCCTTTTCTAAGTCAATAACCCTAGAAGCCAGTGCATAAAAAGCTGATATTCCCACACTCAGCTGGCTGAGGTGTGGGGGAAAGAAATCAACTCAGTTGTCCTAAAGCTTCTACAGAAGATGAAGTAACCTCACCCCCTCCTGAGAGCTATACAAATGAGCTTTTCACAGGGAACTGTGTCGAGCTGTCAGTGCTGGGAACTACTATCCCTGATCTACTACTCTGCAGTCCCCATGAGAACACAGGGATTTAGTCTCCCTTTCGAGGAAAATGATGAACCATAAACCAAATATACTGGAACAGTTCAGAAGTGGCACAAGCCTGCCTCTGGACTTGGTGAGTCCAAGAACTGTCTGTATTGCAACTACATCTCCTAGAGAGGTAAGAAAACAAAATACAAAAGTGAAATTAAAAAAAAAAAAAAAGCACTGAGAAATTAATTTACAATTTGAGCTTGGTCATCAGTCTTCACCTTTCTATTCCCCTATGTAAATGAAACCCTACATTAAATGTTAAAGAATATAAAGGAATAATTTGGAGAAAACTTTTTCCACTGCCTATCTCAGGAAAACCCCGGGAGCCAAGCAACGTAGCAAGCAACTTAAAAAGGTTCAGACTGAATTCACGTTCATCACTTCTCACAAAATACATTCAGACTTGAGGTGGGGAAAAACCAACTCAATTTGAATTCATTAACAGTACCACAAGATATTTATTTGGTGAAGAGATGACTTACATAAGCAGCTCTACCAATCTTCGGCACACCCCAGAATCAATAACAGCTTGAATTTTATCATTGGGACCATCTGAAAGGTAAGAGAGGGCCCAGCAAGCATCTGCTAATACATCCGGATCACTGCTAAATAACAGTCTGGACAAAACATTTAAGCAAGGAGCAACCTAGGTTAAAGAAAAATATTGCATAAAATTAGGTGTTTCGTATTTTTCAGGTTTCAGAGAACATTCTGCAAAGGCATAAAGGTGTAAAACTATTTACTGTCAAAGCACATGAGCTCATTAATGAATTGGGACCTAGGTGGAACACTTCCTGATTCAACTAGATGTCCAATTCAAACCGGCAAATTGGATAAATTTTGATTCAGAGGCTATTTATTTAGAGATACTATATTAGATATATAATTGTTCAGCTTAAACCAAAAACATCTGCTTTTCCAGGTAACCAGATAACCAGGAATTCCTGGTGCTTCTTTTGAATCACTCAGAGAACAGAATTTCACAGTAATAACATTTTTTTGATATGGCTGTCTTTGTGGGAGTGCCGGAGGTTATTTGCAATAACCAATTTACAATTCCTTTACCACAAAGAAACTCAGAGTAATTCACAGAGGACTCGGTGTTCACTGAACCAAATCAAACAAGCAACAGCTGACTTCAGTCCTCACTGCAACTGTAGTCCGTGCCCTTAATCTTCTATGAGTTCCACAGAGACACAGCAGAATGAACTAGAGCATTTTAACACCCCTTGAAACCTGACAGGTTTCAGCTGTACAGCTTGGGATTTTCATATTCTTTGTAGAACTTAATTCTTTATCTTGCATCACTTATGCAATTCAGCCTCCTTTATGCGTCCAACTGGTGCTACTGCAAAGAGCAGAAAGCAAAGGAGCTATTCTGATTTGTAGCTGCCTACAGGGCATCCTTTTCCACTGAAGTTAAAAGCGTTTACGCAGCAAGAAATCTTGCTGTTCTTTTACTACCAGAAGAAAACATTACTGAAGGATATAACTTAGGCAGAGCAATTGTGAAGTGATTGACTAATTGACCTTAGAGATCCCCTCTTTTTGTTAATATGTCTCCAAGAATTACTAAGTAGCACTGACAGTAATTACTACTGCATGAGATATCTTCAAGACATGTAAATTCTCTCCAGATTATCCTTAATCATCATTGAACCTCTTTTTCCAGAATATCCTATTTTCAGTCCTACCTTTTAACATCATTAACCTTAACAGAAATCAATTTCACACTGAAAATAAGGAGCTAATATTCTTACTGGCCTCAACAGTCTTACTGCCACTATAACAACATACTGGAGAGAGGAGAAGTGAAGGGGAGAGCATACAGGCAAATCACCTCTGTTATCAGTCTGATTTAACTGCATCCAACAGAGCAGAAAACTCAAAGTTTTATTCCTGCAGCAATCATAATTTTTTTTTTTTTTCTAAAAGCTTCAATTCACCTCCTCTAAAATAGATCTGGAGAAAAAACAGTCCCAAGGGGCTTAGTGCTGAATGTATTATTTGTCCATCATTTCATAACAGTGAATGACTATTTGCATCCGACTAACTACAATCTCAGGTTTTCAAGTAGTTTTAATTTTGTTGCTGATAGGTGTCAAAATAGATGATTTTGTGCAGATACAACAGATGGACAAAACCACGTGATTACATTAAAAAGATACAATTGAGTCTACCTCCAGATTCAAAGGTTCTGTGTGTTATAACATATTACAAAGGCAAGTCATCTTTAGCTTTCTAATTTCTAAAAATAAAAACTTTATTATACCTTACTGAAATCCGGAGGTGGGTTCTTTCCTCTACAGAGATTTGAGAGAGCCCAGACTGCATTTCTAGTTGTTGTAAGACGATTTGAATTTGTTAACAGTCTGTCAAACAAACAAAAAAAATAATCATTTCTTACTGAAAAGGTAAGTCTTTTCATGTGTATTATTACCAATAGTACCTCCAATCAGGAACAGAAATCCTATTATTGGGCACTGGATTCAATTTATTTCTCTTCATAGTTTACATGCTGCAAATATTTTCTTAGAATCAACTGAATCTGAATAAGTTATTTTGCACGGATTATCTCATTCCCAAATCAAATATATGCATATAAAGTAAACCATTGCTTAAATGACAAATCATTCAACTAACCTCCTCTGAGGGTCTTCAGGAGGGGCTAGGAGATTCAACGCTCCCTTGAATTAACTTTGATGTTTAAGTTCAGACAATGCAGTCAATAATAAAAATAATACCATAAAAAGAACTTAAAAGATCTTCTAAAAAAATTAATGCTTTACTGGTCTTGCTGAATTTTGCAAAAGATTCGACACCTGGAAAATCAGGTTCACTTTCAGATACATACCAAAATGTCTAAAACTGTTAATCCTTTAAATCCTTCAGGACGGCAATCACATTCTCTTCTATTAGTTGAAGCTATTTTACAAATGTTTTAAAGCATTTTATTATTTTAAGCAATAATAAATTGCACAAAATTTTTTTTCCCCTGTGATGAAGTGACCTGACATCCTATTGTAAGCGTATAGCAAATGCTGGAATGATATTCCTAGTGAAGAGAACTCTGCTGGTGGAACACAGCTCATATAACAACTACTCTGCCGGCTCATTTCAACAAGCAAACGAAGAGCTGGCAAGACCAGAGCTTGGAGCTACTCGACAAAGGTGGGGAAACCAATCTATTACCCAGTCAGTTGCAATCATGCAACTGCAAGTATGAATTATGTATGAGCATAAGTATGAGCATATTTCTTACGGGGAAAGGCTGAGGGAGGTGGGTCTTTTTAGCCTGGAGAGGAGAAGGCTGAGGGGGGCTCTCATCAATGCTTATAAATACTCAAAGGGAGGGTGCCAGGAGGAGGGGACCAGGCTTTTTTCAGTGGTGCCCAGTGGCAGGACAAGAGGTAACAAGCACAAACTTGAACGTGGGAAGTTCCATCTGAACATGAGGAGGAACTTCTTTCCTTTGAGGGCGGCAGAGCACTGGCACAGGCTGCCCAGAGAGGTGGTGGAGTCTCCAACTCTGGGGACATTCCAAACCCACCTGGACACCATCCTGTGCAACCTGCTGTAAGTGGCCCTGCTCTGGCAGGGGGGTTGGACCAGGTGAACTCCAGAGGTCCCTTCCAACCCTGGCAATTCTGTGATTAAACCGCCTCTCCCATCCTATATATACAGAACTCTGGCAACACAGAAATTTCCTAACTGTGAAATAACACTTCTGCCCTTTTGCAAACATTGGAAAACTTGCAGTCATGGACTAATTAAGATATACATGAAGCTCGGGTAATCCAAAACATTATATCTGGAGCAATATAATAATAATAATAAAAAAAATTTCTCAATTTAGCAAAAAGCTTACATTCTTTTCAAATAAATTTTAACTTTAAGTTTACTGTTATTTATGCCTGTACACTATAGTTATAGTATTAATTTACAATACTTACTCCAAAAGGGGTGGTAATATTCCACAATTTAAAACAAAGTCTCTGCATTCTGCGTTATCACCAGCAATGTTACCAAGAGCCCACACTGCCTTAAAAAGCAAAACATCCAAGTAAATTTATAGATATGCTCGCAAATCAATTTTTACAGATCATCTATAAATTTTTTACCACAAATTATTATAGAATATAAAAAGCAGTATCATTCCATATATAAAATTTCAGAAGACTACCGATTTCTATATTAGATTTTTGTGAACTCAAAGTCAATTGGTTACACTTGAAATCATCCTTTCAAGGAAAGGAAGTCTTCTGTTACGAAAATAAGTTGATTCATATGCTTTTCAAAAAAAAGGATGCACGCACTCTTTTCAACAGTTACATTTGTTCACTGTATGTAATAGGTTCAATAAAACTGGTTCAAAATTGCAAAAAAATGTATGAGGAATAAGTTAAATCATGAACTTTCACTACACAAACTTTCAAACTTGCTAAATGAAAGCCAGTAAATTACAGCTTCTCTCAAACAAAAAAACCCAAACAAATCAAACCAACCCCAAAGTTCAGGAAAATGTTAATGAATACTGTAACATTTTACAATGGAAGAGCAGAAGGGTATACGACATAAAGCTGCAAGATAACGTAGGGGGAAAAAAAGCTTCATTTCTTTCTACTATATTATTTCTATTATGGTGCTTTAATTCCTGTCCACCTGTAAATGTCACAATAGAAATGAGGTGCTTTCTTCAAATTACTCAATAATGTGAAATAAAAAACAGGTTCAAAGAAACCTGAAAGAATCAGAGGAAAAAAAAAGATGAGGGGACAAAATACACTGAAGGTAAATTTTTATCTTCCTGAAGACAGATCAATGGGCTAGTAGGCAAATGGGGCTCAAAACCTCTCTAATCACACACAAAGACATTCATAAATTAATTTTAAGTAGTTATAAAACACCCCAAGAAAACAGTTACCTGCTCCTGTACATCTTCATGTTCTGAACTAAGCAACTTAATAAAAATTGGAACAGCTCCAGTTTCAATTACAACTTTGGTGTGTAGAAAAGTTCCAGATGCTATGTTTGTCAAAGCCCAAGCTGCTTCAAACTGTTGAGGAGCACAAAGAAGACCACATTAAACCACTCAGTAGTGAAATTTAAAATTCGTGAAACACAGTTTGACATGAGAATTGCAGAGGTTAATTTTCCAACTTTTTTTCCTTTCCACTGAAATGCAATTATTACTATTATTGTACTTTCTATACAATAAAATAATTGACATTTACCAGAATGTCTCTTTAATAAGAAACTTCCGTATGTGAATTAATTTTAGGTTTTGGCTTGCAGCACTAACTGTAAGGAAGATTTCAAATGTCTACTAGATAGTACAAATCCCTTCTGTTTACTCTCTATTAAGTTAATTCCTCTAGTATGAATGTACACAAGGCCTAAGTGCCATTCCATGGGCTACCACAAGTAGACAGAACTAGTTACTCCTATCATAATTACATATTTTTCAAAGATTTTCTAAAAGCGTTTCATACAAGCCTTTCAGTTCCCTGTATTTTTTTCTTTCTTTTCTAAGATTTCAACTGAAAAGTGCTACAATATACTCAACACAAAATGGATTCTGCTCACACATCACTGCTGATGATCTCAATATACCACTCTGAAAACCCTCTTGAACACATTCTGCTGTCAACATCCAAGTATTTGACCAGCTGAATGCGTAACCCTAAAGACTAGTAAGAAATTCACATCAGTCAAGTCACAATTTCACTGGCAGTAACCGACATTTTAGACAACTAAAATTTACAGCTTTGCTGGTTAAAAATTATTAAATTTTGGGGTTTTTATACACACACACACACATATTTAAAGAAAAAAAAAAATCACACACTTTCCAAAGCTTTTTGGGGGGTTTCTAATCCCATTCCAAATCCCCAATCAGTAGCAGCCAAACTCACTTGCAGAGTGTAATTCTCATTCCTCTCTAGAAATTTCACAAATCTCTGTACTACTCCTGGTTTTTGTATTACTTCATCTATAGGTGGATTAGGCTCTAGGGAATAAAACCAAACATATTTGCATAAGTCTAACATAAAAGACCAAATAAATTACTTTTTCAGTATGACAGAAAACATGAATATGATTCTCAGTTCTTATCCTCATTTTTAGCATTCAGACATTTTAATCTCAAAGGAGAAAGCTAAACTTTTGGCTTTAGAAGACTGCTGGATCACATCCATAAAGTATTACAATTTCATAAACACCATCTTATGTATAATAATTGTAACACATACTATTATCCATTGGCATGTTAGTAACACATTACAAAACACCATTCAGGTCAGTGGAAGAGCAATTACAATTAGATACTATTTTAAGTGAGCACGCATACCTCTACCTATCGTGCTATACAAACACCAGCATTAATTTCAGACTGCATATCTTACCGTCTCAACAAAAACAAGTTACGACTGTTCTTTGGCAGCCGTATAATTTTTCTCCCCTCAACTGCAGAACAAGAACCAGAAATTGAATCACTGCAACAAGTACTGTAAGTAATGTTAGTGTGCAGTTAGTTACCGCCCTGGACACTTCAATCAAAACATCCTTGCTTTTGTTACTTTGTCTGAAAGACTTAACATTAGAATAATGAAGCTTTCTGTATTTAGCCACTAGGTTGGAAGAGATTTGGCACGGTTTCTCTATAAACAGAACTAGAAGTTTCAGCAAGCTCTATTTTAAAGTAAAACAAAACTAAAGGTTAACTGACTCTATCACTAAAATTCATAATAACAACACAGAAAGAACAACAACAAAAAAACCCCATCAGGCAACTTTTACATACCTTTAGATAGCAATTTTCTGAATTTCTGAGTTGCTGTGAGTTGCTGATCAGGATCATCCGAGAAAATCATCTGCACCATATCTACTGTAATAACTTCTTCCTAAAAATGAAAGGAGAATTTCTTATGTCTAGCAGAATGCACATGAAAAGATAACATTCTAAACACTGCCAAGTAATTACCTCTGCAATAGGTACAGTAGAGCTGACATCAGGATCCTGAATTGGACTTTCTACCATAGATTCTTCATTTCCCGGGAGAGAAACATTTCGGCGTTTAAACAGCTGAACAAAGAAGGAGTTTTGGGGAGACATTAGAACTCACCATAGAGTGGATACCAATGACATACGCTTGAAGAAATGCTTTCACCAAGGCTAGTCACAGCATTTAAACTCTCACCTTCCTACTCATCCATACAAATGGAATTCTACATGGAACTGTAAAGAACATGAAGGAGAAAAACACTACTCTAGCTGTATCTTGATAAACTGCACTGCAACACTTCAGAGAGACACTTAAAAACGGAAGTTCTTTTTAACTAGGAAAGATCCATATGGTTTTCCACATGTATGAAAAAGAAGATAAAGAACTTTTTACTTTTAGTCTTTTATCCCTCAAAATCAGCACTTATTTTTAAGCAGGAAACAGTATTTTACAAGTTACTTTTTCCTTTATTAGTTTATTGGTTAAAATCATCAACACAAAGCCAATGTTTTTATTTCAGCAATACCGCATTCCTCCCTTCAGCAGAAGGTCCAAGTACGTACTTTCTTGTCTACAGACACCTAGATGTCTGCTATTGTACCTGCCCAAAACTGCAGAAGGAACTCCATGTGTACATCTACCCATAGTTCAAACAGAAACCTAAAACAAGACACTCTCTCCCTTGTTCAACACACTTCTGGGCTGGACACAATCCTGCACACAAAACAACTGCAGAATCCTGTATGTAAACAAGGTTTAATTCCATCTAAACCAACAAAGGAAGAAGAAATAACATTCCTCTTTTGGGAGATCAGCCATTCTCTCTATCACTCAACACAGACACAGAAGCTCTTGGTTGAAATGTATAAACTGTTATTGTTTAGGATCACGGTCTATCTACCAGTTATCATTTCTTCTGGAGCAAAAGCAGTCTCGTCTCCCTACATAAGTTTGTTCTCCCCATTTCAAAAGAAGAGCTGCAAAACACCAGTCCAACAAATTAAGATTGAGGAGAATGTAACAGATTCTCATTGTTACAACAGTCAGCACAGCAGAGAAAACACCCATTATTTTCATAATTTATCTCAGGAGTAATTACTACAAAATACACAAACAAAACTTTCAGCAGGAACTGCAGTGCAGTTACCCATTTACAGGTAAATGCTCCAGTATCATACTACTTCTTCCTCTTACCTCTCTGGCTCAACTAATTTAAATTCTTTTTCCTTTCTGTAGCACCACTTTCCCAGGAGAAGGGTAAGCTTTCCCACCTCAGAGAAGACTGTAGATCAGTGCCTGGGACACTCTCTAGGGTGTGGGAGACAAATTCAGCCACTTTAGACGAAGGAGAAAAATAAACTACATTCCTTACGTTCCTGGCAAGAAGCTACTAAACATTTTGGGAAAAGGCACTACCACAAACCATGAAATTATACAATGCTCCATGTACTCTGATCACTAAAAATTAAATGAGGATAACTGAAAATGTTATATGCAACAGTTCAGGGATCACTAATTGGTAGCCACTTAACTAAGTTCCTGCAGAAAAGCTCTTGGGCAATTTGAAGTACGGCTTCAAAGATGAAAATAATCCTTCTCACTTTTAAGTGTACAACTTTGTCCCAAACTCTGGAAGAGAATGCAACGTTTCTAATCCTTACTGGAAATAAGAGTACCCTTTCAGCCCAGTCTTACACGTTTAAACCTAGACTAAGTATTAAACTTAAGAGACGGTGTCCTAGTGACTTAAGAGGGCTTCTGTTCACTGTTTTATGATCCTATTGAGGTGCCTGGTGCTCCCCAAGATTGCACAGAAAACAGACATTCAACCTAGTGCTCTGGATTCTAACCCACAGGAGGAGTCTGCTGAAGTCACTTCACATATCTGAATTCAGCTTCACAAGCATTTAACAGTTAACAGCTCACCAAGATACTTACTTGTTCTTCCCTTTTCTGTTTCCGAAGCTGGATTCCTTCCTCCTCTCTTCGTCTGCGCATTTCTTGGGGATTAAGTGCATTATTCTTGTAGCTTTTCATCCTGAAGTTATCTTTACCTGGGCTTGCCATGTTTTCTATTAAAAAAAGAAAAATTACTCTAAAAGGCCAAACCTGCCATTTCTTGTACTACAAAAGTATCTACAGCAGCAGCTATGCATTCCTGTAGATGCTTACAATAATCCAGTTCACCAACAAAAATTTCTAAGGTAGACATCAGAGAAAAAATCCTTGCCTAGACAGGCATTTCTAAACTGTACATCAAACTAACGGCTCATCTCAGGGATCAGGTACTTCATTAAAGGGCATAAGCCACTGCAAAAAGACATTATGGGTCTTATGAACAAATTCAGAAACAAAAAAGATTACATTGCTAAATTTTGACCCTGTCAGCAAGTAAAGGAATTTGCTTTCTGCTCTCATAAAGAAGATATTCAATGTATTAAAAAATAAGGACAAATCCAAGAAGAAAACCTACAGTAATTCCTGCTTTGTTTAATATCTTACTGCGGTTTTTTTTTTAAGATGTCTATCTCACAAACATAACACAGCATCTAAAGGTTATGCCGCGCTTTCTTCTGAAGTGAATGCATAAAAAAACTCTCCAGAAAAACTCAGGGTCACTAGCACCCAGACAGGTATATTCTTTTCCATTTTAAACTAAAAAAATGATTGACTCATTCTAATTAGCAGCTCTTCTGATGGATTAGAATATTAGAATCTGACTGTCATTTCAGGAATATCAGTTGTGAAAAGATAAAAGTGATAAAACATGATTCTGTCACTGAAATGATCAAACTGACTGGAAAAGGTTGTTAATAGCGTGATGCTAGTTTTTAAAGCTAAAACTGTAGCCTTCATCTGAGAAATAACTGTCGAAAATATGATTTAAGACTCTACATGAACTCTCCCTTGTCTGGAATTCTACAACAAGAAAACATCTGAACCACAGCTCTTGAGCTGTGCACAATTCCTTATCAACTTCCATGCTGCAATTACTTTATTATTTTTTAAATCAGGAGTACCAAGGACTGCTAAGCAATAAACACAAGCTACGAGAGGAAGACAGTCTGCAACTTAGGCAGATATCAAGACACTCCAAGGACTCAGCAGCCTGTTTTACCCAAATACATTTGCTTCACAGGAGCCTTAGTAAACTAAGCATCTCTGGACCATGATGCTAAGTGTGCCACCATCTAAAGCTTGTCATGTAACTTTTGAGGCACAATTATACAATCATTTTTCCAACAACACTACTGGCTTATCTACTCCTAGAACACCATCGCTTCCTTAATCATTCATGCCTTGCTAATTGAGTTGTGCCGATAAAAGCGTCAGGCCAAGCAACGAACCAAACCAGAGAAGCGTGCATTCAAAGTAACACAGTTTATGCCAACAGCTCTGTAGAGAGTTACAGAGGCACAACTAGGAGGAAGTACAGCATCATTAGGGCCAAAGGACTGGCAGTCCCTGATCTACTCAGGCTTCTCGACTCCTGCCTCTCGATGCAGGGAAGTCTGCGCTTCTGCTCTGCAAAAAACTGCGCGCCTTTTCACACTCGGTCCCTCCGCCCGTCACATCCCGCACCTCGCCCACTTGTTGTGCCTAGACCAAGACCTACCCTACTCGTAGCTCTTTTCCTCCCTGCCTACACAAGGCTCCCTACATACGGCGCCTTGCCGTACCGCCCCCCCCTCCCCGGCTGGCCGTGGCGGGGGCGGCCGGAGGATGCCCGCAGGCTTCGCAACGCCCGAGCCCCTGGCGCCGGGCCGGACCGAGAGGACAGCCACCGCGGCCACCAAGGGCGACCAGCGCCGCTCTCCACTCGCCTCCCTTCACCACCACCATCCCCGCCTCCACCAGCAGCAGGGCGGGGAAGCGGGAGGACGGCAGCCCTCCGGCTGGGCGGGGTGAAGCAGCGGCGGAGAACAGCGCGGGAAGACCCCGTTCCAGCACCGGCCTGGCGGGGATGGCGGTGCGGTGCACTGCACGGCCCGGCCCGGCCCGGCCCCGCTGCTGCCCGCCGCCCCCGAGGGGGCTGCAGACCGGCCTGCGCCGCGGAGCCTCGCTCCAAGGGACACCGCACCCCGCCCGGTGCGGGGGGCGGG
>VZSF01007407.1:120673-181388 GCA_013398295.1 Chionis minor
GAGGGGCTGTCCCGGTGCCCCCTGTGCGGGGAGGCGGCGGGGCGGCAGCTGGAGGCGCACCTCAGGGCGCGGCACGGGGAGCTGCTGGGCGCCCCGAGCGGAGGTGAGCGGCGGCGGGGGAGCGTCGCGCCCGGGCGCCGCGGAGGTTGGGGTGGCCGGTCCCCTCCTCCCCCGGGCGGGGAGCTTTGCCGGTGTGGCAGGCACTGACCGCCCGCGGGTGGCCGCACCGTGGCGGCGGAGCGGCCGGAGAGCGCCGGGACCGCCCGTGGGTGCCGGCGGGGGGCGAGGGGATGGCGGGGGGGGGNTATGGCGGGGAGTCGCTTGGGAAGGGACAGCGAGTGGAGGCGTCGCTGGAAAAATCTGCTCCGGGGCAGAACTAAAAACACTAACGCAGGAGAACCCGTCGTGTTTCATTACTCCTTAGGGAAAGGCAGTTTTCGGTTCGGAGTAGAGACTTGGGAAAGGTGCAGCGTCGAAGTATTTTGAAGTACTCAAATGTTGATTTGGAGACCACAAAGGACGTTTTGGGGGCTAAAGTTGGAGTAAGGAAAATAGTTATTCGTTTGAATAATGCGTTTTATCATAAACATGGTCAGAATTTTGTTCTGACTAACTGTCCGAAGTTGCTGGCAGCTATTTCAAAAACTTAGTAATGGCATCTCTGCTAGCGGGTAACTCGCACAGAAAACTAGCGTTATTGATATAAAAAGCTATGTATACTGACAAGAAAAACAAATGAAGAGGAGGATGCAGAATGTGGCAGTATAGTCAACCATGCTGTGTAGTCCGTGGTTAAAAATATTTTTTCTTAAAAAAATCCCTACAAACAAACCACCACAAAAAACCCAAACCGGATCCTAGCATTGAATAGTATCTTACTTTAGTATCTTGCTTCTATAGCAGCAAATACTGCAGAGCTTAAATAAATAACTTGCTTGCCTGCATGCCAATTTCTATTTTAAAAATAGTTGCGTTAAAGGTGTTTTGGTTTTTTGTGTACATAGTGTGTTTCAGGAGACTCTGTGTCATGCGAAATGTTGTCGGTGAATTCAGATT
Organism: Chionis minor; assembly: GCA_013398295.1. NCBI lineage: Eukaryota > Metazoa > Chordata > Aves > Charadriiformes > Chionidae > Chionis > Chionis minor. Next base: position 121,730 of record VZSF01007407.1, read on the forward strand.
ATTATACCATCAAGTTTCCCTCTAGACAGTCATGAACTTTTAGCTTGGGCTAATGCTTTTCAGAAACAACTAACATGGCATATTAATGCCTATGTTTTGCGAACATAGGAAGGTGCAAGTAAAATCTAGGGGCTCAAAAGGAGGGCAGTAAAGATGGAGTCAGGCTCTTCTCTGTGGTGCACAGTGAATGGACAACAGACAGTGGGCACACAAGTTGAAATGCAGGAAAGGACATTTAAACACAAGAACGCTTTTTTTTTTTTTTACTGTGAGAGTGGTCAAACTCTGGAATAAGTTATCTGGGGAGCTTGTGGAGTGACTGTCCTTGGAGTTATTAAAAAAACTGACTGGAAAAGGCCCTGTGTAACTCGTTTAATTTGACCCTGCTTTGAGAGATTAGGTGATCCCCACAAGTCACTTTGAACCTTAGCTATTCTGTATGGTACCCGTCAATAATAATACTAAAACTGCAGAAAGAATATTTATTTGAGGAGATGCAGGAAGACCAGCAAAGTAAGAATGACAGCAAGTTTTACTTTATTCTTTCTGCCTGCCAACTGCTGTGTTATCACATGAATAGTGAAGTTTTGTAAGCAAGTGTTGTTCTGTTAGCAGGACAGATCTTTTCAGTAACAGTTTGGTATTTCAGACAAAGCATTTCTTAATACAAATATTGTCATAACAAATTGTGATCTGAAGTTAAATGGGGCAAAACTTGATTAATAGAAAGAAGGAAAACATGTCTTAAAATTGTCATGTATTTAGATACAAATGTGTAAATGGTGAAGAGAGTAAGAGCTGTTTAGAATCAGTTGCCTTTCACTGGGCAGTTTCAATGGCAACACAAAGTTCATTACTGTGTATTTATCTTGGGCTGTGTATCAGTTAGGGGGGTGATTCTTACCAAAGCCAGTAACTGCATTAAGAAACTGCATTTCTTTTTTGGACACAGGAAATGATGAACAGCTATATGAATGTCCAATGTGCAGTCTTGCCTGTACAAACATTCAGATTCTTGAAGAACATGTGAATTTACACTTGGAAGAACAGAGCTTTTCGGAAGGTATGTGAGAGGATACAGGCTTGGTAATACTTGAAAGCATTTACAAGTATTTGCATGTTGCAGTACAGAATCTCATACAAAACTTAAACTAAATATTTCTTATTTAAAAAGAGAACTGGACACATACCTAATGAAGTGAACATAGTTAACAACAAGTTTATCACTTATCCAAGTGCTCTACTCAATTACATGTGTTAAAAGCAATATTTGTTTATGCATGCTTGTTAAGTAAATGCACTGTATGTTAGCCAAAACTAAAACTTAGAGTGAAAGATGTTTAAAAGACACTCCCGTTATACTTGTTTTTTCCTATCTCTAGAGAACACTTATATACACAGAATTTAGTGGCACTTTCCAGTGTGATGAGCTGAAAATCTATAGCTTATGAGCACTTCAAATTTTGTCTCAATTCTTTTCTCTAAATGCTTGTGCTGATTCGTTAGTCACAGTGATAAAGGAATCAAAATTAATTTTGTTTATTAGCATGGCTAATAAAATCCTAGAGATTCCCTGTCCAGTTCTCTGATCCTAAATTTGTTTTTCTCACTTTGTTATGAGACTGCTGGCAGTGATCCTAGAAGCTAAAAGTGTGTGGTATTCAAGAAACTGGGACTTCTTGCTAACAATGAAGTGAAACATGGTGAACAAAAGTTGTTTTATTAGTAGTAGAATTACATGCCAAGTAATTGCTCCTGTAACTCGGCATAAACTTTGTCCAAGTCAGGAGTCTGAGTCTTGGTAGACTGAATGCAGTCAGTCCTGTTTACTGTTTGTTGCTCATAGCTCAAAATAGTGCGGGATGCATCCTAAAATTAATGCTCAGTTGTGTTTACGTTTGCTTAGAAAAGAATCTTTAAAAATTAAATAATCTATTAAAGCATTATTAACCTCCCAATCAACTCTTCTCTTGTTGGAATGTTACTCCTGGGTAGGTGGGAACCTAAGAGATCGAGAACTGGCTCAATGGCTCCAAACCGAGGAAGATAATCGGCAGAGATCAGAAGAGGAGAAGCGAGAGAGGGAAGAGTTTAAAAAGCTGCAGGTACAATAATATTTCTGAATGGTAAAGTTTGGAACAGTTGTGCTGTTAGAAGCCGAGTATCTTGGAGCTGTAGTGACCCGGAATGGCCGTACCATGTCAGAGCTGCGCAGTCAGACAGGCTGTGTTGGGGTGGTGGTGCAGGAGGGGGTTGCAGGCAAACGCAAGCTCTTGGCAACCCTGACCCTGGCAGAGGTGCCGGGTGTGCCTTCCTCCAGCTGCTTGGCTTTACTGCTTGGAGTGGTGCTGGCTCAGGATGGAGCTGGGTGGTCCCTGTTCCTTCCATACTGCTGTCACCAAGGCTCCCGGCATGCCTGCTGCCTGGGACTGGGCTCCACCCTGCTCTAGTGCTCTGCCTTGCAGCGCAACCTGGAGCATGTTCCCTGGCAGCGTGCCTGAGGCCCTGAGAATCCTGCCTCTCCTCTTCCTGGATACCATCACCTGCTCCAGTGACCACTCCCCTGCTAGGTCCTGCTTCCCTCTCCCTCCTGTGTAACAGCCCTAATAGCTCGTTTCTTGCTCTCTCTACCTTCTGACTGTTGACTGCCTCTGTGCCAATGGCTCTCTGTCCAAGAGGGAGCAGAGGGATGTGCCCGCTCTTCCAGGTGTAGCTTTTCTAGTCCCACATTCCTGTTCAGGAGTGAAGCTTGAACTTCAGCTCTAAAATGCCATAAATCTGAAGTTTTTACATCTTGCTGCTCTCTGTTTTTCAAAGTTACTGATCATATAAGTGTGAATTTTTAAAAAAACGCAATTTAAGTCATGCACATTCCATCCCTCACAGAGACAGTATGGCTTGGATAATTCTGGAGGCTACAAGCAGCAATTCCTGAAGAATATCGAAAGGGAAGTTGATAGAGGAAGGATGCAGCCTTTTGAATATCACAAGAGAAAAGCTGACATGATGGAATGTTTGGCCTTTGGTATAGATGATGGGAAAACAAAGACCTCAGGTAAAAATGCTGAAATTATATACAACTAAGACTGAATTTTTTAGACTTAGGTTGTAATGACCAAACCTGTCTTTAACAAACTATATAACTAAATTTTAAGATTTGTTGAATCTTAATTCTAATCCTTATTTTTTGAACTGATCTGTACCACTTTATTCCTAAAGTAATAAGAAAATTAAAGCTTGGTATGTTTCTAATCTAATCTTTATTATTTCTCTTTTTTTTTTTCTTTTTTTCAAGAAGACACTTTTTCAAAAGAAACCACTTTTTTTCAAAAGACACTTCAAATGTCTTTTAGCATATTGCTTGTGGTTCTAGCTTACAAAATATCCATTTGGTTCTTGACAGGTGAAATAAAATGTCTTCAATAAGATGTATTGAGTGGAAATAATACACTTCAAGTTGGTAATGATTTAGACTTCAGAGAGAAATTCAGAAAATGATCTGTGATGGCTATGGAATGATTGTCTTCATAATTGCATGGCAATAAAGAGCCTTTGAGGATTTACATATACAAATTGTAGAGAGCATTCCGAAGCATGTCCTTTCATGTAACAAAGGAGGATTTGGAATATCCTACAAGTGGATTTTTATTTTTTTAAATATTGACAGCAGTTCTCAAATTCTGTGCCATTCCTTTTCTTGTCTTAGTTTCTCCAGGAAAAATAATTTGGGGGGAATAAAAGGATTACATGGTATAAGCATTGCCATTTTTTTAAGGGGATGTTGTACTGGAGATGGCAGTAGCATAGAAGTGCTTTATTGGTGACATTACTTTTCCTGTTTCATTTTAACAGTTCCTGTGCATATCACAGTTTATAATGTAGTCCAAGCTGTTAAATGTTAAATACTCACTGTGTAGCAACAATGAAAAAAAATAGCTTGAATTCTGAAAGCTTTGTAGTACATACATTCATCAAAGTAAAGACCATTGAAATGAAATAGGTGCAATGTCCGTTGGTTTTGTGATTTGGGTTCTAGACGTAATGTAGGTTCGCTTAGAAGCTTTACAATAAATTGTCTTAACCTGTGTCTGTTCCAAGCTAGGGAAAGAATCTTTTTCTGGCAAATTTTGTAGTTCATTTTACAGGTAAACTTTATGTTTGGTCTTCTTTTAGGAGTCATTGAAGCATTGTGCAAGTACTATCAGAACGAAAACAAAGATGTGAGGCGTGTGTGGCTTTCAACAGGAGTAGATCACTTCCACTCGTCTTTGGGCGACAGAGGCTGGGGTTGCGGTTACAGGAATTTCCAGATGCTCCTTTCCTCACTGTTGCAAAACAGCTTGTATAATGACTGCTTGAGAGGTATTAAATAAAATGCTGCCTGTTTGTTTCATGTACCTTGGATGACAACCAATGTTGCCCACTGACTGATGTTTTACCTTTTCATTTCACAGCAAGACTTACTAGGTCAATGATACCTATTAAATGCTTGTTATACCATTGCAGCTTGTTGTGGGCAATAATTGTGGATCAGAGGGGTGAATACTGGCAAGGCATGATGTGGTTGTAGTTTTAGATTTAGGGTTTTTTTGCACGTCTTTGTATCATCAACTGCCTCTCTTAAAAGAAGCTGAATATTTTTAACTAACAGACTATTTCAGTAACTGTAACCATAATTCAAAACCTTTTCTGTTCCAGATACTACAGTAATTCCTAGTATACCAAAGATTCAGTCCATGATTGAAGATGCCTGGAGAGAAGGCTTTGATCCTCATGGGGCATCTCACTTCCACAACAGATTACATGGTTCCAAAGCATGGATAGGGGCATGTGAAATTTATTCACTGTTAACCAGTCTCAGGATAAAGTAAGTAATGCTTTTTTTATTGTTATTTTTAAGTGCTGTGCCTTCAAAGGTCAGAATTGCCAGTGGTGCAATGACAAAGCCACCTTAGTGGCTTTAAACTTAACCAACCTACAAACAGATCTGATTTAGCACAGTGTAAAGCTGTGTAACTCCTTATGCAGTTATATAAATTGAATAAGTACTTAAAACGTTGAAAATTGGTGAAGAATTGTGCCACAGATGCATAAAATCGAACGTCAATTAAAAACTTAATTTCTCTAGAAGTTTCTTGTCAAGAAGAATCTGAATTTCAGCTATTCACTTGCTATTCTGAGAGCTGTTAATTGGTTTCTGTAGTCTACATGTATCACACCAAAAACCCCCAAACATTTTAGTTTTTGCAAACTTCACAAGTTCTTGTTAGACCGAACAGTGTTTCTTTGTAATAGAATAGATCTTCCCGTTTTGAACAGTATATATAGCATCGCTTTATAATTATCTCTCCCTTACTCCTGCGTTTAAAAACAAAAAAAAACCCCAAAATAAACCAACCAAACAAAAAACACAAAACAACAACAAAAAGTGGTAATGACCACTTGATGCCTGGAATTTCTGTGTTCCCAAAATATTCTTGGTGCAGGAGGAAAGGACCGAGAGGTGGAAAAGTTGTTAAGAAACAATGTGCTTGAAAATTTATTGTTCTTTTCATTCTAAATGTTTTGTAGGTGTCAGATCATTGACTTTCACAAACCAACTGGCCCTATGGGTACACATCCTCGTTTATTTGAGTGGGTTTTGCGTTACTATTCTACAGATAATGAAGGTGGTGCAAAGGTATTGTGTACTTCCAAACCACCTATCTACTTGCAACATCAAGGTCAGTGTCACAATATGCTGGTTTCTTTCTGTTCTCTGTCTTTCTTGATACGTGCTGCAATTCAGAGCAACATTTTACATTCCTTCTTCATTTAATTGAAGACGTGGCTTTATTTCCTGTTGGTTTTGATTTAGTAAGAACAACATTGAAGTTTGTATTTTTATTGGATGGAAGAGCTGGGTGTGACTGGGGTCTCAACTTCTTGACGTCTTATCTTTACTGAGAACTTCCTTATTCAATTTCAAGTAATATCTTCCTTGAATGGGATTTATGTGTTTTTAAAATACTGAAATTCTGTTTTGAAATTAGGTCATAGTCGTACCATTGTTGGAATTGAAGAGAAGAAGAATAAAACCTTATGTTTGCTACTGTTTGACCCGGGATGTCCTTCCCAAGAAATGCAAAAATTGCTAAAACAAAACAGTGATGGTTCTAGTCTCAGACTACTTCGGAGATTTGTGGGTGGCTTAAAAGAAAAGCAATACCAGATAGTGGCTCTAGATGGTGTGCTATCATTGGAAGAGAAAGCTGTAAGTATTTTGGAAAATAGTTTCTGTCTGAGGAAAATTTTAAAGAATCTGCATCCTTAATACTCAAAACGTGTACACGTATGTGGTTGCGTGATGAATGTTTTTTCCTCTCTTCATTTGCCTCATTCTTCTCTGCTACTTTCTGCTTATTCTGTGTGAATTGAGTAATCGCAGGATATGAAGACCAGAAAGATTTTGCATATAAATGCATGCCACCTTGATGTAAATGACAACTAATAAATCTTTTATGCAGCTTGCAGCTGTTTGCACATGTAAATTAGGCTCTTTTTTTTCCTTCTTTCCATTTTCTTGTAATATATTGTCCTAAATAACTTACTGTGGGCATATAAGCTACTTACAAAGCCTTTGTGGTCCAAAATTATGTTCAGGGTTGGTTGTTTGGGTTTTTTTTAAAGCTATGTGGAGTCTATCAGCCTTTGATTGTTGATGAACAACGCGCAGAGATACTGAGGCCTAACCATCCAGTGCCTTCTCAGCTTTAACATGAGAACTAGTGCATTCTGCTTTCTGAAAGTATTTAGAACTTCACGTATTCAAACGGCAGCTCTAAGCAACTTATATGTGTGAGCTGTTGGCATTTTTATAAATCCTATCCACATGCTTCACTTGTAACTTTTTAAGACCGTAGAAGTTTTCAGCTGAATGTTGGATGTAATTTTTGTTTCTTAAGGTTTCTCTTTCCTACACTAACAAATTGATTCTGAGGACCCATGTTCTGATTCTGTGGTGTCTTACCAGCGCTGTTCAGCATGTTCAAGCTTCAGGATAGACTTTTCTTTAAATTGTGAAATAACTGGTGACAGAGTCACCTGCTTAAGTGTATTTAACATCTGGATATTGAAATGAGGTATTGTCTTAAGTGTTTTCTGGTCCTGAACATGTCAGAAATATCAGTGAAACACAGACATCCTCTCTTCTTCCTACTGGCAAAAGGCTTAAAATTCAGGACACAGTAAAAAGAAGTGTGTTGCATGGGATATGCATGTGGGGTTTTGTTTGGTTTTGGGTTTTCTTCTTCTTCAAAGATTTGATTTATATTCAAAAATAGCAGGCGTTTAGAATTTTGTCTTGAAAGCTCCCATTTAATGAAGATGAAATATAACCCCTTATACTTGTTAAGCTTACTAAATACTAATTTGGAAAATGCTCTTTAAAAGTGACATTTTTGTCCATTAAACTATTCACGTTTCCCTCTCCCTGTCTTTTTTTAGGCTCGCTGCCATGCTTCTCAGGTCTTAACATCAGAGAAGATTCCTTAAAGGATGCCTCTGTTACCTCTTTCTGGAATTTGTTGGTTGCAAAACGTTAAACTTCTGGACTGTCAAGAAGTTCTGAAGTCAACAATTTCTAGATGCAAACTTTGTCTCCATAAATGCTTGGGGGCTGTGGAGAAGCACAACGCCGGAGTAAACCTGTAATTTTGGTCTTCAATCAAAACTGCCCTCCTGTTGAGTCTGAAACTCTGAAGTATTACAGTCCTTGTCTTACTGGAAAATTTGGTATGTTCTTAGTTGCTTAAATTACTAAGCAACACCTCCCATCCCGTAGCAGACTATGCATCATAGTTAACTGTCAATAAGTGGTGGATAAAAAAAACTATGGAAGTACTTTATTGGAGTGCCTGGTCATGATTTACCTCTGTAAATGCATTTATGCTGCCTCTGTGGCCAACGCTCTATTTCTTACCAAATTTGATCAACAAGCATCTATTACGCCTCAGCAAATTCTCCTGCAACTATTTGCAAAGTACAGAGACAGCGCAGTGATTTCGCAATACAGGCTGTTGCACCAGGGATTAGTTTGCTACTGAAGTTCTTCTCAGTTAGGTGGCTTCTCTAGGAGTGTCACTTGTGAACGTGTGTGCTTAAGAGGTGGGTCAAGTGTTGGCACTGGCTGTGAGGCCCAAAGTGGGGTGCGTGTGCTCTAGAGGCTGCAGAAGACAATCCGTTGGGATATGGGAAGGAAAAACTTCTTTTGTAAAATGAATAAATAAATTTTTTTTAAAATATTATTTTAAAAGTCTTTATTTCAAACTTTTTTTTCATTTCTGCTGTTCTGTATGTTTTATAAAAGTATATCCCCTAGGTCTCGGAGGCATCTTAAAAGGACATTTGAACTGACTATTGACTTTAGGGGCTGTGTTGTGCAGGGTTATCGCCATTTCACAGACTGGAGCGCTCTGCCAAAATTGGTATCTTGGGCGTTTGGGGCACCCTGCTGTACCTAAGACAGGCTGCTCTGGCTGATGCAGGAATCATGGTGGCTGGTGGTTGGGAGGGATGGCCGAGTGTGTTGGAAATGGCACTGGATGCCTTTGCTTAAGCAGCTGAATTGTGCCGGAGCATCCTTTTGCTGTAACCAGAGCTTCCCTTTCATTTAGACTCACATGTTTCCATCTATCTAGGTGTAGGAGTCTTACCATTAACCTGTTTCTCTCATGTTTAATATGCTCTGGCCATAAGAACTAGTAGTTTTTGGAAGTAGTGAAACACGTGAACATGTAAAGATATTACAATTGACAAACCAATAATTTTCTGGAAGTAAAAAAAATAATCTGATGATGCAAGTGCATTAATTCCAGTAGGTGTGTAGTAGTGGCCTGTAACCTGTAAAAGGGTTAAATGTTTAGGGCGCTGGACTGGAGGGGCAGAGACTAGGGACAGAGTTCCTGGGAACTGGGGACCATCAGCTCCCTATTAGCCCTGGTCTGGGTGGCACGTGTTCTTACACCCTGTGAGGTTTTGAAGCCGCGTGATCGTTTAACCTCTGACAGACCCACTTCCATCTCGTGCACTGTTCCCTCACCTGTCCTGGGGCTGGGGCTGAACCTGTTCCTGGCTAAGGCTCTGCTAGTTCCAGACCAAGCATCATCCTCCCCGGTGAGACGCTGTGCCCAGATGCGTCAGCCTGAGAAGCAGGAATCGGAACTCGGCCCCAGCTCTTCACTTAGGTGTTCAGTGTGCCACTGGGACCAAGCTGGTGTTCCAATGAAGTGATGTAATGTGCCAAGTTTGAAATATCTCTTTGTACTGGCTTGTACGTGCTCTTTGATTCCTACATAACCACCATGGGGCAGCTCGTTTACAAGTGAGCAGAAAAGCAGGAGTCTCGCTTGATGCAGCTGAAGATGCCCCTGCGAGGGCCCTTGCGAGGGTGACTCCTGGCACCACCTGGAGGAGCAACCTGCCATTTGATTCCGTGTGTGAGCACGCCCTTGTGCCAGGTTCCCAGTAAGTTTTGGTGTGTTTGGGTTTTGTTTTGGTTTGTTGTGGGATGGTTTTGTTTGGCTGGGGTTTTGAGGTTATTATGTTGTGTTTTGTTTGATTTTTGATTTTTTTATTTTTTTTAACAAGCATTTTGGGAGTGCCAGAGCAACAGAAGCCTAATGACAGGTTTTTTTAAGGTCAAATTCCTGGTGTCTCACTTGTTGCAGCTTGACCTCAGGAATGCCATGCAGAGGTCTGACTAACCAAGGTAATCATGGTGGAACAGACAACAGCCTTTTCAGGGAATGGCAACTGGAGAAGGGTAAGGGGGTAACTTCCATGCATTAGCTGGGCACCACCATCAAAGAAAGCAGTGGGGTGTCAGAATGTTAAAATAACCTTACTGAGACCCGGGACTTGCAGCCTGAATTGCTACCAGAAGTTTGCTGTGAGAGAGGGAACAAGTGCATTTGGGTTCAAGGGTAACTAAAGTAACTGCTTAAGGGATGTCGCCTCTTACCGTCAGACTCCCGTGGGTTCACAGAAGCTGAACTTTTGATCTTCTTTGCAAACGGTTGCCTCAGAGAAATAATGGGATCCTGTTTGGATCTATTCGCAAGACCCTGAATGTTTGGTTAACCACTTGAGTGAAGAAACTGACAGTGCGTCCCTAAAATTCCAAGAAGGACTTTGATCAGCTTTCCCCAGGCGGCAGGGCAGCAGGAGGAGCAGTGTGCTTTTGTAATCCAAAGTAAATCACTGAGACTTGTCATTGCTGGGGGCCCTACCTGCTCGTCATCAGCCGCAAATTGTATTTTCTGAAAAAGCAGTGAAGGAGTGTCTTCGAACCTATGCTAGATGACCACAAACCGATTACTAGGAGGCCTGCCAAGTCTGCTATACATCGAGTACTGATTCAGTTTATTCTTTACATACAGTAAACTCTCAGAAAAGCTTCAGGTGATTATCATGAAAAATGCTGCTTGGTTTCATCAGAAGATGTAACTGTTTTACCATGAGTTTGAAAATGTGTTAACTTCTCCTTGGAACAGTGTCAAAACTGTAAATTCAAAATTTTAGGGGCAAAATGTTTCATTCTTTTTTGTCTATATTCAATTTACCTTACATATGACTTGTCCAAATACTTTTTTATATATTATAATATTAAGAACTTACAAAGACCTTAGTGTGAACATTATTTTGAAGAAAAAAATCAAGTCATCTAATTCTAGTATGCTAGTAATATTCAAGTAATTCTAGTATTTAATTCACATTGCTTTATCGATAGGCGTTTTCAAAGAAAGTGTCTGTAATTGAAGATTCCGGTGAAAAATGTGACCCCTCGTTTTTTCTCACAGAAAAAATTTTAACACATTCTAATTATTCTCTCAGACTATGTGGCAGTGAACTGCATTCTTGAGATCACAACAGTATCTTGTGCGTTGTTGTTTTCACCAGTGGCCAGCGTAGTTGGGTGTATGCATTTGTTTTGCCCATGGTATGACAGAAGGAAGACGGTCCCAAAGTTTACATTGTTTTATTAACATTTACTATTGACATTTCATTTATCGATTCTTTATAAAAAACATGATGAATTTATAGTGAAGTAGTGTCTAACAGCTCAAATGCCTAGGCAAATCCAGAATGCTAACAAGCACACATGCACAAGATTAATGCATTTGCAATGAACAACAGAAGGACATAACCACGTCCTAGAGAAAAAGGAAATAAGGAGACAGAATTGGTGAGCGTGGCAGACAAGGATGACAACAATGACTGTCCATCTGCTGGCAAGTGGTTTACAGGTATCATAGCATAGGGTTGTCTGAAGAAGGGATTTAAAGAAGGAAAATGATCTTGTTTTGTAGGTGTTTAGAAGGAGTTAGTCTTCGGCATGATGAAGAATATCATAAGGGAGTGATAGAAGGTGACACACAGGTCACTTAAAGGTCTTGATGCTGAATGAGAGAAAAGAGGTAGAAGGAAATAAACTGTCCAAATCTTGATAGTGCAGGCAAACATCCCTCTTCCTTCTGCTGAAGAAGTGGGACTTGGACAGGCAAAAGGTATTTGCTTCACAAGTTTAATGGAGAAGACGACAAATATATTGATTGCATTCTTGCAGACCCATAGAAGACATTTACATCAGCTGATAGGTATATTAATTGATGGCCTCTACATCAATGCTGTCTTAGGAATTTGTTCCTCCCTGCACTTTTTTAATAGCGACTGTTACTTGTAAGAACAAAAATTGGAAGGACGCAGTTTCAGATGAGTAGCAAACCATCAGTTTGGAGATTCTTTTGCGAGAAGTAAGCAGAAAACACAAGGTGACTATTTGTTGTGCTTTAACTCTCAATGTCTATTTCTACTCCTCCTTTTTCATCAAATGTGCATGAGCAGCTTCATTTGCCAATGTCTTGTTCGAATTTTGTCAAAGGCAAAGACTGAAGACAACTCTTTTGGACTTTGTTATGATAATACAAGGCCTAATGTATGATAGGATACATAGACAAAAGGACTTATCCTTTCTGTCGGCTATGTGGAGTCACAGAGACTGACATGGACTGTTGTGCAGCTTCCATCCGGCCACGCACAACCTCTCGTAGCCCAGTAAAAGCACATGGGAAATAATTGTACAAACTGTACAAACTGGCTGATGAGCACAGGTTGCCAGCTGGTTTTGCTAGCAGTGGTAGGAAGCTCTTGATTTGACCGTTGAAAGGGCTGGTATGCACAGAAGGATGAGTTTGACACTCCCTTCATTTCCCAGGACAAGAACAAGGTAAAACCAATCACAATATTTATATCAAAGGTAAACAGCAATAAGCACTCAAAGAACAACGAATACTAAAAAAGCCTCAAACTTTTCTGAGATGCTTTCCAGTAAAGTCCAACACATTATGTAAAGGAACCTACTTCCTCAAGTTAAAGGACCCTGTGATTAAACTTATGGACATCTGCAGCTGTCTTCCCGCATGCCACTCCTGGAGGAGCGTATCCCCCTGGCAGAGGCTAATCCCTCTGGACCCCCTGAGGCCCAAGAAAAACAATGTTTGTCCCAGCCAGATTCATACCACTGCTAAAAGCAGAAACAGCCATTCACGCTGCCGGAGCGCTTCCCGTGGGCTCGTGTAGGCCAACGTGCTCCTGTGCAATAGCGTAGCCAGATGCATAGACTCCTTCACCGCTCACCTGTGGTCAGCAGACACTTTTAAACTTTTGTTTTGCTGGCTAATTGCAGCTGTGGTGAATCTTTTGCTGATACATAGGACCTCTGAGTATATTACTAGCTTGTTGAAATGAGACTGCCGCTGATAGGAGCTCTTTGATACGGAACTGGGACGAAGTGACCTGAAAACAGGATAATTTCATTGTCTTGCCAAATATAACTATTCTGATAAGGCCTAATATGTGTCTGTGGATGGTAAAAGGAGTTACTGTGTAGGCTGAATGGCACGCTGCCGCAGAGCCTTCACGGGAGGAAGGAGGACTGTTCCTCAAGGTCCGATCTCTCCCACCATGGAGAACAGCACCTGCTCGCAGCTTGTTGTGATTTGCTCTACTTGTATAGGCTGCGCCTGGCCAGCAATGGCTCCTAGTGCCTGTGCCCCTGCCCTCCGGAGTCATCTCGGGGCTATAAAGCAGCTCTTGTTGCAAGAGCCTGGTCTCCAGCATGTGGTGGCAGCTTCCCAGGAGATGGGAGAGCAGCAGGCAGGGACGTAACAGCTGCCCTCCCAAAGGGCGCTCCTCACGGCCTCCTCTCACAGGGCCACAACAAGGAGATGAGCTTTCCATGAAGAGCAAAAATCATTTTCTTTTCCCCCTTCCTCCATGGGGATTTAAGAAATAGTATTGTTCTGGTTTTATGTGTCCTCTTACCAGCACATCAGTTTCCGCTAGGAAGAAGTCAGAGGAGGCATTGAAAAATGAATGATGTCCTCTGTTGAGGATAAGTTTGAATTCAACTTATTCCTAAAGATCTAGCATAGTTTTCAATCTTTGACAAGTGCAATCTTTACAATCTTTTAACTTTGGGTCCGTTCTGGGAGGGACATCATGTCAGAGTAGTATCCTCTAGGCACTCTCCTTCACGTGCCTTGGTTGTCTCAAGGGCTGCGCCGACTTCTGACCATAGAGTCACACCAGCTGCTCCATGGCACTCCACAACATTTTTCTGGCTCCTTTAAATCAAATAGTATGTTCAAATGCTTTAAAACAGCAGATCATGTATGTATCAGCAACCTGCCTGTGTACTATGTACGGAGATACCTCTGCATACAGAGGGATCTGGGAGAAAAGTCAGTTCTTTGTCACTCTCGCCCTGTTGTGGAGGCTGGCAATGTAACGCCTGTCAGATGTTAGGTGAGGCTGCAGCTGACCTGCAGTTTGCCAAAATATCTGGCTTTCCAGCTGCACAGGTGAATTCCAAGAGTTTATGACTTTTTCACCTTTAAGCATGTACTTTGACTTCGACAATCAGAAACCAAAGGTAGCTGTTAAGAGATGTGTTTATGAGGTCCTAGTGCACCTAAATAAATGATGTGATCACAATACAGTCTTTGGGGTCCTTTTTCTTTCAAGAGGCTACATGGGCTCACAATATGTTGATCTTAATTTAGGAAGAATATAAGGTATGGAAACAAGGGCTAGGAATCTATGGCAGGGGTTTATAACAACAGGGGTTTATAATAACATGGACCATCACCTCACTTGTTTGCTATGCCCTTGCCTTCCCATTTAGCTCCAGGAAAGGAAAGGGCAGGGAGGCAGGAGAGAATGTTATTTCTTGACTCATTTTGAGATAACACGCTATCAGCTCTTGTCCTTAATACGTTTCCAACACAAACTTCTCCTCCCCATGAACGGTGGATTTGGGAGCTTTTGAAGCCTTGCTTCTTCCCTATCCCTTCTGGGCCTGCCAAAAGAAAAAAGAGCAAAACAAAATGGACAAATGAAAGTTTCCGCTCAAGGAACTGTTGCCTTGGATGTGATCTGATGAAGAAACTGGTTTTGCCAGAGGGTTTACTGGTGTGTCTGTATACTCTAAATCACAGAGGGTTCATATTTGCCGCTCGTATAGCTGTGTCCATGTACAACAATACCTGCATACCGGGTGCATCATGCCCACAGTTTTGCACGGACAGGAAGGGAGGGTTGTGGGGTGGCAGATGGAGTGAGGAATGATCTCACATCCTCTTTCTTCTTGTGGTAATGTTGGAGTGCAAGGAGGAGTCCATATCCAAATCCCACAGATAATGTTTCTGCAAACGTCACTCCCTGGTTCCCAATTTGGTACTCTTCCTCACCTTTGGTTTTTTCCAAAAACTGTGAAAAACACAGGCTTTATGCAAATGAGATCAATAGCTCTTACCTACTTGAGAGTTTCATATATTTCTGTCTCTTGTACACTATGTTGTGTGAGAAAATTAAAAATAGATACAACACATTAAGCGCAGTGATATTCATTGTCTTCCCCTTCTTAATCTCCTTGTGAGTAAGGAAGAGGATCTCTGTAGCCATACCTAGGGCTGTATCAGCCTCAGATCCATGATATGATCCATCCATGAACAAAGCAGTATTGGTGGGGGAATACACTGAATAAAAGATGTGAATCGTCTGTAACAGAAGAATGAATAAACAAGCTATAATCCATAAAAATAATTGCATGATGGTGACACAATAAACAAGCAAACAAGCAAGGATTTTTGCCATCTTTCCAATCTCTTTCCTTGCTATGCTCAGAAGCAGGGCTATGGAGTGAATTCCACTCTCTGCAGTTTGCAATTTTTTTTATGCGCACTTTTCAGGTAGTAATTGTCTTCACAGTGATATAATTTCATACCGTGCTTTCACTGCATCTTTTTTTGTTGTTTACCTTTCACCTCACACTTACAGTGCAACGCAGGCAACCAGCTGCAACTTTAACTGGACTGTTGGCTCCATGATAACAGAGGACAAGTCATACGCTAAGTGGGATCACAGTGTATTTATCACAGGGATTTATCAGTGAAAAACATGCAGAGTCTTGTCCTCATTCTTAGCTATTCAGCAGTTTACAATGGGGTAATATTTTTCATTCCCCTATGGACAGCTAGTGGCTGCAAGACTACAGCTCTGGTTTTTGTATGTTATGTCACCTATAATATAGTTTATGGCATCCTGGCTTGAATCCCACAGAAAAAAGCCTGCGTCCTTTGCAGCGGTTTAACCAACTGGAAAACCTGTAGGACTTTGAGAAAAAAATTGAAGATTTTTGTCCGAAATCAGCATGAGCTTGTCACCTCACTTTGAGAGGCATACTCTCAAAGCAGGCAGACTAAGCAAATAAAGATTTTTCTATTAATTGGTTCTAATCCAGAGACACTGAGAGTTCCTCTTTCCGAAATAAAGCTTTTGGCACTTAACCTCGTTCAAAGTGGCACTGAGAGGTAAAATGTCAAAGTGCCTTGATAAACCTGGTCTCAAATGGAGTGTAAAGGATTATTTAATGGTATAGTCCTCCAGCCCCCATCTAGTCCTTCCTTTGCAGGATCTGAGAGATGCTGTGTAGAAAATCTACAGCTCTGAAGAAAACAATCTGAATAAAAGATGAATTAGAGACTGGTAGGAACAGGTTACATCTGAAGATCAGAAAAATGATCCCAAGGCAAACTATGAGGTCTTTCCAAAGAGTCTGAAGGAGAAAGCTTTTTATTCAAATGGCAAACATGAGTGTCAAGCTGACATATCAGAAGTTGAGTTTGAGTTTGAGTAAGGCTAAAGGGAGAAAAGCAGAGCTGTAAAAGACAAATGCTTGTAAATACCTTGACTATGATGAAATGTAACAGGGTTAAGCAAACAACAATTAAACAACAACAGTGGAAGGTAGCAACATTTTAGAGTCTTGAGAAGGTGGAGGCTTGTAGAGAAGATACAGAAAAATCAGAAGGTATCTGGTTGATAATTTTTGCTATGCATACAGAAAAACTGTGTAGATGGTGTAATGCTTTTCACCTACTAGTCATGCAAAGCACTTGGTAGGATGTGAGGTTTTTATTCCAGCTGAGAGAAAAGAAAATCATGTTCTTCCAGCCCTGGTCATTTCAAATCTTTTTTTTTTATTTATTTTAAAACATGCGCGCGCGCGCACACACACACACACACAAATGTAAATTAAACACATGGATGACTCTAACCACAGGCATTTCACTCTAAGGCAGGAAATGCAAGGAGAGGGCTCTGCAGTGTTGGATGAAATGGAGGGTTCAATGCTCAGCTCTAGCCAAAGTATGTGGCTGGACTTTGTTAAATGAGAGAGTTTTAGGCCTAATTCAAAGGTGATCTTACTGTCATATCATTGCTTTTCTCAAATTTCTTAGGCCTGATATATTTTATAACACTTAATGCTTGTAATTTTCAACGTTCCTCTCATTTTCCTCTTAGCTTAGTGTATCTTAATATTCAAAATTATTGAAAAAAACATCGCTATAGTTTTTAAAAACCTGTTTTCCATTTGGCAGTTGCTTTCATGGGCATGATATCCTCAGATTCGCCATTCAAAATTTAACCCACTCTTGCAAATCATTAATGTTTTAGTTTGGTGATCACTTTGATATCCCAGTAAAATCAGAACGTATGAAAAATGGATTATAATGCACCACTAGTCAAATTCTCATACTGAAAAGAGACTATCTTTGAAACTAGAACAGAGGCATCCCATGCATAGACTGTTAGCCTTTGCTTATTTTGCTTAAATAGCTGATACTACTCTTCATTTTACCTGTTTTGAGAACTCTGAACTTCATTGACTTGTAATATGCTGAAGCAGAGGGTTGGGATCAAGTAAAAAAAATTAATAAAAGATACCAAAAAAAAAAAAATCTTTTCTAAACTACCCCCTGTCCTGCTTCTCACACTTCCCTTACCAAGGTGCTCCTCAATATAAATCCCATTCCCTGTAAGCTGGGCTTTGTAAAATGACTTTGTATTTAAAGACTGAAAAATACTAGGGTGATCAAAAACTTCTTTAGCTGGACTAGCTTGTTTTCTAGGTATTTTGATCCTTTTGAAAGCAGCATGGAAATTCATAGCAATGTGCCAGGGGCTGGAACACCTCGTAGCGCACCTCCCCATCTACTGTTGGGATCAATAGATGCTGTCTTTCATCATTATTAAAGACTTAGAACAGAAACTGCAGTTACCAAATGCTAGAGACAGGCCTGATTGCAGCAGAAAGCAAAGCAGAGCAGGCTTAAACTGTCACCAGAAGAGTTTCTTCCGTGTTGAAAAAAACTTCAGCCCTACTCCTCTTTCTGGCTCAGTCACATGCTGACCAACCTGACTGGTGGGTTGTGCAAATTTGGGGATTACCCGGGGAATCGATCCCAGTTAAAAAGTAATCCTATACAAAACATAACACAGAACTGGGGAACAAAATCATCTTCTATACAATGTTGTTGGAGTGCAGGTTTCAGTAAGAAATGTCTCAGGCATTATTTTATTTCAGTTATAAAATAACTCACCGAAAAACTTCACATGAACACATACACTTGATTAACCCAAGTAGCTCATTCTGGGCTCACGGCTGAGACCAGGTTGGACCGGTCTGATCAACCACTTCAGGGGAGCAGTGGATTCAGGCTCTTCTTTGGGACTACTGTCACACAGAGCTTGGAGATAAAAACCAGTTTGGGCAAAAGTTCAGTGAAAGCTGAGACAAAAAAACCCCAAATCCAGCAAAAATCAAAAGATTTTTTTTACTTCTGCTCCTCTCCAAGCTGCCTCAATAATGCTGTTGATAAAAAAAAGAAGGAACAGAAGTCAAAAAGAACATTCAAGTAATTTCAAAAATCTTTCTGCTCTGCTTTCACTTTTCCCCCTGAGTTTTATTAGTTCTCTAATCTCTGTCTGCGTAAAAGATAAGCAAATGCTGAAAGCAAACCAACCAGCAGAGTGTCCATGGGTTCACATATCAGTTAAAAAGGAAACGTGACAGCTCATGCGCCTCTAGAATTACTCGCATTCACCCGGCTGGGACGCAGTAGTGTACATCTCCGTGGGCACCAAAGGGAGAGCAGAGGAGGTAAGTATGCCTGAAATTACTAGAACAGCAGATCTGTGAGTTAAATGATGCTCTATTACCTTCTCAGTAAAACAATAGTAACTGTAGGTAGACCTCTTTTGTAGTCCATTTTGGCATGCACTGCCAGGAAGTGTTGCAGAGAACGAGGAGCTAGAGCTGGTCCGTGCTTGAGAGGAGGACGGCAGCCCAGAGCAGGATCACCTCCGTGCTGGTGTGGAAACCACAGCCTCATGCGCGCTTTTCTGTGTCACTCAACAAAGAAATGGGGGTCGAAGCTGTGTGACAGCTAGTTAAGCAGAGGAAAAGTGTGTGGATCACATGTAGGATGATGTAGGAGATTGACTGGCAGCACCTTTGTGTCTGCATTTGGAGAGAGATTTTTGAGATGCATGTTCGTGATGTGTAGCTGGCTGGTATGAGCATACCTGAATGTTTATTTTTTCTCCTGTCACGTACACAAGGGCATTAACAGGCTTTCCAGGAAACAGGGCAAGGCTTTTTGTCCATGCTGTATTTTTTTCATAGTATATTCCTACATCTGTAAGTCAAGCAGTGCCATAACCTTCGTCCCAAAGTGATGTAAGAACTCATGGTTTTGGCAGAACAAGGTCAAGAACATTTGTGTATACTGTGCATTAAATGTGTGTCCTTTTAGTTTCCCACAAATTCCTTGCTCTTTCTCCTGTATCAGTTACATTTTTCTCATTCTCCATATCTTTGCCGCCTTCTGCTTTCTGCAGCTTTGTGATCACAATTAGAATTTAGGCGTGTACCAGTCCCCTGGCTGCTAAACGTAGGTTTTTCTCTACGTAGAGCTCCGATTCGCTGGGGTTTGTTCCAGCCGGTGAAATGCAGGCTTTGCCCTGAGGCTGAAGCATCTCACAGGCTTTGATGTGAGCGGCGCCTGTTGCCATGAGGTGAGGAGGGCAGCCCCTCGCCACACGCTGTGGAGGCTCCCCTCACCTCCCTCGTTGTCCATTGCTGTCTGCCATTGTCCATCGCTCCCCTCTCTGCCCTTCCTGCCCTGGCCACGTCCCATGCCACCGGCAGGGGTGGAGGGAAGGCAGTGCAAGCACAGGGGTTGGCGCTGCCAGGCAGGAGGAACATCTGCCCTTGTGTCTTTGGCTGCCGGCCTCTGGCAGCAGAACTGAGCTTGTCCATTCACCAAAGCAAAGGATTTTTCTGTTGTGTAACGATACCAAGTAAGGGAGTAAGAGGAGAAGTTAAATCTGATTAATCTCATAAAACAAAGGCATGCGTTTGTGTTAAAACTTGGTAGCACTATGCCCAAGGAGTTGTTTAGGACAGGGCCTGCCACAGTCTTTGCTGCGTCTGAGGGACATCCGTGTGTCCTCCTGCTGCCGCTGGAGGTTACTCAGCCCCATCTGCCCAGGTCGGGGAGGGCAGTGGCCACTGTGCCCCGTCCCTTGCCCTGCCCACCAGCCGGCGTGTCCCCGGCACCTGTGCACGCAGGTGCTTTACCGTGGCCACGGCAGCAGCGATTCCCAGGTGCTTTCCGAGGTGTCCAAGCGGGAGGGCACGTCCTCGGCTGTGCGGGTCCAAGGGCGGTGCTCCTGCTGAAGGCAGCCTTGCTGGCACAGCCCAGCGGGGCGGCACAGGGCCGGGCAGGGAGCAGGGACACGGCCAGGGGAGTTCATGGTCCGGGAAAGCAGAGGGGAAGCAGAGGGTGAACTGGAGAGGAGCTAATGACGACAGGTGGGATCAGCGGCCTCATTTCCAAGGACTGCCTGTTGTGGTGAATTCCGATCGCTTGGGCGGCATGTCTTGCACAATCGGCTGATTCAACAAATCTGAGCTTAGGTGATACCCCGACGGTGGAGCAATGGTGACATCCTGACGGTGCGGCAATGGCAAACGCAGCAGTCCAAGGGGGCACGGGAATGGTCACATTGCAAGGGCAAAGCAGGGGACAGAAACATAAACAAAACTCTAAACATATTTTAACCAACATAAGACAATGGTTGTGATAGCCGAGTCTGGAATTGAACTTGCTTATGTCATTTGTGCCAAGGCTTGCACATTGCCTAACGGTATTAATAAACAGTTCATCTACAGAGCAGAGAAGGAGCAGCCAGAATGTTAAGCTCACTGAAATCCATGGATGTATTGTTCGGCTCAAAGACTGCAGAAGAGACACAGAAAAAAACCCCTCAAACCTAGACACTTCATGTGGCTCTGGCTCATTTACAAGAGGCAGCCTCTCTCTTCAGTCTCTGTCTTACTCTTCACACATCTCTCCAAGAGTTTGCTCTTCCCTAGTCACCACAACAATGATTAGTGTCTTTTTCTGGCAAATATACAGCAGTGGTGTTAATGAGATGCAAGACAACAATCTCATAAAACCAGTAGGCGTACTTAAGAAAATAACACACGTTCATGCTTATCCATCCCAGGTTGCAGAAATTATGCTTACACTGTGAGAAACATTAGTAATGAGACAGAGAATAAGTAGAAGGAGACAGAAATTGTAATAAGACATTCTGAATACAGTTTCAGTCACAACATTCAGAATGAGAGCTGGGTAGTGAAGCCAGCTCTGTTCAAGAGCTACTGACACCCCAAAGAAAACTCTACGGTCACTCAGATCCTACAGGAATCTTTACAAATGATTTTTACATAGGTTGCCTTCACATGCAAGTAGTATACAATTGTACAGGAGTAAAGGCTATTGCTATACATCTTTCCTTTTTTTCCTTAGAAACATAGCCTGGCCTTGCGAAAATCTGAAAGCTAAATTTCAGTGTATTGTTTCCAGAATTTTGCTGAAATGCATTTTGCTAAAATTTGCCACCACTGAATTCGTTCTTTGAATACTCCTCTGCTTGTTTGCTTGTTTGTTTGTTTGTTTCTGTGAGATGACAACCAAAGAAAAAGATGTAACTTCACTTTTTCTTATTGCAGGTTATTCACCCATAAGGACAACAGATTAACAATGGAACCATCAAAAGAATATCTGTTCAAATACAAAGGGTTTTATTTTGGTGTACAAACTACACTTGAGTATGTAGCTACCCTGGAGGATTTTGAAATCAACGACAGTGACATATTTCTAGCAACTTACCCCAAATCAGGTAAGAATGGAATTGTTTCTAAAGGGGGGAAAAACCTGCCTTTATTCAGATATCAAAATGCATGAGCACCTCGGGTTGTTAGCTTTGTGTTTAGACCTGGGTCGTCTTTGAGTATACACAGTGTAGCAGTAAGCACAAACCCTGCACAGCCATGGCCTGAACAGCCAGACAGAAGGTTCCTGCTTGTGTCCAGCCAAATTGGTCTAACTCATTCTTGGACTCAGTCTTGTTGGTGTACTCAGAGCAAGCTCCAAGCAAATCAGACTGACCTCCTGTGCCTCAAAAAACCACATACATAGTTTTAGTGGGGCAGGGTGCATGAGTGTCAGAGATGAGAAGGTTAATGATGGGCTACCTCGGGACAGAAAGGAGCTGGAAGATGATTTTGAGTTATGAATTGCACAGAATATGATCTCCCCCTCATTCACACCTTTTCCTCTATCCTGTACCACCGTCCTCTATCCTCCTCAGCAGTTACCAATCTAAGTCACCCTCCAGTCCTTCTGTTGAATCTCTACCACTGCACAGAAAAATTGCCCGGGTTGATTATGCCAAGCAGTACAAGAGTCAGCAGAGCTGTGAAATCACTGGGTACCATTCCTCTGAATCCTAGGGCTGTTTCTTTTTCTTGTCCAGTGACTTGAAAACTACAGCACGGGTACAGTCTAACCTCCACAACCAAGAGCTTCCTTCCCAGGTGAGGTCTCCACAACTAGGCTTCAGTTCCAGCTGCCTTCCTTTCTCTGTGCTTGTTCATGGTAACCTACAGCAACAACCCGATGCTCTTCTGCGCTGATTTGAACTCTCTCAGGTGTCCATTTTTACTGGCATACAGGACAAAAGGGGAAAGGTACCGGCGCTAGTATAGTGCTGAGAAGGCCAGAGGACCTGGGGCTAAGCAGTTCTACTCGTTGCCCAGTTGGGCTAATCATGCAGGATTTGCCTCCCACCATTACCAGCTGGCACCTGAGCACATACTGGCACAGCAGAGAGGCAACTGCAAGCTCCTGCCTTTTTAGATCATCCTCGCCAGCAGCTCTGGCCCAGGAGTCAGACCTTCCCCAAGGAACTTCAAAGAGCCTGTTGACCCAAGCATTTGCTTTATGGGGCTCATTTGTGCTTTACAAATACGGCATTGTCGGCTGATGGCTTCATGGCATCTCACAACATTTTGTAGGAATTATGGAAGCAAAGGTCTTTTCCAGATCCACCCAGTATGAGCTATTTTTAGGTGTGTGGCCCACAGAGGTGCAGCAATTCATGTTGCCACAAGAGGGTGAGGACAGACGTAATTTGTGCGGAAGTTGAGTATGCTGGGTAAAGGAGCTAAAGGTTTAGTTACTGGCCCTGGCTTTTCTGCAGGGACAAAACAAAAATATGCTTCCCTTCTCCACTCAGCAGTCACCAAGATAAGCTTCCTTCAACACGTGAGGCTGTATTTATATTCACAAAGTGAAACTTGTTATAGCTGTGCAATTGTCATTGTTTATGACAACGTGCTACCTTTAAATTAAAAAAAATAAAATCAAGCAAGGTTCAAATAAAAAGGTTTCCTTCTCAGGAACTGTGTGGACTCAGAACATTTTGAGCTTAATACTTCATGAAGGCCACCGTAATGGAACAGAGAATATGGAGACCATGGAAAGAATCCCATGGCTGGAATACAATACAGAAAATAGGGATTATACAACTCTTCCTTCGCCTCGTGTTCTTGCCACCCACCTGCCTTACTACTTAGTTCCCAGAGACCTGAGAAACAAAAGAGGACGTGTAAGTGATGTTATTTTTACAATTTCCTTAAAATTGGTCTTGTCAATTTGCCTCAGCGAATTGGTCCAAATCTGACCTTTTCTTCTTTCAGTTCCCCATCTCTCCGCAGAAATATTACCTGCTTCGTATATGTGGGGAGATCATGGACCTTCTAGAACCCATTTCTTCTGTTTCCTTTTGCCAAATTTCTCAGCCCCAACACCCTTAGAGAGAGGGGTGGAGCATCTCAGGAGGATCTGCCAGAGTCAGAGACTTACACTGATTTTCCCCTTGTGAGAATACCCGATGCCAGCAAAGTTGAGTCTGAAAAAGTCTCCCACACTGAAAATATGAGTGGGATAGGACTGTGATTTCAGGTCAGAGCTTTTGAACTTGGCGCTTGTTGAGTTTTCCTGCTATGCATTTAGGAATCCTTAAATTCCTTGAAAAGAATGGGTTTGGTTTCGCTAGAGATAATCAGATAGATTTTCAGTTAATCAGGAATCCATAGGTGTCATTTTACCTGCTATAGAGCATGATTCTTCTGTCTCTCCCTGCAAACATTTGTAACCTCATAAAGGCGACATGCAAGACTCTATTTTCTCTCCCTAATTAGACAAGAAGGAGCAGAAACTTAGTAGAAGCTGGCACATGCTGTCAGTTGAGGCAGGAGGCTGCCCGTCTCACCAGTGGTGCCTGGTCTGTGCCTGAGGCAGCAGCTCTGTGTGGAGCCAAAATAACCCTTGCCCATAACAGCACCTTCTTTGAAGATGCCAAGCCTCCCTCTACGTGTCACTCAAAACCTGCCTGTGTGCCGCCTCTGGCACCAGCACCACAGGCCAGGACTTCAGGTCACAGAGTACTGATGCTGTCAACACTACCAAAGCTGGGATTTACAAGAAACTCTTCTCATTTCACTGTGACCTTACACAGAAATGTCAAGCTGAATCAACCCAATTTTGGTTTTCTATAGTGGTGTTATTGCAGCCTGCCTTGCACAAGTGACCAGCATCACTGAAGCCTGTAACACTGATCCCACGAGGAGGGCTGGCTGCAGGCACTGCATGACTGCAGCTACAGAAATACCACCACTGATAAACAAATGGACAGCACTACATTATCAGGAATTTACCTAACGTGATTGTCACCTTCAAACTGCGTTCACACATTTTTCCTGGGACCTGTATGGAGAGCTGCAGCGACGGTCAGAGTAATGGAGTCCTGTAATATCCCTGAGACTAGTCTCCTGGTTGTTTTGCAGGTTATTTATGTTACCAGGAACCCTAAGGATGTGATGGTTTCTTACTACCACTTCTCCAAATACATGACCACACTAGAGGAAATACCAGATTTTAACCTTTTCATGGAGAGATTTTTAGCCGGCAAAGGTAGGATGTCTTTTCTACTAAGGGGCCCAAATCCTATTCCGTGATGTCAGATTGAATGGAGATTAATTCTGTCAATAAGTACCAAGTACCAGAATCCTCAGCCATGCTGTAACCTGAATCCAAAGCTGCAGAGGCTGTCTGAGCTTGACACTTTTCTGATGAAACCATAGGAAGGAGTTGCATTGGGAAAGCAAAAAAAGTAGCATAGTCATGGCTTTGCTGCTCCCCAACAACATGCAAGCTGCTTATTTTATCTACATCAGATGTTGATTCAGAATATAATCGTTATGGCTGGAAATCTCTTAATGCTTCCTGCACTTACTTAGTGGCGCTGAACCCGTAAGAATAGATACTGTCCAGCAAAGACAGAGAAGTAGTTTTTTGCTTCTGCCAGCATGGGTTCAGATTGCTAGAAACTTGCCACATTAGCTAAGTGATTGTCACAAAGACTGCGAGCATGCATCCCTCCAATTGTCAAAAAATAGTATTTTAGAAGAAAACCTTTTCAAAGACCTACACAGAATCATAGAATAGTTTGAGTTGGAAGCGACCTTAAAGATCCTCTAGTTCCAAACCCCTTGCCATGGGCCGGGGCACCTCCCACTAGACCAGGTTGCTCAAAGCCTCATCGAATCTGGCTTTGAACACTTTCAGGGACAGGGCCTCCAAAACTTCCCAGGGCAACCTGTTCCACTGTCCCACTACCCTCATGGTGAAAAATTTCTTCCTGATATCTAATATAAACCTACCCTATCCCAGTTTAAAACAATTACCCCTCGTCCTATCACCACATGCCCTTGTAAAAAGTCCCTCTCCAGCTTTCTTGTAGGCCCCCTTTGGATACTGGAAGGCTGCTACAAGGTCTTCCCAGAGCCTTCTCTTCTCGAGGCTGAACAACTCCAACTCTCTCAGCCTGAAATGACTGATAATTTTACTGTTTTACTGCTAGCTGTTAATAGTATTTCTCTATTTTTTCTTTTAACTTCCCTTGCTCAGTACTTGCCAGTTCGTGGTTGGATCACGTTACAGGCTGGTGCAGTCATGCAGAGGATTTCAATATACTCTTCCTTACCTATGAAGAAATGAAAAAGGTGAGGTCAATTAGTATCCCTGTATTCAACATATTCTCTTCCTGTGTTGAGTGCATTTTCACACAGTTCTTTATGATTATGCTTTATATTGGAATGTGCTTAATCTGCTGTGGAGCAGATTCAAATTGAGACTTCTGAGAGGAGTAAGTCACTTGTCTCATTGGTTCAAGGTCTTATCAATTATGAGAAAATGATTAAGTAAAATACTTTCCAATATGGTAGAAGTTATCTTCACCCCAGAAAGCCCTTTCTGAAAGGGCACAGAACAAGAACTTTGCGAGTATCTTCAACAGGAATGTTGTGCTCATAAGGGCAGTTCCACTAGAGGAAAGAAACGCTGAACAGGCAGGGCTTTAAAGTACTTGAGGAGCTCTCAAATTGCTGACCAGAACTTTCCTGCTTGATGGCAGCTCGTGCCTTAATGCGACTCCTCATTTCTCCCAGGTGGCTGCCCTTCTCCTCATGGGCAAGCCCAGACCACCCCAGCCAGGCCAGTGCAGCCCACATCATGTGCCACCGCGCTGGTCCCTCAGTCTTTGGAGCCTGGGGTTGCTCAGGTCAAGTCCCTCGCTAGGACAAGATGACTGAGAAGAACCCCAGGGGCTGAGAGTCATCACCGTGACAGGCGAGATTCCAGGGGTGACTTTGCCGGGGCATCTAACGTGAGACACAAACTGTGTTTGCAGCATTGGGAGCAGAACACACAATTCCCCATCTCCAAGGGCACGGTGCTGCAGTCAGATACAGTATCACTGTTCTCCACTACTCAACTGGTGCAAGCGAGACCCTGCCCACATAAAAATGATGGGCAGGTTTGCAGCCAAATGTATGTCCTTTATTCTGCTGCTGTATGCATTTAGTTCTATGCATCATCAAGACTCTTCAAAGTCATATTATTGCAGGATCTCAGAAGTGCTGTGCTGAAGATCTGCAACTTCCTGGGCAAGAAGCTGAGTGATGAGGAATTGGACAGTGTTGTGAGACAGGCTACATTTGAGAACATGAGAAAAGACCCCAGGGCAAACTATGAGAACCTGCCAGATGACATCGTAGCGAAAGACAAGGGTAGTTTCCTACGAAAAGGTAAAGTGAAAGCAGTCCA
Source organism: Chionis minor (assembly GCA_013398295.1). NCBI lineage: Eukaryota > Metazoa > Chordata > Aves > Charadriiformes > Chionidae > Chionis > Chionis minor. The sequence continues at coordinate 148,696 of VZSF01007407.1, forward strand.
CTGCAACAGCTACTTGATCCCACACTTCTTGGTGTGACATGAACCCAGGGTTTCTGGTCTCAACTGGAACACCTCATTTTCAGAAGGAGAGTTCGGGTTAGGGGCAATTTAAATTTATAAGAGCAGTTTTATTGCCATGGCATCAGTGACTTTACCATATTTTCCAGAGGATAATAAAAAGGTAATGTTTTACTGATTGTAACACGAGTTGTAACAGGCCTGTCAGATACAGGAAAGGATTTAAGGTTCAGACTGACCGAGCCAGCGGAAAGGTAATGCTTTTTTTAACCATTTCTTCCTTTTCAAGGCTTGAGTCACCTTAATCGGATGAGCATGGACCTTCTGGACCAACTGTCCTCCAAGCCCGTACGTGGCATCCCTGGGCTCCCGGGCATTGCTAAGATGCCCTAATGCTCAGTGTTGGAGGAAACCTCCAGGAATTAGAGGGGCGCACTGAGAGAAGAACAAGAGGGATTGCTTTTAATGATTTCTTCTTTGACCTCAAAGGGATTGGTACAACACCAGAACAAATGAGTCAATAACTTTATAAGGAGTCAGGATTATAGGTCTATGCTGTGTTTTAGTCACACCACCTAGACTGGTGTCCTCAAAAGAGCACTCAGACCCTCACTTGGCAGGCCAGCAAATGGGAGGTGCCGAGAGCCAGGAATCTTCCCATGACTAGCACTCACTGTTTGCAGCAGGCTTCAGAGAGATGCACGTTCTGCTTCTCACCTCTCCCTTTGCTGCCTCTTTCCTCAGGCACTGTTGGAGACTGGAAAAACATCATGACAGTGGCGCAGAGTGAAAGGTTTGACAAAGTTCTGAAAGAGAAGATGAAGACCCTGCCCATCAAATTCATCTGGGATATTAACGATGAAATGTAGGCTGGTTTCAAGTTCCATCATCCTTTGGACAGATCTATCTGAAGCTCTGGAAGAAAAGACATCCGTTTTCAGCTCTGTTCTAGAAATAATACCAATGACAACTCAGTCACAAAATGTGTGTTGTCCAAAGAAGCTGTTCAATTCCACCGGTTTCCCGTTTGTAATTTTACAGGGTAGTTTAATTAGCTTTCTCTGTAAACTGCCTTCCTTTCTTCAGGTTTGCTTTTCCTTTCATTGGCTTTAGTACCAGGTTTGTAGACAGCCCAATGAAGATAGATTAGTGTCACTAAAAACCTTCTGGAAAATGTTTCACTTTTGTGTTTCGTGAGGCTTCTTTTGGTAGAACCTTCAATGTCTAGACTGAAAGATGGACCAGCGGTGGTATGGCTTTGATTTGCTGTGTTTGAGTTCCTTTTTGCTTTGTAAACACTGATATTCAACTCTTTGCTATCAAAGTCACCTTTATGTTGCATTCTCTGGTGTTGTCTATTGACTGAAACGCTTCATTGCATTGTCTGTTAGGGTTCTCGAGCTCATGTCCAACTACTTGCTAATTGAAATATTGAGAAAAAAAACAAGCCATAGTCGTAACTGTTTTAAAGTGAACGCCCATTCTATCCTACCTGATGATCTGCTAGACCTACCAGCTATCTATGACTACATCCTTCCTCATATATTCGTTGACTCAGTGTCACGGTTTAACCTGTCCATGAGTCGACTCCACCCAGCGGCTTGCCCCTGGGCTTCCCCTGAGAAGATAAGAACAGAGACACAGTTCAAGATGGTTCTCCATCAGCAACTCAAAAACGATGTGCAAATCCAACAACTCCACTCCTGACATGCATCTGGTCTAGGATATATTCACCTTCATAGGCAGTAATGCCTTTCCTATTGTTTACAAAGGCAGGTCCAACTCCTGTGTATTTCTCAACACTACCCACTGGAACTACTCCAAACTAGAGCTGTAGTTCCTCCCCTCCCCATGTATGCGCTGTTAAGTCTCTGGCACATCTCTAACTTCCCTTCCAACAGTCTTCTGTCCCTTTCAGCACAGCCTCAGCCAGCAGGGGAAAGGACATGATCTGAGGAGGAAGCATTTTGTTCCAACTGTTTTTTCAGACACCAACTGCACTTCCCTGGCAGGGAAGGCAACTTTTGGACCCTCATTCCAGCTTCCCGCTATCGTGTCCATGTGATCAAACTATGGTGACTGCTTTTGGTTCCTACTGAACCAATGTCCTCTACCAAGCAGCCACAGCAGGATCCTACTTCCCATCTCAAAAGCATTTCAAATGATCTTTTTGATAAAGAGCATCTTACCTTGGCTTTCCCGTAAAATGTTTCAAAAATATCCTTCCAGTTCACATAATGACTTTTTTGTTTACTTCCAACACTGGTCCCAAGGGACCAGCTCTTCCTTCTCATTTTCAATCCACTCATTCTGGCCGCCTCATGCATTTTACCTGCTGTTTCCTGGGCAGAATTACTTCATGCCCAGTGTGCTGTTAGCTGCTTCTATTGGGCAAAGGTGACCTCATATAATTAGCTGACAAGAACGTTTCCATGTCCTGCAATGGTACAGCCAGACCATCTTTCCTTCTGGAACTTTACACCCCTGATATCAAGAAAATAAGTTACAAAAAAACCCGAAACCCCTTATGTGACTTACGCAACCACTGCATCCCCTGACCTCTGAGTGTGAACTTCCCATGAGGGGACCAGTGACCTTTTCCACCTGTACATATTTACCAGAGAAGAGGTCAAACTAGTTCAAAGTCAGAGGCCTAGTGCATACCTTCTGCTGAGTTTGCCCTATGTGCAAACAGAACTCCTGATTACAAGTAGGACCTTGATCTCTGCTCTTTTGCCAGTGATAGGAAGTCCCAGCAGAGTAATAAAAGCCACATAAACCTCACACTATGCCATGTGCCGCAGCCCCAAGGTATCAGCTCACTCTATCAGTTGCAGATTTCATGAACATGCAGTGCAAAGGAAAATCAAGTTCATGGCAATAAATGCAATTGTGTCAAAAGAATTAAACCTGAATACCCTTGGCACGGAAGGGCTAATTTTAAAGCGAGTTTAAATTAAAAAAAAAAAAAAAAATAGTAGTATTTCAGGCCCGGCCAGATTCTGCAACACAAGTGAGCACTCACACGACAGCTCCTTGTCTCAGCATCTTGGATCCAGGCACAGTCCACTGTCTGCTCCAACAAGCTCTGAATTTATTTCAGCAAGCACAGAGCTGAAAAACTGGAGGTAGCCTTATGGTTATGTGTCTCCTAGAAGAAAGACTAAAGTTGAGTCTCCCCACAGGAATCGTACTGTAAGCTTACTTTATGAGATTAATAGGAATTAGACTTCAATCTAATCCAAAGTGCGTAAGGAAACTTTAAATCTCTCACCTAAACATCTTCCACCAAAAAACCCTTATTTCAGTCCATTTCAGCAAACCGAAACATGCAAACATAGCCGAGCTTACTCACTGTCAAATTCCCTTTTATTTCACAGATGTTAATTGCTAACAAAGCTAAACAAATCTGAAGTTCAGATTGAGTTACTGAAACTTGTTCCAAAGACTTGGAGGAATGGATTTTATGCAATCTTTCATCGCTTCAATCCTTACTATTTCCTCTGCTTTGGAAACTGAGATGTTAACAGTGAAAACACATTTTCACATTTCAACTTGTTTGACTTCGTTTCAGCATTTTTAAGCTTTACATCCGCTGCGTGAAAACCAATAAATATGTTAGTGTGAAAGCAGACTAGAAAAATCTCATTGATCTAGAAATACCATTAACAAGAAACTTATTTTCATACATAGTTGATTCTTGTCAGTGACCCACCTGGAAAACCTTCTCAGATTACCACATTTTGCACAGACGACACAGCAGTTTTGGATTTGGTCCAGATTTAAAGAGAACTAATTCACTCCTTTTATGAAAAAATGCCACTTTTAAACAAACCTAGCTGAAAATAGAAAGCAGCCTTAGGAGTTAAATGCTTTTTATGCAGCTGAATTGAGACATACCAGAAGTAAATTAAGTTCAGTGCTGATGAGCATTTTAAAGCATCCTAGCACTTCCACAGGAAGCTGGATTGGTCACTAGGAAGCTTTCAATCCAACTATATCTTTGGAAAAGTCAGTCACATTAACTGACAATTTTTTTAATATATTTGGTAACTCTTCTGGAACAGAGATCCTGCTTATTGCTTTGAAACACACAACATTATCACTGAAACCTAGATGGTTGTGTAGAGTTCTTAGTAGCAAAAACTAAAAAGATCAAATAGAGGGCAGTAGGAACAAAGGCACATGGTTAATTTAGAAAAGTATTTACAGGGTACTTGAGCATTTATTTCTATCTACTAGAAACTCATTCATCTTGAATACAAAGAGTACTGAAACATGTTAAAGATCATCCCAAACAGATGTTCTCAAGCAGTATAAGCAGAGACTCTTTTACACCATTACATTATTTCTGGAATTAAATTTCTCTTTTTGAATACAGGTTTTCCAAATATTATAGGAATAATATAATTACGAACTTTAAGCACTGTGATACTTCAGTGCAAACCTCTTCAAAGGTTGAAGCTGTCACAGTTAAGGCAGTCTACTAACAGTATTTTAAAATTCAGCACACAGTGTCTAATCATTAAGGTGCCTGGTGGTTCTGTATTCGGAGAGCTGTCTTTTGAAACCTTCATCCATACCGTCATCCTTCTAGATGATGCAGTTTTAAACACAGCATGTGTAAACACCACAGTTCTTGTAGTGTTTCAGGTTTTTTCCGAGGTGGGAAGGGAGAAGAAATCTAACATCAAACCGTTAGCTCCATAAGCAACTCTGCAGGATGGTTAACACCCATGAGTTGATGTATAGCTTTACTGTATGTTGTGCTAACTTTAATGGGATGCCAACAAGGTGCTTCCAGAGTAACGCCTACTACATTCAAATCTGTAAGTACTCTATAAATCCTGGTACTGTATTCTGTACTCCACTGATAGTGTTTAAACATAATCTGTTGCCAAAAGCAAACTAATTTTTCCAGGGTGGGTTGTTTTGGGTTTTTTTGCCATGGAAGTTCATTGATGCACAAGTTCAAAATAAAAAAACCAAAACATCCTCTCTGAACAAATCAACCAAACTTTTTAAGAGGACTTAATCTCATTCTGATTTTTTTTTCCTGAAGACTTGAACTAGTCATTTTGAAACTATTATCCTCAACTACAGCAAAAGGTGACTAGCGCTGCCCATCAACAGCTGACAGGTCGGGGCACCAGAACCGTCCATTACTTTAAGTGTTATAAAATTCCACAAAATCAAAAAAAATAACCCTGCATAGCATGTGATCCCTTTTATTCACCAGAGCTGCCTGTGTATATCCTAGGTGGAAGAGAGCAGAACAGCTGCTCAGCCTTCAGACGCAGGTGTGTTTAGCACTTGCCATAGCATCTTTTCATCTTGCTCGTTGTCACATCTCTTCAAAGGAATTACAGAAATGGGAAAGAAAAACTAAGAGAACAGCATTTTCAGACATCGATATTCCTCAAATTTTTCATCTGAAATATTAAAGTAAATTTATTTATGATGAAAGTCATCAGAAGACCATTCTCCTGGATTTTAAATATTTTGGTTTTTTTCTTTGGAAAAAAAGAAAAAAGGAAAGAAAAAAAAAAACTGATACACATTACTAAAACCACAGATGCTGTGGTTTTCCTGCCTGCCCCTCTCTCCTTAGGTATGTCCATACTGATAACAGAGCCAGTTCGAAAAAGTCTAATCGCTATCTAAATTAACAGGGTTGTAGTCGGGGTCATCCTCTTCATCCTCCAACTCTAAATCATCCATTTCTTGGAATAAAGATTCATCAACTTCCACGCTGTTTCCAGCTGCAAAGAACAGAAAAATAATTTATTTTCATGCAAGCAAGAAAACAGTACCTGAACAACAAAATACAAAACACTTTTTCATATTCGTTCTTCAGTGTAGGTAGCTGTTAACTTACATGGCTTTTTATACATCAAATAGATATGGAAAAAGAAATGCCACATTATACATTTTTTTTTTTTTTTTTTTACAGATGAAGCGAACCTTTCCCCCACTCCATACCAAAACCCAGTCAAGAGAAATGTCACACAGGACCTCAAAATTCATTGGGAGAATGAAGTTAATATTTATAGTTTCCAGAAGCAGAGATTCTTTCTCCCGGGTACTGTCAAAATAGGAGCTCAAGACCCCACAGCTGGAATAGTTACAGCTATCATAGCACACAGAAACACATAGGGTTTATGAAAAAACCCTTACACACCATTTATATCCCTACATACATATGTCTGCTTTCAGATTTAAATTTTAAAAGCAAGAAGCAGCATCAGAAGATGCTGATCTAAGGACAAAACTTGAGGGCTACTGCTACTTTATTTGTGTGTATCAACAGCGACATCTTCCGGTCACTGAGTAAGGTTCTGTTCTTTCACTGGATTTGAAAGAGCCTTTATAACCATTTCCATCTAAAAGATAATGCCCTTATCCTGTTTAAGCTGTGAAGAACAGTATTACTTATTATACTGTATTGTAATGTTAAACTGAAATTAGTAACCTGTTGCATTTATGACAGAATGCAAACAGCAATAAGAAAGGGAGTTTTTAATCAGCGACAGCAACAGGATTAATAGTTAATATATTAATCCCAAGTCATTTGGGCACAGAGCCCAAATAAAGAGGTCTGTTTCTCCCTTGAGATAGCCAAATGTTCCATCAACAACCCGTCTTCCCTTCAGGCATTTTGGAGGAAGACAAGGTTAAATTATGTCCTCTAACTAAAAGAAACACAACTTCCCCATTACTGCTCTTGTAAGGTCATGCTCACTGATGCTCACAAACAACTTTTTTTTTTTTAATTGTTACTTGTACATTTATTTCATGTATCCCAACCGATTTTCCAAGTTTAACATCTTTTGGCACAGGCTTACAAGATTTTCAGCTTGCACCAGGTGAGAAACTTTCGGTAAGATAGTAGACAAATCTGCACAAAACCAGAAAGAACTGGGTTGCACGGAGGCAAATAGCATGTAACTTGATCTGTTAGATATTTACTATTGGTGTTGAGGTGCAGAGAAAAGGAGACAGAGCTTCAAGATCTGTGCTTGAAATTGTCAGTAATTAAGAAGGCTAGCTACTAGGAAAAAAGAAAAAAGTTTGGTTGTGGATTTTTTGTTTTGCTTTGGTTGTTTTTGACTTTGCTTCGAGACCAAATACTTCTGTTGCTTCTATTCAAGTAAGATCAACTCAAGCTCAAAACTGCAAATAAATACCCTTTAGCATCTTGAAAATTTTTTGGGTTTTTTAATTTTTGAAAGAAGGTTAAATCACTTCTGCAAAACAGTATCTCTCAGAAAGTTCTTCCGATGTAAAAGTGATACTGAGGTAAGATGATAAGTCAGAAACACAATACAGATTTTGCATATAATACAGGAATTTTGACCTGTTTTAAGCCACAGTCTTTCAGCTGTGGAAACAAACAGAAATTTACCTTCCTCCAAGAACTGAATGTCAGACGTGTCAAGGTTGTGATCCATTTCAAACAGTTGTTTACCTAGAAATAAAATAAAAAAATAATACATAAGCTAATAGAATTCCAAAATAACTATCAACCTAAGACAACAATAGTTAGCACACATATTTTAGGCTTTTCAAATTAACCAATTCGAGCAGTCTTTTTTTTTTTTTTTTTTTTAAAGCTGCTCATCTCTGTATGTCCCCCATTCTGATTTTTTGACTATTCATCCAGAATTCGTCCATGCCAACAGGCATCCTCCTCTTACATGTGAAATGGAACACTGTTTCTTGTAGTCACTTTAATTTTACTCAGGCTTTAATAATAGGGAGTGGGAAAATTTACATCATACTGCCCCACAGCCTTTGCTCAGTCCTTGTTGCTTTAGCCCTCGACTTGCATTCCACAAGAAATCTTCTGTGGGAACTGGAAAGGAAATCAGCTGCCTCCTGCACCTTTTTCCATACATCCCCCCCATTTGAAAAGCAACTTGGATCTGCACACAAATCAACTCCTACGCACACATATCCGTGAAGGAAACATCACACAAGGCAAAGTGAAGCCTTTCTAATTGGGAGGTAAGGGAAGACAAGCTCGGGACTCTTTCCACATAAACTACCCATCTTCCATGTACATTTGCACTGCTTGTGCAAGCCTCTGCGGACAAGAGCGGTTGGTGTTTATGGTAAAAAATTTAAAGACTCCTTTTACTTCCACTGGGGTTACACTCATGACACCTGAGAACAAGCCTGTTTTTAGTTTTGTAAAGGGGAGCTTCTATAAACTAGACATGTAGAGAGAGAAATAGACACAGCAGCATGCTAGCAATAATTTTAAGAACAGGAAAACTAGAAGAAGCCTGATTTCTGCTATCCCATCTTCGCAGATTCCCAAATACATTCCCTTCAGAGGGGAACCAAGCATGTCCCATGCCCTTTCATGAAACTAAATACCACTAAAATTTCCATGTATCTGTCAAATTCCACCAAAACTAGCCAGAAGTTTCAAAAGCTTTCGGAATGGAGAAAAGACAACAGTGATATAGCACAATCACAATGGTTATGTTTCCTCAAGTAATCAAAAAGTAGATCTAACATCACAGGAGAAGCAGTCCTTAACTGAGCCATGGATAGTGTGGAGGAGGATGCCTGAGACTTAATTCTTTCCTAGAGGTTCTCATAAGAAAAGTAATTTCCTCCACATTTTGCCCACTGGATACAGAATTTGCTTTTTGCTGGACAAACTGTGATCTGCAAAACACAGAGCCCAAAACCACTGCTATGACAAGCTTTTTCCCCAAAACGCCAGAGCATTCTCACTAGTCATTGTAAGTTTGTCTTATGCAGCAGCCAGCCTCTGTAATCCTTCAGTCCAGCAACAGCATCCCAAACGCCTACATCTGCTTGGATAACCTGAAGTCACTGTACAACCCAGTGCAGTAAAAGCCAAATCAATACAATGTCTGATGTAGCTTCTTTCTGTTGCTTAACAAACTGCAACTATTTCTACCAGAGCAACATTTGGCAGCAGCAGCTCCAAGTGGTACACTGCCTGGCACAAAACCGGAGCAGCTTAATGACTTTTTGGGAACCTTAATGACTTCATCAGAAATCTTGAATCTATTTGATTTGTATTTAGCCCAACATCAGCACTCAAAAAGACTCCATACAACATGGAGGACAATAATTAAATACTGCATTAAGAGTTTATTTACTACCATCATCTTTCAGTGTAAAAATTACTTTCAGGCTTGTCATTATAATCCATTAACTTTGCAAAAACTTCAGGACCAGTTTTAAATCATACCGCTTAATTTATTTTTGCCCGCTTGTTCTTCTTCTTTCATTTTTTTCCTTTTTATTTCTAGGAGTTCTGCATCAAACTTCGCTTTCCAATTTAGGAAATTCTCAATGGTAACAGGAGTGCCATGAAAACGTTGCTGAAAGAATAGAAAACAAGGCTGCACACACAACTTGCAAAGTTATGAGTGAAGATGAGCATTCTCTTCATTATTTAAATTAAAACACTTCAGAAGCACTGCTTGCTGTGAAGTACTCTGAGAAATTAATCCTAATCCTGAGAATATACAAAGAATGCATTCTTACTGATTTTTGTCATGGGACTCTCCCTTCAGAGGACCCATACTGAGGTGAAAATCCTTATGTAAAAACCCTGCATATGACTTTTGGAACTACAGTGCAATAATTAGCAACACACCACTAATACAGGGTATCCATAAGTATCCATCCATTTCTTAACAACTCCTGAGCGCAATCTACACTGAAATATTTTCCATTAAAATACATTAACCCTTCTACCTTGCTGAGACAGAAAAAAGGAATTTTTTTCGCAGCTTTTTTCCACCATTTTCAGAAGTACTGAACCTGCCAAGTCCCGTCACTGTGTAGATATTTCTGAGGAAGAAAGTGAAAACTCAGTAGCTATACTTTTCACAGCACATTCCATGAATGGAAAAATTATTCCACAGCGAGTGGTAGGATGGACACATGCAAGGAGGGCAAACAAAGTCTTGAAGACGGGTCTCACGGCTTCCACCCTACCCACTCAAGTCTACCAAGGAAGACAGACTTCCTCAGAACATGCAGCCTGTGTGCAGCATGCCATATTCTACCCGTTTTTACTCCCCATTGCCTCTCCAAAGAAACTGGCTACAGTAACTTTGATTTAATTCTGGAAAAATCCCTGCCCTTGCCTCAGGAAGTAATACCAGATGGGATTGAGAACACGCAATACGTCTCTGAAAAGACTGCTTTAGAAAGAGGGAAGGAATTACTTAAGTGCATTAAAGAATGTTCTAGTCCTTAAGTTTTAATTATATCAACTTTGGGATAGATGTTCCTCTCCCGATGCAACTGAGAATTGCTCCTGAATCAACCCCACACATTTTTTTTTAAAAAAGCAGGAAATTTTTAGTTGAAAACATTATTTTACATACCTTCTCTTCTTCTTCTGCTTCTCTTTCTTTCTGTTTCTTTTCCTCTTCTCTTCTTGTTTTTATTTGATCCACTATTTCATTTAATTTCTCCTGTACTGCTGAGACTAGAGTGAAGATCATTACCATTCCTAAATTTTCTTCTGCCTACAACAAAAGAAGGCAACCTCAAACAGAAGAACCTCAAACCTTCAGCAGCTGAATGCATAAATATGTTTAAAAAGCATTATGCTTTGCAAGAGAACACAGGCAAGGCACCCTGTACCAGTCACAAAAGCTCACAGTAAATAAAATTCAAGTCAATAGGACAGTTATTCCAGTTAATAGTTACCCCTAAATGGGTGTGCAGCAAACACCAATCTCTGTGTCCAGATTATCAACATTATTATAGACATCAGGAAAGCATTGTCATTAATAAAACAAAACCTATAGTAGGAACACAAATCCCAAGATTTGAATATCATAAATCTTAAGAGACAACAGTAACTTGGAACCTCTCTTCTCCTGAAACTGCTTATTCCTTAACCCCATTACATGCCCCTTTGAAGTGGGATGGTTTCCCAGGAAAAACAAAAATCATCAGTTGATGGAAGGAAGGTTATATGAAGTAAACTGAAAAGAAAGAATATCTACTGAACACATATCAATTTTAAGACAGGGAGGACTTGTCAAAAATTCCTGAAATCAAAGAAGTGTTTCCTTCTAGTTCCTTTACAACGCACTCTTGCTGATCCCAAAGGCTGAGGAGGTGTTCCACCTCCCCCCGAAACAGTTGGGTTATTAAAAAGAATCAAGAATCGATGTAGTATTTTTTAATCTTTCCTAGTAAAATTGAAGTGACTTATTTCCACAAATGCTATATATGAATTAAACAAATTCACCCTAAGCTAGAGGGAAAGCCCTACAGCACTTCCATTTCATTATTGTACCTCTGCACACTGATTTGGCCCTGTATCTTACCTCAATAATGTCACTTGTCAAACTCAAACTTCAAAGTTAGTCTTTACTGTATGGAATACGTTCCAAATCAGCAGCACGTACCTCAGAAAACAAATGACTTGAGAGAGACATTTTCACTAAAATATGAAGTGATATCAAGCTGAACCGAGACAGTCCATTTTCCTTACCTGTTGTTCTAGTAGCTTTATTATGTCCGTGACATCGTTACCGTCAAGATTCTCCTGTGAGACAATTTCATAAAGTGGAGTTTCATCGGGATATTTTTCTCTGTAGGTAAATTTAAGGGTCGTTTGGACAGCTACAAGACAAAAACCACATTTTCTTATGGTGATAACTTTATATAACTCAGTCTATTTTTTGATCACATTAGTAGACTAAAGATTTTAAAATATAAAACATTCTTGTCTCAAAGGAACAGTCATCTTACGCAGATGTTAAAACTATATGAACACATTTAAATATATCACAAGAGTCCTGAAAAATTAAGACGATGAAGTTTACCCTTACAGGAACTATTACAGGCTATTAATGTCCGAAAGGCCTTTAGAAAGACTGGAAAACTTGTGGTACAGTGGATACCAGAGCAGTAATCTCTTTTCCCCTCATATCCCACTAAAAGCTGGATAAAATGAGGAAAAGCCCTAACAACAGACCTGGAGAGAACCTCAGCATACTAAATGCTTTAAATTCTGTGTGCCTGCCCAGAGCATCAACCTCTGTGTTGGGTACCAGAACGCCACATAAATCATACCACAAGGACAAAATGTCCAGTACAAGTTAATAAGCAGAAAACCGCCTAGGGAGAACGCACTCCACCTGAAGCCATCCAGAGCCAGGACAACAAGGAAACAAGGCAAAAATGAATCGAGTTCCTTTCACGCATCCTGCCAGAATACCAGGGAGAAGCCTTCCTTCTGTTCCTCAAGACTCACAGTTCTGGCAGCCCAGCAGTCTCTTCAACACAGCCACCTGCTCCGAGCAGGACTCGCGCCTTTAAAACTGAAGGAGACGTCAGCAGTTTCTTCCTTCTCATAGAGTAACCCAGAACAGCGGCTCTTGAGCTCACGCGGAGAAAGGCTGGCTTACAACAAGCCCACTCAACCACTGATACGCAACAAATACAAAGGGACTTGGGACCCACAGCTCTTTGCTCTGGAGTTGTTCCTCAAGGGCTGCATATTCACAATAATACAGAGATGCAACTCTCCCATGTAGCTGGTATACGTACAGTTGCTAGAAAACAAACACCTCACTACATGACTGTAAGCAACTACATGGCTGATGACAATCCATTCTTTTTGAAACTACGCTGCAAAGCATTGGAGATTCAGCATGTCAGAAAGCAGTCCCAGTGAGAGCACGCAACATTTCTGCAAACTAAACATGGATCAGCAGAATCCTCGAGCTACATTTTCTGAGGAATGTTTGCTGGATCAGGCCCCATAGAGGACTTCAGTGGAGATATAGTTGTTGTCAATAGAATTAGGCTAACACAGAAACTTCTATATATGTTTAAGACACGATCAACTTACTTTCATCATTTTCTCCTGCTTCAGATGTCACAGTGATCGTGAAAGTCGTTGGCTTTTCTGACAATACTGTTCAAAGAAAAAAAAGAGACAGAGATTTCTTACATCAGACAACTACTTCTTCACGTCATTAAAACTGAACTTCTCAAGGACTAACGAAGCAAGGACGCTCTTGTTACAGTGTTAAGGGCCTTTTTACCCTATTAATAAAAACTTTTCAATTAACAGCTACTTTCCATATGATGTGATGTTTGGAGTGCTCTTTGAATGACAGCGTATAACATGAACAATACCAAAGAGTTTCTCTTTAGGGAAGCTTTCTCTTTCACAAGTTTCACTTTTCCAAAAAGTGCAAACCTACCTACCATCAAATGACTTATGTTAGTGCACCAAATACATGCATAAAGCTCCCAAAGTTAATTTCCTTTATTGTGCTGGATATGTGCAATAAGCATCCAATGTACTCTTGACCCTGGACTATTTTTACAGTATGTCTGCACCTATTTCTATATTTAGGACAGCTTAACATTAACAAATGCTTCTTAAAACAGAAAAGGAATACATAGTGCTTTCCTTCAAAAATGTACTACCCAAGTAACACACTAGAATGAAATTGCATGCACAAGGCAGCTAGAAGACAGACAAGAGGCTCTATAGAGACGCACAAAATGTAAGCCCTGCGATCTGAAGTTTCACAGCCTATAAACCTCATCACACGATTGTGGTTGTGAGGGTTGCAGATCATATCCTCAAATGAGGACTGCTCTGTATCACTGTTATGACCTATGCCCAACCTAGTATATGCGCTCTAACAGTATTAACTGAATTTTGCCTAATTGCTAATGTACTACTACAGTCTTTTTTTCTTCCTTCTTTTGAGCTAAGAGCATTACATGAATGAATAATAACTCAGTAATTAACTGGGTGTATAACTGAGTAATAACTGAGTATGCAACAGAGGCTATATGAAAGTATATGAATTCCGTATCAGTATCAGTGATTCAGCATCCCCAGCTGACAGAGATCAATTCCTTTAAAATAAAACTGAAGAACCTAAAAGACTTTCAGATTAAAGCAATGGGCAAACATACTGGGCGAATGTCTTTGTGATGAAGTTACTGCCAAGTAAGATAATGTGGGACTTCGGGCTGAGAAGATACTGTGCTGGCAGGAAAGAGAAAGTACATGGGATTTTTTTACTGTTAAATTCTTTGGATACTGAGCACCGTAAATAACACTGGATTACCTAGTGTGGTAGATACTCCTAATTGTTTGACGGCAACCAGGAATCCTGTCCTAAAAATCCGATGAACCAACACATCTATCACATCAAAGTTGAACCAGTATAATGTACTGCACTTGGGAATGAAAGCTTGCCTTCCACAGAATCACCAGGGTTGGAGGGGACCTGTGGGGATTATCTGGTCCAACCCCCCTGCCAGAGCAGGTCCACCTACAGCAGGTTGCACAGGATGGCATCCAGGCGGGTTTGGAATGTCTCCAGAGTTGGAGACTCCACCACCTCTCTGGGCAGCCTGTGCCAGTGCTCTGCCACCCTCAAAGGAAAGAGGCTCCTCCTCATGTTCAGATGGAACTTCCCAAGTTTGTGCCCATTACCTCGTGTCCCATCACGGGGCACCACTGAAAAAAGCCTGTCTCCCTCCCTTTAAGTATTTATAAGCATTGATGAGATCCCCCCTCAGCCTTCTCCTCTCCAGACTCAAGAGACCCAACTCCCTCAGCCTTTCCTCATAGGAAAGATGTTCCAGTCCCCTGAACATCTTCGTAGACTTTCCACCACAGAACTGCAGCGGAATAAGGCACTTACATAGAGGGAAAAAAGCACCTTTAAGCGGCCCGCAACTCTGACACAGGGATGGGAGCCCAGCCCTACTCCTACACGGCCGTCAGGCGCTTTGGCTGGAGAAAAAAAGAGGGGGGGAAAAAAAGACGAAAACCATCCAACCCGCTCAGCTGAGAAGAAGGAGGCGCCCGAAGGAGCCCGGCCGGCCCGGGCGCAGCTGCCGCCCCGGCACGGCCTTTCCCCTCCTCCCTCACACCACCTGGCAACGGCCTTGCGGCCGGAGGCCAGCGCCGGGCCCCGCCGCGGCTCACCAGTGAAGGAGTCCGGGTAGATGGACTCCAGGGCCTCCAGCTCGTTCCGCTGCTCCTCGCTGTAGTCGGTCATCGCCGCCTACCACCGCCGCCACGGGCCATGGGCCGCCCGCACCGCCTCGCCGCGCCGCGCCTGCGTGCTCCCCTCCGGCATCGGCTAGTCACGCCTAGCGCCTCGCTCGGCGGTGGATGCTTTTGGGCTGAGGCGGGCGGCCATGTTGAGGTGGAGAGGGGTTGCGAGGGGCGCACGTAATTAGCCTCATTGAAGTTCCGCCGCCTCCCGGTCAGTTAGTCCTGGTACTTGCCGTTGGCTGTTCAGCTCTGGGCAGAACGGGACTCGGTGCGTTGACCCACCTGTACCTGGTGTGCGAGAAAAAACCTCTCTTCGTCGTCTGCGCCAGCCCTGCTCTGGCTTCTCCCCCCCGGCTGGGAACAGTAGTGTTTTGAGGAGGTGAGGTGGTCGGGCTCCGTCACTGAGGCTTGTGGCGGCCTGCGGGCTCCCACCTAAAGAGGCAGGCTTCAGAGTTACTCTAAAAAGTGCACTGCTTTTAGGCCGGCAGTCACCGATTGTCGGTCTTTCGCTGGAAGTCTATAGGGATCGGCAAACTGAAGGCAATTGAAAACTATCACCCGAGGAATAGCGTTATGGTGGCGTGGAGGCCACCGAGTGCCTTTTCAAGCTGAAACTGGACGTTCATTGGAGGCAGCAGGGAAAACCAGTTTGGTGGTACAGGTTAGGGTTGGAAAAGCACCTGCAAACTTTCCAGAAAACGTTCACAGTGATTTCAGAAGTGCTATTGCGTAGCCTGGACTGATAAAGACAAGCAATAGTGGGAGCCCCTGTACTCGGCAGGGGGAATACCTGCAAGGGTGTATTCAAGCCTGTTCAGGGTCAAACAACAGCAGACCCTCATGGATACTTGTACAGAGTAGTTTTAAGGTGCATCAGTTTCCTGGGCTTGCAGCCAGCACCTTTCCCTTGGGTGCATTTTACAAGCTAAGAGTTACCAGAAGAACTTGCTGTGGATTTAAAGACAATCGTTTTCACTTCCAAGTGAGCAAACGGCAATTCTAAATTGATTTTGGGTAAGATGACTCATGTTTTAGCAGGCACAGTTAGACTGTTGTGTACCAACTCGTTGATTTTTCTGTAAGCAGTAGTTGTTCTGAAAGCTGTGCCTTCGCTACCAATGCATGACATATTTCAGGGAGCTGAGGAATGAAGGGAAATACACCAAATCACCTATACGCCAATACACCTACAGCTGTATTTAGTACCATGGATTAATGTATGCTAATGGGTGATAGTCTATTTGTATATTGGCAGGCTGACTTCACAATGACAGATACAGGTAGTACTTACACTTAGTATTTTAAATTATAAGTATATTAAAAAAATACAGGGCAAATAGTAATTGGGGCAAAATTGGAAAACAAAGTGATTTAAAAGTTAGTTTAGCAAGAAGTTAAAAGAATTTGACAGCTCACTCTTAATTGCAAATATTGCATCATTTTTAGAGTGGTACTGTAAAACAAGACAAGAAGTGGAAAGGACCCACATAGAATGAAGACAGTAGCTATTTTTTTGTCATTTGGAGCCAGACATCAGCATAGGGGTTTTTTTTGCCAAAACTTTCAGATACATAAATCAGTTGCATTCCAGTTGTATTCAGTATACAATCAGTTGTATTCCAGGTTACACACTGTTCCATTTTAAATAAAAAAACCCCACAAAGATTTTTAAAGTGAAATTAGAGATTGTGTTTACTAACAGAGATAGTTTTCTTCCTAAGGAGTGCATAAAAACAGTGTAGTTGTGTTAACTGAAAGTTCAGGATTCAGATGAAACACGTGGGAATTTGTAAGAATGCATTGTTCTCCAGTATTCAGCACATACATCGTTTGCATTTGCTAAGGTGCTTGCTTTTGTTTAGAAGTTTAAATCTTCCAGACTGAACACATTTACTAAGATCTGCAATTTAACTTACTTCTGACTCTTGCGTTTTCTAGTAATATGTACGAAACTATTACAGTTTTCCACATCAGCACTCTGGGGTTATTTATTAACAGCAGATCCTGTAATCTAGTATATGGCTTTGTAGCACATACACGTACTAAGCAAAGCAATGGGAAAAACTGTGGTATGTCTTTTCCCCCCCTTAGAGTTAGAAACATCTGCATGGGGAATTAGAGTGGAGATGTAGTAATATCACACCACATTGCATTAACACAGAAAACATTGTTAAGCCTTCTTTCACTAAATTCAGTAGGTCTTAATCACAGTAATATTTATGGGTACAGTAGTATGACTACATTGTAAGTTTTTCCACGGGCAAAGTAAACCTTGCTGCAGAGTGAGATTGGTTTCCCATCCTGATTTGCTGTTTGTACAGTAGACAGGCACACAAACAACTAAGAGATGTTGAAGTGTATCTAAAAGGAATAGGAGACTAACCTTACTATTGCTTTCAGCCACAAAACATTCCACAAGTGCTTGTTCAGGCAGCTGCTACATGTTGCACCCCTCCATCCTGTGCTTCTCAGGTGGTTACCTCCTTATTAGAAGTGAAAGTTCTCTCATCACTGTATCTAGACTCAGCCTTTGTTGCTGAAGCTTCCCCATGTGTTTCTTCTGCACTGCTGTAGCCAGATTTAGCTTGTAGTTAGCTCAGTATATTTTATTCACATAATACAAGAAAGATACGAAGAACAGAAACAAGGCATTTCTGCTAGGGGTCACAGAGACCAAGCTGGATATCTGCTTTTGCTATGCACAGAATGAACTGACTCATAGGATCCAAGCAAAGTCTAACTATTATTTTTTTAAAGATTTTTAATGGAATGAAAGAAGCAGCATTTGGGAATAACTGTCTCCTGGTACATACTCATTCTTTTTGCACGAGTATTAGAAAGCAGAGAGCTGCAACTTGAAACAGCCAACCTTATCTAGACGCAGACCATCACATCCCACAGAAGTCAGATGCCATCAGAAAAGGTGTTTGTAAGCGTGTGCTAAAGGACTACATTAACAAGATGTACTTGCTCAGGTACTTTATATATCAATGTAATAAGGCATCAGAAAGTTCCAGAGCAGCTCAGGTCTGATGTGGAGCTAGACACGTTCATACTTTTCTGCAAGGTGTTGGTGGGGGCTTGAACCTTCAGAGCTGTGTTCTGATCACAGGGTCTTCATCAGTCGTCAGGTATTTTCCATTTACAGACTCCTTGAGTGCCCAGTCATGGAGGAGGCTGTAATCATAGTGCTCCTCATCCACTCGTTTTAGAAAAGCCAGTCCAGAAATAGCTTGCCACTCTTTGAGAGATGGGATACGTATTTCCTTCACATTTTCACTCCCTGGGACAAAGCCAAAGAACTTCCTTATGTGCTGCATGGCATAGAGCCTGGAGTGCTGGTCTGTCGCTTCATCAAAGAGCTCCTGCTCATTATGGACATAGCTGCTCCAGTATCTGAAATGTAGAAAGCTGAGTGGGGAGAAACAGCTTGCCAGGCAGTAGGACAGGAAGACAGTGATGACTACCACAGCAATCAGAAGCCAGCCAGCCACCTTAAAAAAAAAAAACTGTTACAGCTGAAAATACTCTCAGTGGTAACTCCAGAGCATCAGAAAAATACATAAGACAATCTTTACTTGCTTTTCCTGAATAATAAGGTTAACAAGGTATAGGCTTAGTAAGGGTCTATTGCCATCAAACCCAGTCCCTGCCTGCTTGTTCTGGTTTCAACTGGGAAAGACTTAGTTTTCTTTCCAGTGATTGCTGTGACAGGAATGTCAGTAATGCATATTGGTTTAGTTGTTAAGTGATTTTTGTATTTTTCAAGGACACTTTTCAGCTTCCCATAGAAGCTGAGAAGAAGCAAAGACAAAACAACAGGATGGCCAGTGGAATATTCCATACCACAGACATCATGCTCAGTATATAAATGGGGGCTGGCCAGGGAGGTGGGGAATCCACGATCACTACTTGGGAAGGTACCAGTTCACCAGGTGGTGAGAGTGACTTGTGTCATTATTATTGGTTTTTTCCCTTTTCTGGTATTATTCTATTAAACTGTCTTTATCCCAACCCACAAGTGTTTTTTTCTTTCTCTTTTCCCTTTTCTCCCTACTCTTCTGGAGGGAAGGGGGAGAACTGCATGAGCAGCTGTGTGATCCTAGCTGCTGGCTGGGGTTAAACCAGGACACTACCGGAGGTAACCATGTAGCAAAGTTGTTTCTTTCTGTCAAGTTTAAGGAAGTTGTGCTGTGTAACATGCTAAGGATTTTACCCCCACAACTGTTATTGGAAGAAGAGAACCCATCTAATTCCTAGCCTAGTATAGTTTATAGCCTGTTAAAATCCAATTTTCTCTGAAGTGACAACTTAATGTTCCCCTTATTATTTGTCCCGTATGTAAGCTTTTAGAATTGCATCTGATCTAAACCCAAGATTTTAATGTAGTTCAAGTGGAGCTCTTGCAGTCTGGGCCCCTTAGTCACAAGTTCCTTACGCTTGAATGAAGAAACTTTATACCCTCCCTGGCTCTTGAGTTTCCATTTGTCTTACTTGATGGTACTTTTTAAGATACTAGGCCGGGAAGAATATATCATCCAGTAACAGGAAACAACCAGAACAACCAGACATAGTAATTAATACATCTAAAGTTCAGTTCCACTTACGGGAACAAAGCTGGCTTCAAAACATACAGAGATTTGGCACTCAAGACAGAAGATACCAATCCTGTTTTATGTTAACACTTTGTCTGCTGAATTAACTCTAGTTCTCATTGTGAGATCTTCAGGCAACACAAACAATGAGTTACTCACTTGTGACTGGTATCGGAGTAGGAGAATCACTTCATCTCTTGCCCGGGTCAGCTCTGGAGGCACTAACTGACTGCACGGAAACGTAGCCAGTATCCTTCTGCGTTCACTAGCAGTAACATTAGGATCAGCTCCGTAATAATGCACAGAGACATACTCACTCGTGGCACAGACATAATACGAGCCATTTATCAGGGTGACTGCTAGCCACGTTACTGGAGCAACCAGGGCTCTCCCAGTGATGCTACACAAGACGAAGCAAATCAGTTTGCACTGCAGTAACCGGTTTCGTACAGTCTCTTCCTGAAGAGGAGACCTTTTGCCTGTAACCAGCCTCCAAGTCTGGTTATTCAGGGCATAGCCAACAACCAGAAGGATCAGTGCAGGAACTCCTAGGAAAGCCAGCCCATAGATAAGGTTCTGTCCAACGTGACAGGGACAGCTGAATGTAAAAAAAGAGAATAGTTGCTGCCCACCAATCGTCAATATTGCAATTATAGCATTAGCAATAACAACCTCTTTGCCTTTTAGAAAAGTTAACCAATTTGGAGGGAAAGTCATTTTAGGTCTTTATCAGATGCTTTTGCTTTAAATCAGTATTAGCTTTCAGTTACATTTAACTAATATTAATAGCAGATTAGAACAGAAAAAAACTCTAACAGCTTAAAGAAAACCCAAAATCAAACAAACCCACAAACAAAAAAAAACCCTGCTAGTCTTCCTCCTCCTACTAATTTTTGATTCTACTTCATAACAGCTAAAAGCTTGTTTGCTAGCTTTAAATATACTTACTAACATCCAATCATGTGTTTTAATTGATTCAATAATTTATCTCAGCATTTCTGGAACATTCTGCTGTTAGGCAATTATGAGCTCTGCCAGTGCCTTGCTAATTGTCTGAAAATCACAATAAAATCTTCCTACCTTTTGGATGACATGTAATGCTATCAAACTGATGATTACCCTGTCAGGGTTAATTGGCAAGCTGCTTCCTAATCAATGGTAATTAACAGGAGCATGGTGTGGGACTAGGGAAAAAAAAAAAGCCTTCAGCTAGTCTTCATTAAAAAAAAGCCTAAACAAAGCCTTGTCAAGTGGACCGATTATAAAACATCAAGCATTTAAAATTTAAAATGCTTCAACATTGAAATAAAACTGGAAAAGATTACATAAGTTGCAAAAAGTCTGGAATCCCAACTCTGTTCATGTTTAAGGTGAGTTGTGGTTCTGAGGCATGAAGATTTTAGTGTTTCACCTGTAGGTGGCAAAAAGCTAGCGTATCTCTTTTCCTGACGGTATTGAATGTTTTCTTTGTAAGGTTGGGGTTTTTTTGGTAATGTGTAATTTGGTATTCACGACAGTGTCAGGCCAGATTCAGATATGCTAATGATAATAGCTGGCCTTTGTACAGCATGCTTAGGATCCAAAGTTTTAAGATTTTCTGTATGTATCATCAATCCCATTCTGTGGACAGAGAGAGATAGAAATTTTTTAGTTAAACATTTGCAGATCTGGTTTCTGAATATTGGGATGTATGATCTGGGCTTTCAGCACCTCTCACCAATCAAACTTTAAACAGAGGTTAATTTAAAATGTTTCACTCCTGATGATTTTCGCCATGCCACACTTTGTCTATTGGCCATGTTATTCAGTAGTTCTGTACATTGCATACCCCAGCCTGATCTGTATACGCAAATACTTGTGTTTAAGTTGAGAGTCTAACTGTCTGTAATATAAACATTTTTAACAAGAACAACAACAACAAAAAAATTAGCCAGAAAGTCTGTGAGGACAATTGTCTTCCCATTGGAGATGGCTATCTCCAGCATGTGTGGACTTGGTCACGTGATGTAATAGTGTCTGACTGCATGACCCCTTCTCTGCCCTTGCAGAGAGGGTTGCTAATAATGACTTTCAGCTCAAAAAGTAGTTTTAGTACCCATGGTATCTGCTTGGATGGCAGAGGTATTCTCACAGCTGCTATACACATGGATGGCATGTTATACACATCTTGCTTGTTAACCAGGCAAGACTTTGTTCCTCCAGTGTGCTGTTGGGGTTGCCACCTGCTTATCTCATCCCCAGTCACAATCTGTGAACGAGGTCCTTGCTGGTAATTGGCTCTCAAAACTGTGTGACACCATTACACAAAATGAAAAATGAGCGAAACATGCTGAAACATCCAGCAGCACTTTGCCAGAGCTTTTCTGGAACCTGTTGTTGTTTGGGCAGAGTGGTAGCAACACAGAGTGCAGAGTGGTGGCACAACAAAATCCCAGTGCTGCCTGAACACTGCCATGTTGAAGCTTCATTTGCTTTTAGCATCACAGGATTTTCAATAACTTTTTTCTTGTACTAGTGGCATTATATTTTGAAAAAAATTACCTCCTTTAAATTTAGTGGAATAAACCCATCAGGCTATTACAGAATGATTTTGAAGATGCGTTTTGTAAGTCTTCCATTATGCATCAGTTAATTTTAAAATTTCCAATTGATTGCTGCTGAGCTTTCTTTGGGAACCTGTGTCTGTCTTTGTTTATAAGGGAAGGAGGCTTTCCCAAGCATCACTTGTTTACTCAAGAAACACATTAGATGTGAAACTGAAGAGATGTACAACACTGAAATATTCATAGTCAGCCTAAGGCCGTTGAATGAGGCAATTTATACAATCAATACAACAACTTTGTACTGGTGCATTGTCACTTCTTTGGCATTTGCTTTTATGCTGTGCTGTAAATAATCCTTGCTGGGTCATCCTATTATGGAATGAATACAGGGTTGGATCCAATTAAGAGCTCGGGCGGCACATCAAACCTTTAAGTACTCGCCTTTGCAGAGGAACCCACAGTCCTGAGGTAGACATTTAGGCTCTTTATCTGATGCCCAGGAAGAGTTAGGACTGAATACAATCCAAAATACCACTACCTGAGGTGACAGCCAGCTTGCCTCTGAGGCAGAGATGCTTACAGCTGATGTCTGAGGCAAACAGACTACATGGGCAAACCTTAGCCATGGTTTTGCTTGTAATTTTGCAGGACTCTGTCAGCTTGAATTCACTGCCAGGAACCTCACTTAGAAGAACAGGCAATTTTTTTTAAGAACTGAGAAGGGTTTGTAATTTACTTTTAAATCATGGTTATTGGAAGACATGTTACACCTTCCTGTCTTCCCATACGCAAGCAAACAGGTTTTATTCTCGTTTGCTTTTTATTGAAATAAAGCAGCCATGGCAGAAGGGAGAGATCGATTTCAGTTCCCTTCTCCAGCTGATCTAGTCAGAACTCTCTCACTCATCTCTTTCTTCCAAGAGCTCAGTTATTATTAATGATGTGGTGTGACTGTGGTGGGAAGAAGCTGTATTCTCCAGCTTTCCTGCCATAGTTCTACCAGTTGCACTTGATTCCCCCACAGAGAAGATTTTGATATTTATTGGATCAGGAAAATACTAGGATTTTGTTATCTAATGGCCAGGAAATGTAGAAAGAAAGAGGGAAGTGTTCTTCTATTTTCTGTCTGAAGGTTGCTTCCTGTAAAGTTTGGAGGAGGAGACTGAACCCTGGTCTCTCTGGTCCTGCACAAGTGTTTTCATCTCTGAGTTACCAGTCAAAAGGCTGACGTTCTGTGCCTCCTGTAGCTGCATTTTGAGGCATATTTTTCATGGAGGTCAAGCCTGCTTGCCATATTAGAAAGCACGCTATGAAAGTACCATGACAGATTTCCTGTGGGAGCATAGGGGAGCACTGACCATGTCCTGCCTTCTGCCTGGTCACAGGTTGGCTTCGGGCTGTCAAGTCATTTTCATGGTCTCTGTGGCCTGGTTAAGGGAGAAGTTCCTCTCCCCTTAACCAGGACAAGCACTGATGAGAAAATCGTCAATAAAGTTTATGCTAAGGCAAGAACAGAAACCTCTTAATGATTTTTTTTTAAACTTGCATCTCTTGCTTCAGAATTCAGCTGTGCTTTATAGGTGAATTTATCCGAGATTTTAGGTGCCTGCAGTGAGTTTAAGCAGAAAGTAGGCACCTGAAACACCCTCTTGAAAGCAGTTCCTGAGGTGCCTAACCTAACCAAGGAAGTTTCAGCAGGTCTCACTGAAAACTCTTCCCCGGCAGGGCACTGCAGGCAAGGTGGCAGCAACAGCACTGCTTTATTCTGAAACATGGCCAAAGCAGGAGCCACATTAGGCTTTGAGTAAAAACATTCATTTTTGATGTGGAAAACTTGTGTTCAAGTACTTTTTTTCATGTATCTTCAAACTGCCATCACCTACCTTCTTGCAATTTGAAAGAATTCAATTTTCTGTGAGTGAAATATTTCATACAAGATCTATTGAGATGGAGACAGAGCAAACAAAAACCTGATCCTGTATTGTGCTAATTTGGACACCCATCTTTTGTGGCAAGTGTATTATTGTTTTGGCTCAAAGAATTTTTTAAGTATTTTTTTAGGCATTTGACATCTCTTTCATTATTGACCTTTATATTGCACTCTGTTCTGGATATTCCTGCTTGGGAGAATCCTTAGATAGTGGACTACTGAAGAGATGATGCACTTAGCTCTACAGGTTTCAGCTTTCCTTTAATAGCCAGTCCATTGTAAGAGACAGGGTTCTGCTGCACAGTTTTTGCATGCTTTTGAAATTCAGGAGATATTTTGTGTATTTATTTATTTATTTATTTATTTATTTTCAGTCTAAGGGGAATGAAGAGAACTGGTGTAGTCTAATGCTCAAGCAGTGTGCCAGACCAGCCTTCTTGGGGCTGATGGCTAAAATCCTCTCCTGACACGCATGACAGAAAGGGAGGTGGAGGGCCATGCTAACTTCCTCACTAATCAAATTGCCTTTGATTACTTTTGAGAAGTCTATGTTAAGGTTTAAAACAGGTGCCGGATATGTACCAACCTCTACTCTTTTCACAGAGCTGCAAGTCAGATGACAGTTAAAATTAAGAAGGTGTTTTTGTTCCGTTTCTGAAGATGTGAATACAGCCTACTATTGTCTTGTTTCCCTCACTGTAGCCATTGAATTCCCAGTTTATTTGGACACACCATTTCAGCTTCGTTTTCTCAATCATGAGCAAACCTTTCAAAATGTAGTACATTCTACCTGATGCGTCATATTATATGTGTGAATTTACATGTATACATGTGTGCACATATGTATTTTCCAAACAACGCTGATGTGTTCTTACCGTGCATTGTACTGTCTGGTCCACAGTGTTCCTTCATGATTGTGGTATTAATAATGCAGGCTGAAGTAATTCATCCTTGCATTCAGAACTGGATAAATAAAATGATGCTCATTTACGGATAGCCTGAAGTGCTTTGTGATGGTTTCACTGCAGTTAAATTATGCTAATGATAATCTTTTAGAGCTGTTTTTTAGAATGCAATGCAGTCCACGTTCTTATGGAATATGGGACGTCTCTTGCAATGAGAGACATATTTGGTGCTTATCGCCAGTTGGAGACAATGGGAGAAAAAAACCCATCTCAGACTCAGTTTAGAAATGCAAGTAACTATCTAGAGAATTGTAATGCCTGCCTTTTATAATTTATTTAAATTGAGGTATGCGAAGTACTTACAATAGTTTCACTATAAAATGGAGTTGGATTTTACAGGGCTAGAAAAGTGCCCAGAAAAAAAATGGAACAGGTTTATCATATTGTAAAGTTGTCAACACCAGCTCATTCTGTGTAAAATGAAAGATGTTAAGATGACTATGTTTTCCACAGAAAAAGCTGAAAATCCTTTTATCTGTCCTATTTTTTGTTCTTGAATTGTGTTATAGCTATGAACTACCTTTTTTTAAAGTAAATTAATCCTTCTTATCCCAAATGAATCACATCTGCTGTTTTCTGTGTATCTGGAATAGTAGATACCTGTAATTTTACTCTAGCACCAAATCTATTAATCAATTGGAATTTAATAACAGCGTGGCATTCAGATGAGGCCATGTATTTTTACTTCCTCTCCTGAGAGACTTCATTGAGAATATATGTGGAGATAATTCTTATAAGGGAAGACAGCTACCTGATTAATTTCTAAATAAACTAGTGACCATAGTCTAAATTCATTGCAAATCCAAACTAAGAATAGGCCAAATTTACTTTAGGGGAAAACGGAAAAAGTAAGCTGAACCTTCCTGGATGTTCGTATCAGGAATGTTTACAAATAGAGGTTATAATAGGTTAAGAATGATTTAAGATCCCCTAGAAACATCGTTAATGAAAGTGCCATTTGCACAAGCTGGCAGCTGTAGCGGGTACACAGTTTATTCCTCTGGGAATCTGGGTGCTGTAGACCTATCCTGCCAGCTTTGCAGAAATGCGGTGGTAGTAGTGCCTTGTAAGCCGTAAGCAGACATTAACTTGCCAGACTAAAGCAGTCAGAGCTGACAGAAGGCTATAGCTCCTTTAAGATGAAAATTATCAATTTTTAATTACCTTGTGCAGCAGTATCTTGCAATTGTGTTTTTATTCTTCAGAGAGGCAGCTTCTGTTAACTCTCCAAACACCAAAACCTGACACAAACAACACAATGAATTTGCTGGCCCTAAAAACGTAAGACCTGTGAATCTCTTGGGGCTGCCCAGTTTGACTTCCCATGGCTATTTCCTGTGTATTTGACTACAAATCATTCTTATGGATGGAGTGGTTATTTATGTTGTGTACACGGGCAGATCTGTTGCCAGTCAAATTCCTCCCAAAGGGCTCAGTACACGTAGAGAATAGGAGGAGCATCATCAGCATTACAGATTGCAGCAAACACGTCTCACGCAAAAGGCAGAAAAGCAGAAAGGAGAAAACTTTAGAGAAGGGAAAGAGGAAATACAGTGATTGAGAGAAAACTAGGCTGCTTGAGGAAGAAAAGACATAAACCGACAAGCAAGTACATCAGGTGTTACACAAGGAACATGTCTCGGCCACCAGGAAGAAAGCAGGAGAACCACAAAATAGTAAGACATTTTTGTAATGTGCGATTAAAATTGTGCATGAATTAAGAATAAGATATTATTGCATGGATGTGTTTTATACAGTCTTGTTTCCAAATAGCCTGAAAGTACTGAAAGGATGGGTATGAATCTGCCAGTATGAGAACAGAGGTGCTGGCAGCATTTGTGGCTACAGTGGGATGGACACCCTCGTGTCAACAAGCTGACGGCTATTAAGCCGTGACATAAAAAAGCCCGTCCATACGACTCGGATCTGTTTGACACTAAGCAATAATACTGAGGTTTGCTCTAGGGGCCTTCATATATCTCCAGTGACCTTGTCCTATGACATGAAATGATTTTCAGGCAGTCCTGCCCTCAATGTGAATCCTTGAAGCCAAAACTCTGTTTTTGTTTTGGAGAAGAGAAGCTGCCCCGACCACATCTCTAACCCATGAACAGTTACAGGAAGAGACAGTTCATATAGGACCACAGCATGGGTACTCACTGTGTGCCTCCTGCATAGCAGACCACGTCTTCTTTTGGGGGTTATGGTGCATGAACAGGGGGTCCTTCTTCATCCACGAAATACTGCATTTTTTCTATGCACAGGGAGTGCACCATCACAGGATCTCAACATCTGGCTGTAAGGCCAAAATCTGATTCGTGAGGAAACAGTGGTAAAACTGTAACTGTTGGCTTTGAAAGTTGGTTTTGACCATTGATCACATAGCACAGAATTCTATCAAGTAGAAGTTATGTAGACCAAAACTTCCTTCTTTTTCTGCACTTCATGTTAATATTCTCCTAAAACTCCAGCAGCTGTTTTAAATATACTGCATGCAAGATTTTCGCAAGAGTTATTCTTAAACTGCATGGTCACAAAAAGCAGTATTTTGTGCCATTAAAGATACCAGTTATTCACTTTCTTGTTCTCTGGCAGTGGTGTGTCTAAATATGAAAAATTTGGACAGCAAGTTTCTTCAGAATCTGTATCTGTGGTTAAAAATTTCTTACTGTTTAGGAATATTTTACCACAAGTCCAAAAAACAAAAGTGCCATAATGCAGAAATAAGGCCAGAGTGGTTTAAAATAACCCAATAATAATATTGTGTCTTTAAAAGAATATGTTTGCATCTAAAAGTATAATTATGACACACGTGCATGTATACATATGTGTAACAAACTGAAGAGAGAGGAAGTTCCTAGTAAGGAAAAGACAATGTTGTGTCAATTTCTGAAAAGGGGACAGAGGTCTCCACTGAAAAAGAAACAGAAGAATAAAATTTAATTACATTTATAGTTAATATACCTAAGTTTATGAATTGCAAGTGTGGCTGATAAATACAGTTACGTTTATATAGTATGCTTAAGTTTCTTTAATTTGTCTTACTACAACACAGGCTTTTTGCTGAGACTAGAACAATACTGAACCTGTATGACGTCTGTTTACTCCATTAAAAACTTGTTAATAAGAATTTGGCACTGTGCAATATTATTGTAAGCAGGAGTTATCACGAAGGCAGGTTTAGGAAACGGTCCCATACTACTTAAGATTTTGAACAGTGACTTGTTTAAATGGGAGCACAGATTAAACTCCAAGCTTTTGATGTGATGGGAGCAGGAAGAGGTCTATCCACCATGGCGTTCTTCCTTTCCTTGTGTGATCTATTGTTTTCATTGGCATTTACTATTTTTTTTCCACAGGCTATAAACAGAAAGCACCACTAGTCTGCCCACATGCCACAGGCCTGTAGCACTTCAGTTAATTCCTCTGCAAAAAGTTTAGTGAGAGTCAATCTAGTCTCTCCCACAAAGGCCAGCTGCTACTCCTTCTAAATGCAGTCAGTTCTGCGGTGCCATGGAGCTGATCTGGCAGGACAGGGAGAGAATAAAACTTTCCTCCAGGCTCGTCCAGAGCTAAATATCCCAGGCTAGTGCTTGTGACGGGATCTGTGCAGGGATATGCCTTTGACCTCTTCGGTTGCTCTGCATGGTCCTTGGGCAGGCGGCTGTGACCCTCACCCATCCCCTTCATCTTTATCATGTGGTGGAGCCATACCAACCACGTCTTCTATATTAAGATACAGAAATAATTTCACAGTGAGATTGTCCAGGCATTTGGAGAGCTAGTATTCATAGTGATTCAAGTTATTCGTAAAGTCTGATAAAGAAGGGGAAATGTCAATGGGACTGATTCTTTTCTACTCTAGTTGTTGTTATTCTTTACACTTGTTCTGAATCATAGTATTTTTTTCATTATCCTGAGCTAGATTTTTATCTACTCTTTTTTTTTTTTTTGAAAACAGCTGATGATCTGACCTTTGTCAAGGAACTGGAATTTCAGTGTATATACTGTTGTTCCTATTGTAAAAGGACTAATAGCTTATTGCCTCTATTATTCTTCCTGCAACTAAATGCTTGTCATTAATCTTGGATGGCATTTGACAGTATTTATCAATCCAGCATACATATCGGCTGTTATAGGATGCAAGAATGTACCTGATGAAGTAGCTGTATCCTGAGAAATGGTGTTTTTGACAAGGAAGATTCCTGCAGAGATTCAAGTGATGGTCAGGCAAGGTTCTGTCACACTTGAATTGTGGGTTGCAGTGATTATATGTCCATGGACAAAAGTTTAATTGTTAATGTAAATGTTATTTTTGCATGCTTTTAATACAGTAGCAGCTCAAAAGCGTGGAAAAGCTTGATTCTAGTTTGCTTCATTTTCAATTTCTACCTTTCCTGGCAGAGCAGAGAACTTTTTGTACTCACATATGGGGCTTTGGTAGCCCAGCTGTGCAAGGACTATGAAAAAGATGAAGATGTCAACAGGTGTTTAGATAGAATGTAAGTACTGCTTTAAATGTTTAACTTTATTGATAATGCTAGTTGTCCATCTATAAGTTACCTTTCAGCTTTATGTCTGTTACCTTACGGGTTCCAGCACTCTGTCTAAGATTAGAGATTATGGGGATAAGGTTCAATATTCTGTCAACAGAAGTAACTATCATTTGTGAATTAAGATCAACAATTAGCTTTTGAATTCTCAGAAGAAAACTGTCAGGTTTGTTTTGGTAGCTTTCACTTGTTTCTTGTTGATCCTTTGTTATGCTACTTAATAATATAAACTTCTACATTTCATCTCCTGTATGCATGTATTCGATTTCAACTTCCATGTTAATTTTCCTCTTCCATTTCTTCATACCCATGTTATTTCAAATTAGGTGAGCTTTTGGTTTCTCGGGGGATTTTTCTAGTTAACATGCATTTCTGTGTTTACTGTTGATGTGGCCTTCCTGTGGCTCCCCCTCATCTAGCTACACCATGGCTTTGTGACTTGGACAGCTAAGAAGGAGTCGCAATTCCAGGTTATAGGGATTTGGTTTAGCTGACTTAGTCGATAAGCAGCCTCCTTTCGTAGTCAGTCGCCTTCTCCGAGGGTGTAATTCAGGTGTCTGACTTGGGTGCTCTGAATTGTCCACAGTGGGGTGGCTTCTCTGCCCCCCTCCCTGGGTTAGGGGCAGACAGGCCTCTTGCCTTTAAAAGACCATGAAGGAATGAGTGGAATAGCACAAATGAAGGAATGAGTGGAATAGCACAAATGGTCAATGAGGAACTGATTTTTACATGGATAACCTCTTTGGAAAATGAAGATCCTATGCTTATAGGATCCTGTCATCCTGACTGAGATTCCTAGGCGTTATCATGGTAAAAATACTGATATCATAGAAAATCAGCAAGAAACAACTTTTGAGCTTGTTAGCAAGAAGATAACTAAGATCTTCAGCAGAAGAGTAAGGCTTGAGTTTTTAGGCAAAATGGACACGCAAAATGGATTTACAACAATCACAGTGGACAGAATATCTGACCCCTTTACTATTAATCTGAAAGTTTGCAAACAAGCTGTAGTCTGATGGCTATTGATGGGAGTGAGGAAAAAAAATCACTGATTGGAAAAAAGACAAGCAATTTATTCACAAACTAAGAAGGGATGACTTCCCTCAGACACTCATTTTCTATTCATCTCTCTTTCAGCTCTGATGAAGAACATACATTTCAAAAATACACAGGCTTTTTTATGATGCTATGGTAGAAATTACTAAAGGGTAGTTTTGGAAGATGTGGAGACATGTTTTGCTCCTTGTGTTTTTATTATTATAGCTGTTTCTAAAAAGTCTTTTTGCTTTCGTCTTGATAAAGACTTGACAAAACAATGGCAAGTTTCATTAAAGCAATATGGCCATCTTTACTTCTGTGAAGACAGAAACAGCCCAGCTTGAGGAAGAAACTTTATAGATTAGCAGACCTGTGGCAGCTGGGGACAGTATTCTTAGCTCTCTCACTGTATATAATCCAGAGTGAGAAAGGTGTTTTTCACTGTTGCCAAATAGCTGCTTGTCAATTTATTATTCATTTGACTTTGCAAATCTAAGCCATAAAAGTTGAAAAGGTTCTAAGTAGTCTTTACATCACCAATAAATACATTGCTAACTGCTCATGACATATTTACCAACTTTATTGGTATTGATACTTGGGCAATAAATAAAGATTTCATTGTTTTCTGATGCATGACATACAACTTCAAGCTGCCAAAACCACTTTTTGGTCTTGTCATCACATTAGACATCAGATCACTTTTTGGCTTCTTGTCAAAGATGTGTTGCAGAATCAGTAGGAAACTCCATCGAGTTCAGGCTGCTTCACTGAGGGCGTAGGGCCTCTGAAAAACAGGCACAGACTGCCAACATCCACATAAGTGGAAAGGAAAAATTCCCTAAAAACATTTCTGAGTTGAATTCTCATTTTTTCATAACATTTGTGTCAATCTCTTTCCCTTTTTCAAAAAATGCTTGGTGGCATAGCTGTTTTTTGCACTATGTAGTTACTGACCTTTGTTAAAGTGTGAAAGCTAGGAATGAATATTTGTTTCATAAAAAATTCCATTAACTTCCATCATTTTTTATTTAGTTTCTCTGAAATTGTAGTGTTTTAAATACAAAATGAAGGTGATGTTGTAATGAAACTTTAAATTAACTACCAACTTTTGAATTCTTTCTGCAACTAGTAGATGAAGGGAGAGAACATGTTAGACAAAGAGAGAATTGTGGAGGAAGACCAAAAAATGAGGTGAAGAGATAAGAGGATAAAGTGAAAGAGCTCAGGTGTTAGTCCATTTCCTATGGGTTTTCCTGGCACCTGAGTACTGCAATGAGGGTGCCCAGGATTTGCTGAACTCCATACCAGCCCAGAGATGAATACCATGACCTGAGAGGGAAGTTGCTTTTTTCTTTTGGACAGAGACAGTGTGAGGGGAACGCTGGGCATCACAGAGGAATGGAGAAAATCCTGTGCTATGTTATCCTATCCTATATTAAGTGACAAAACAGTATTAATCAGGTGTATTATTTGTGTATTATTTATGTATTATATATCTAGCATCTAATATTTATTCATATATGTCAATATAAATGTATGTATAGACAATGTGTATAAACAACATTCATATCATCCTTGCCAGGAGTATCGTGCTTAAAGGAGTATGATTCCTTAAATGACTACATGAACAGCAATCCCACTGTGCTGCAAAATGTGGTAAAAAGAAGAATCTACACCAGCAAAA
The DNA here is from genome assembly GCA_013398295.1 of Chionis minor. NCBI lineage: Eukaryota > Metazoa > Chordata > Aves > Charadriiformes > Chionidae > Chionis > Chionis minor. The sequence goes on from VZSF01007407.1 coordinate 181,080, forward strand.
TATATTGTCCTCAAAGTCATTCATTTAGGAACATGTAGCTGTTCTGCTGAGAAAGCACAAGAGACAAAGCAGGGAGATGGCAGGTGGAAAAAAGTTCCCTGTTTCGCATGTTAACTTTCTTTCTTTTCTCCTTAGGGGATATGGCATTGGCATAAGGCTAATTGATGATTTTTTAGCTCGTTCAGCTGTGAAAAAGTGCCGCAGTTACTCTGAAACAGCAGACATGATTGCACAGGTAAGATTTACATTCTCTAGAGCTTCATCAGCGTAGTTGGTTTTAGCTTTTCCCTCCTGTCCTGGTTCCGGCAG
>VZSF01007413.1:0-143018 GCA_013398295.1 Chionis minor
TTCCAACCCACATGATTCTATGAAATGTTCATTCTCCAAAAATCTGCTCTGATGCTAATGAGAGCTTGTGCCTGAGTAAGTACAGAAGGATTTGTTGGGCTTGTTTTGCATCCTGAGGATGTGTTTTCACAGTAGCTGGAGAAGAAACTGTACTGTTTCCACTGGTGACTTTTTTTAAAACTCTGCTGAATCATAGAATCGTTTAGGTTGGAAAAAACTTTGAAGATCATCAAGTCCAACCGTTATGCCAGCAAGGCCAAGATACCACTGAACCATGTCGCTCAGCACCACGTCTACATGTCTTTTAAATATATGTTTAATGTTCCTGCTAGCGTGATAGTGGGGCTCAAAAATTGTGCGGGAGAGTAAGGCCTTATTATACTTTTTATGATATATATGTGAAAAATGACCAGATGCCGTCTAAGTGGTTTGTCATTCAGACTGAGCAGGTAGAAGCAAGGGCAAAAAACCATGGGCTTTTGGGTAGCGGTGCCAGGACCCAGCTCTCCTGACCTCAAGGAGGAAAGCTTTTCCTCAACTTGCACTATTATTCGGACTGAATTGACAAAGCGTTATGACCTGGACTTTTTAAAAATATCTTAAGGAATTCTTTTTATTGGTTCCAGCTCTCTAGATAGTAAGTCGCATCAGATTCTTGGATTTTAACATTAAAGCATAAACTTAGTGGACCTGCTGTGTTTTTTGTACAATCCAGGCAAAGTGTCTCCAGTTTGGTGGAACCCTTAGGGCATTCTCCTAATAGGAACTTCTGAGAGAAGCAGACAACTAACAGGCAATGTCCAGGATTTTATTTTGTACTATCTGGAGAAGAATAAAAGGCGGGCAAACACTTCCAAAAAGCCCTCTAATTTCTCCCCTTCTCCAAACAATGAAGCAGCCTCCACCCATGGGTCATCTTAGGGTTTCTGTGGAAACCTCTCTGCAGGCCTCACTAGCAGGACAGCAGAAGCGGTGGGGCAAATTGGTGTAAACTGGGGATGAACAACCCAGCCTGGGTCCCAGCTGTTTGGCTGCAATGCTCTTAATTCTTGGTTGGCAAAGCTGGGACTGCAGGAGGTCCAGCTGGTTCTAATTTCGTTGTACTGTTAAGGAAAGAGAAAATGAGGATCCAAAAGGGACTCCTCTTGCTTTTGGGTTGGATGGCTGCTTTCTCTCTCCCACAAAGCCAGTTGGAGGTCCACTCCTGTCTGCCGATGTGGGAACAAAGACAAACTTGTGAGACCGGAGCGCCTTCCAGCTCTGGGATATGATGTGTAGCCTGTCAGAGAATGGAAGGCATAAGCAGGATCTGTCGAGTTTCTAAATTGTGGAAGGCTTATCAGGCTGGTTCCTGGAGGAACCAGCACCAAACGTCAGCAGGGTATGGCATGGATCAACTCCTTTTTTCCCAGAGGAGGAGGGACTCATGCAAACAGGACTAAGTTGTCACTATGGATGAAACGGCGAATGTGTTGAATATTGGTCTCCTGCCACATGGATACGTGGCCCAGCGGGTGCATTTTCTGGGCAGCTCTTAAGAAGGAAACGAACAGATGAGGCCTCAAAAAGCTGTCAGATAACTTCTGCCATGTGTGCATTCCTTATGGCTGCCCTAGAAATGACCAGATCTTACTTTTTCAGATCAGTACTATATTAAAAAAAAAAAAAAGTAAAAAAAATTGGCAATCCTAGAGATTTTTCTTCTAATCCACCCTGTAGATTATTCTTCTCTCTTCCAAAAAAAGCCTAGGAGGGGGGAGGAAAAAAAAAAATCACGTCCTACATATTTGTCTTGAAAGGATTATTTCTTTGTGATTAAAAAATAATAGTTCTCCTACTTTTAAACCCCTGAGTTCTGACCTTCATTGTCTTTGATCTAAACAGCCAATCCAGTGGGAATTTAATTTTGAGGTGGTTTCAAAATTTGGCTTCCTGCTGATTTTTAAGTGGTTAGTGTGAAACATGACCAAATCTCCAGCAGTATGGTGCTAATTAACATCATCCCAACATGCTTTTTTTCCTCCAGTTGAGCCGAAAGGCAGCAGCCAAATCCAAAGGCAATTGTCCAAACCACCTACCTAGGTCATTGCTGCATTATTCTCGTCTTTGTTTAATTACAATGGATTGTCGACTCCATTTTTCAAATGAAATTACCTCCAGGTTCTGCAGGATGATGTTTCCATCTGCATCGTTTGTCCTACAAAATATCCTACTTTGTCCCTTTGTTGCAATGAAGGTGCCAGGGCGATCAGTTAATTTCTGTAATTCTTCTCTTTTTGGCTTCTTGCATACATTTCAAAACACTTCCAGGTTCTGTGAATTCAGCTCCTTCCTGCAAACTGTATTTCCTGCAATCCTGTATTTCCCCTGGGGAAGTTGGGAGAGCAAAGTCTCAGGGTGTCACTGCACATTCAGTTCCTCAAGTAACTCGGATCTTTTATCGATACGCTTATTATTTTACATTTCCCTTTATTCTCACCTCAGCTTTCTCTGCTTTCCAAATCAGTAGTTCTTTGGGTCAGGACAAACTGGGCTGAAGCCACGCTGACAAAGAGGTGAGTCGGACTGAATTTGGGGTTGAATCTCGTTTTAATCTGGATTGGTATTTATTATTCAGCTGCTGCTGTGCATGTAGTATATGTTCTTTTCCCTTTGGAATAAAACAAAGCAAGAGGATTTCAAAGCACTGTTTTTCAGTGCTAAGTCTCTTTTTAAGGGATCTGATGGTTCCCGTTTAGCCTCACATTTCATGCAAGGCATCTGTTCTTCTTTTGGCTTCTTTGCACTGGTGCAGTATGGTTAGTTTTATCTAATGACCATTTGGAATCCTGTCTAAGGGGCCAGATAATCTGGTCCTGCTGTACTTAATACCAGGATCTTCGCTGGGGGCAAACGCTCCTCTAAAAAATAACCAACTCTGATTTTGTTGCTTTAAATTGTTGTTACTTTAAATCTTCTATTTGTTATTTTCCTTTACTGGAATTGACCTAAGATCGCAGTATAAGGGAAAGATTTGTTAATGCATTGAATTAAATTATTGTGTGTCCCCAAGGATAGGTGTCTTTTCTCATCTGGCTTGCTAAGGAATGATTAAAAATAAATGTTTCTGGAGCCAAACATAATAGTTTTGTGATATGTACTAGGGAACACAGAAGTTAGCACAAAGGAATAGCATGAGACTGGAAGGAGCAGATAAAGATATGTCGTGTGTAGTTTTTCATCCCTTAAGCGATTTTCTTCCTCCCGTTGAGAGATTTCATGTTGGGTCTGACAAATGGGGAATTACTGGAACAAAAGTGCCGGAAAAGTTTTTGAAAACTTCTGGAGCAGCTTCAGTCTTTGGGTTAAACAGAGACAAACACCACGTTGATGATGTTTGGACAGTAGCTGACGGGCTACAACCTGTTGGACCGTGCTGGTAGAGCAGGTGGAGACGAGAGGTTTCATCACTTCTGTCGTGGACAGGGGCTGTACAGTTAGATGGTGTCTCACAGTGGCTGTTGGGGACTTGGAGGGTTCCTTAGTTCTTGGCACACAACACAAATCTCCACTGGGAATGAATTGGATAACTTTGGCTGCTGACTGTTACGTGAAACAAAGCCGAGAGCCGGTTTTTGGGAAGGCAGCAGTCCTTGTACTGCTGTACATAGGGACGTCGGGGTCACGCTTGACCTGTCTTTGTGGGACAGCAAAGAAGATCAGCATTTACAGTCTAGTTTGCATAGCATCGAGTGACAAATTGTGATCCAGTTCAGCATCTTGATCAATGATGGCACAGAAATTGCTGGTTAGAGCAATCAACGTATTGCTTATGTATGACACGGCTTCAAATTGAAATTCTGCCTAGGATATGTTGTCAGGGCTTATCTAGATTTTAATGTATGAGATAAAAACCTATTGCAGCCTCAATCTAGGAATTCACAGGAAAATCGATGGGGATTTTTGAGCTGTGCTGCCTGTTCATTTTCTAAATATACGTCTAGATTCTTACGTACTCCACCGAAGAGCAGAGGGCCGAGAAAGAAAAAAATTCCAGTGTCTGTAAGTGATTTTACTCACATGAAAACCGATGCTTCCAAAGTGACTTGCTCTGTACAGATTTATGGAAGGTACTGGGGATGTTCCAGGCGAGGGGATGTTATACCCTGTTGTGTTGAGATCTAATACTGACAAAACGATTCATACGGCTTATGCATTCAGTGGGATAATATACCCAAGAGAAGGACACTTGTCTTCGCAAGCTCTTTGATATTGCGAGATGAGGTTTGGGGTCTGACTCGAGCTGGAGTTATTTCTGAGCATTCCAAATAACATTTCTCCTGTGTTCCTAGCGTTTTGTTTGCTTATTTTTTTTCCCCCTCTGCTTCCAAAAGATTGATGCTTTCTGCAAACATGCTCAAATGTTAGAGCAAGCTAAAAAAAGAGGGCGTATGTTTTGTTTTAAAAGCACATCCTGGATGTAGGGTTTGAGCTTTTAGCAGCCTTTTGGTTTTGAGTTGATGCTATTGGGCTTTTTGTTTTGTTTTAGTTTTTTCCTAGGGAATAGCTGTAGTACACCACTGGAGGAAAAGGTAATATGAATGTATATTTATTTTCTGTCAGTGTATCTTCTCTACGAGCTCACGTTTGCTAGAATTACTGAAGAATAGAACATTTGGTCTGTACCACGCGGCTTACCTTAAACTTTCTCTGGCAACATATTTTCATAGAATCACAGACATATTTCACCGTGCTTTCGTACGGAATAGTTTCATCAAGATACTGCAAGATAGCCTAGAGCTCACGGTCAGTTTAGTATCCTTTCCCTTACTCTGATTTATCAAAATTTATTCCTTGTGCGCTGTTTTCTAGGTAAAGCTGTCGGCGTCCTCTCGGAGAGCAGAGCCTAAAATCATTTGGGAATTCAGACATGTCAGTAACTTTAATGTTTTCGGAGCGCTGCAGAGCCGCATGCTAAATGGCAGCAAGTACCAGCTACACTGCTCTTCTGACGTTGCCTTTAGTCTTTTCAAGGGAAAAGCATGTTTCCCTTGTGAGCAGAAGTTGTGAGCGCTGACACGGGCCCCAGGTGCTCCAGAGGACTCAATTGCTTCTCTTCTGTTGGGGTTTGATCTCGTGGATGGCTTGTGGGAAACCCCTGTTTGATAACAGGTATGGGAATGAGTTTGGACGTGCATCCTGGGCTGTCGGTGTAGGCACAGGCTGGGTTCTACTGGAGGCTGTTACGGAACCAAGTGCGGTGGTTTCCGCTGGGATGGAGTTAACAGGTCGGGGCTGTGGTTGGGATCTGGGACGGGGACAGCGTGACAGCGCTCTGCTGGGTCTGGTTGTTGCTGAGCTCTTGAGTCCTTTCCTGCTCCTCACCGAGCCCCGCCAGTGGCAGGCTGCGGGGCACAAGGAGTTGGGAGGGGCAGGCCCAGACAGCTGACCCCAGTGGACCCAAAGGATATCCCATATCACGTAGATTGGATATTAGGAAGAGTTTCTTCACCAAAAGGGTTGTCAAGTGCTGGAATAGGCTGCCCAGGGAGGTGGTGGTGTGGTCCTAGCTGCTGGCTGGGGTTAAACCTTGACACTGGGGTGAGCAGGCACCAGAATTTCCTGATGTTTCCTAGAGGAAGAGGAGGTCACTTTGGCCCTGCTCTCGCCTTATTTTTGTTTCAGCCGTCTGAAGCCCAGGCAGAGAAAAGGGAGTGATGTACAACAGTCCGTGCAGTTACTGAAAGCAGATTCAACTCTATTTATAAAATATTTTCTTGTCGCGTGTGTGTCTGGATGAGGTGAGCTCCTTTCTTAGCACTGCAGTTGATCCTCTGTCCTGTCAAAATCTTTGGCTCAGTTTTATCCTTGGCGTATTCCCGTGCATACCTGGAGAATTTTCGTCATGTGTGTATGCAAAAATCATCTCTGTTCACGTCTGATGTGCCAAAAAAACACCCTGCTTGTAATTTATTTAAACCATTTTTTCCAAAATTTGGCCGCAGTGGCTCTTACAGCAAGCTTTCTATTTCTGTTACCTTTTCACTCACGTGTAGTTCTCTTGTTCTAACACATGAAAGGTGAAAAAATGTCTCAAAAAAACCCACGCAAAAACCTGCCTGCTAGCAGACGAGCTAAACCTGTGCCTTATTTCCTCGTGCATCATTTGTTGACTTTTCCTTTGGGTACGTATCAGGGATTTGTTAAGAATTGATCATATAAATGTTCCAAGCTGCTGCTATTTTCTATATGCTGTATTTTGTTTTCACACATTTTTATCGGAGTATGTTTAGTATATACAGGCAATGAAGGAGTATGTTTTAAGGGCAAAAAAAGTGAGGACTTAACATTCAGCACGCGACTGTGTCAGGCAAGCGCTGTATTTTTAGGCTGGATTTAGCTTATCGCTCTTACTCATGGTGCGTGCTTCCGATAGCTTGGACTTTCCAGTAGGCTGCTGATAACCGATGCCTCATTTTTTAGAGAGGAAAAATGGCCATTGAAACTATTCTGGATCTTTTGTAATGTTCTGTTCAGTTTTCTCTCTTTTTAAAAAAAAATTAAATTAAAATTCTACAGAGAAAGAATAAAAAGTTCCTTTTTGACGATCCGGATAGATGAAACCCAGCTATTGTCAGACTTCAAAGCAATCTCAGTATTTATTTTTCCCATTAGAGTAAACAATTATGGTCTCTTAAAAACTAAGACAAGAAACTCTGGACCTTTTATAGATAAATGAAAAATTGGGCTCTGTGTGTCTTGAGAATTCCCTGTTACTGGGAGCCACGCCGAATCTTGCTTCAGTCTCATTCAGTAACAGACTTAGCTGCTATCCTCATGAAAACCAGCTTTGAAGATTTTTGGCTGAATCTTACTTTTTTTTTTTTCCCCCAAATATAGCCATGATTTCTGTTCATTTTACAAAGCTCAGACTTTGACCTGTGCCTTTTTTGGATAACTGTTTCCTTCCCAGTTGAAAGCAGAGCGTTGGCAGTAGCATACATTGCTTTCAGAGCATAAGCTTTAATTTTATTAAGACAAGTTTTACCTTCAAGTCAATGTAAATTACTCTGCTCTGCCAGCTCATAGTTGATTTTGCCATTGTCGTGACAATGTAGGGTGTTCAGCTAAATAGTGAATTCCATTAAGGAAGTCTTAGATCATGCTTCATCATCTTTGAGGAAGAGGCGACGTATCTTTACTATATCAACGTAGAAATTTAGGGCTGTGGTCCGTTGTTTGCTTTGGATGCACAACTTGGCAATCGGATTGCGAGAAGTAGGGATTCTGGCCATGCCCTGGGCTGCAATGCATTTTGCCGTGTAAATATTTGGATATCTTTGGGCTCTAACATACAAGCAAGCGAGATGGATCCAGGATACGGAATGGAAGGATGGCTGTGGATACATTCATCTCCCTTTTACCAGTCCTATCCCACAAGCAACTAAAAGGGAAGGAAATTACAGTCTGATAAAAATGTAAAACATTTTTGTTTTTAAAATGTGTATGTTAATTAAAACTTGCCCGAAATGAGAAGGTGCAAACCACTGACCTTTCGCTTCTGGTAGTTTTGATAAAGAATTTAGTATCATAATATAATGCCAGAAGAGTGTGTGGCCAAAGATTCCCAATATAGGTCTGAACCCTTCCCAGAAAGGGTGAGAGTTTTCTGTAGCAGTCAAAAGTCTCTTGGATTGGGAGTTCTCGGGGAGGTACATGAAGAGAGAGGAGGTAAGTATTCCCTTTTCAAAAAAGCTTTCTCCTTGTGCGTGATTCTCCTAGGAAAAATAGAAGCATCTCCTTAACCTTCATGTGGACAGTATTTCTCTTTCTCAGTGTATTTAATTCTTAAAATATACCGTCTTTTTCCCTGGTGACCGCAGCTATTAATGGCAAGAGTGAATTTTTTGTCCCAGAAAAATAAGCAAGGCAGGATGCTCTAGAATAGTAGGAGGATGGTTTAATTTTATATATCTATATATTCACACTCTTTAATTGGTGTTCTGTTTTTGTAAAGATGCTATAAAGTTATCCATGTTGTATGCATAAAGAAATGGATTTTTATATATTGTGATAGCTGTAGCTGTAATAATTATGGCACTGATGCATTTGTAATTCTCAATGAGTTTTTATTTTTAGTACTCATAATATTGTTGCTATTATTATTAATAGAATTGCTCTTTGGGGGGGGGAAAAAAGACTAATTTGCAGACTGAGTGACTTGTCTTAACGACTGCCATCAGTCTAAAGCTGCCAGTATGTATTTATCTCCATTTCCCCTCATATTTATTCTTTCCTGATAGTCATTTCCTTTTTATTTATGTTCACCATTGATGGATTTAATTCCTAATATACTCGCCTACAGGAAGGCTGCGTACCTTCGGCCTGCATTTGGACAGTGCAATTTTTCTTGCTTGTCTTGACATTTTACTTCGTGTTTGAAAGAGGAACACATGGCTCATTTCGGGAGTGAACCAGAGAGTGCTGTATCACAGAATCACAGAACATTGAGGGTTGGCAGGGACCTCTGGAGATCATCTGGTCCAACCCCCCTGCCAGAGCAGCTCCTCCTACAGCAGGTGGCACAGGATGGCGTCCAGGTGGGTTGGGAATGTCTCCAGAGTCAGAGACTCCGCCACCTCTCTGGGCAGCCTCTGCCAGTGCTCTGCCGCCCTCAAAGGAAAGAAGTTCCTCCTCATCTTCAGATGGAACTTCCTATGGTCAAGTTTGTGCCCGTCACCTCTTGTCCTGTCCCTGGGCACCACTGAAAAAAGCCTGGCCCCCTCCTCCCGGCACCCTCTCTTTAAGGATTTAGAAGCATTGATGAGATCCCCCCTCAGCCTTCTCTTCTCCAGACTAAGCAGATCCAACCCCCTCAGCCTTTCCTCATGAGAAAGATGCTCCAGCCCCCTCATCATCTTCATGGCCCTTCCCTTCTCTGCACCTTCTCCAGCAGTTCCCTGTCCTTCTGTATGGATGCATATAGTCAGTCAAGCTGTTGTTGCGGGGCAGCTGGCAGACTTCTCCTGTCGGTGTGTGTACGCTCTACCCAAGCACCTTGTTCTGATTCCGATCGTGCCCAGCCTTAATCTGCTGCACTAGGGAATAGCAGAGCTCGTTGCTGTGAGGAGCTCAAGTGCAGAAATTAAACCCATGTCCATACTGGTGGTGCACCTGTGCCCTGTTGCCCTCTCGCACAAGGCAAGTGTTTTAATCATAGAATCATTTAGGTTGAAAAAGACCTTTAAGATCATCTAGTCCAACCACTAACCCTCCTCTACCAGGTCTGCCACTAAACCATGTCTCTAAGGGCCGCATCTACATGGCTTTTGAACACCTCCAGGGATGGTGACTCTCCCTGAGCAGCCTGTTCCAATGTTTGATAACATTTTCAGTGAAAAAACTTTTCCTAATGTCCGGCCTAAACCTCCCTTGGCACAATTTGAATCCATTCCCTTTTGTCCTAAGTGTCAAAGCCGCTTTTATCTGGTTATTCCAGCTGAGAGCCCAAGAAAAGACTCCTTAGACTTAGCAAGGAAAAAAAGGCATTTATTGTTGAAAAAAATAATGAATGTATTGCCATGGGTGCTTTACGACTTGTGTAACAATTGTGTGTGAGGAAGTGTGACTGTAAAACCAGTCTGTAGTCTAGAGTTCATTGAAGACAATTACAGATCTGAAATTGCTGCCAGAAGGGAGTGAGCTGGTGAAAAGCCGAGATCTCGGCCTTTATTTGAAACCCGGATGTAGAAACCAAGAAGATCCAAGAGGTGTATCTGTGGTGCTGGACTTGATATTTATCTAAAGATACATTAAACTGATGTTCTCGACATCTCCAGTCAAAAAATGTGCTGGAGTGAATCGGCTTTCCTGAGTGTTTTCCTTGCCATCCTGAGAAGCCCTAGCCAGTCGTTTGCTTCTACTAGAAATGCTCGAAATAATCATTAGTTTAATATTTGATTATTGAAAGCAAGCCATCAATAAATGATCAGAAAGGCTGTTAAGGAAAGGGCGGAGGTGGAAAGGTGTGTCTTGCAGGAGCTGGGTCTGGAGCTCATGCTTGTGATGGGTGAAATCACAGAAATCCCAACCTTCTTTTGCCCAGTTAGTTGTGGTAAGCAGAGGAACTGCAGCTGCTTTGGCTGTTTTACCATACTGTAAGCCTACTAGGTGTTTTTTAAGGATAAAGGAAGATGCTCGATATTAAAACATAACTTCCTGCATTATTTATTTGTCAATAATTGCCTTTCTCTTCCCATGAGTGCTGGGAATACTCGCAGAGTGGATTGGCAGTGGCAGACTCCATTATCTTTATCAAGGACATCTTGTAAACACGTTGAAATTTAAGGTCAGGGGAAGCACTCAATCATCTGGCTTTCTGCAAGGTACTTCCTTTAAGTGGTTTGGAGTCAAATCCACGACCTTCTGAAGGGGTTACAATAAACTCGTTCGAAATACAACCTGGCTTGAATAAGCCACATCACGAGAATCCCATCCCCTCCGTATGTTATCAGGCGTGAAAGCTGATAAACCCACACTTAAAAACAAGCCCTATGCTCTATGGTCCACAGCGCTTCAGTATTTCTTACTTCTTGATCGTGGTTTCTAATTCTAGGAAAAAAACCCCGTACTTTGTCCTACTTCGGTTTTTTGCTTAAGAAAAGGGCTAGCAGAGCTGTCTTTCTATTTTTTTATTTTTTTTTTTAAAGCAAGTTAGCCTGGAGTTATGCAAACCCACCGAATCCCACTTGTATTGGCTTGCTTTCTAGTCAAACCATTTTACCTCTTGCGGTTAATTTATTGAGTATTTTTAAAGTTTAACAAAGGTTTAACAAAGGATATCTGTTTCAACCTTGACGTGCCTTCTGCAGATCGCTAGTAGAGTGAAGTAGCTTCACATGTCGTTGCAGTCGTCTTCAAAAGATAAAGGTCGTGAAGGAAATGCAGGATCTGTTGCAGCTCATCTTTCTGGTGGCCGTCCAAAGCTCGTTGAACGGAAGAGGTTGTTTCATGCAGAGATAGAAACAAAAACTGGTTTGGTGAGGAAGGGCAATAAGTTCTCACTTCCTTTTAGCCCAGGGTGCTTTTGTTGTTCATTTGGAGCTTATTAAAAAAAATAATAATTAAAAGCTAAAAAGCTAGGACTCTTTGGAAAGAGGATTTTCAAGATGTTCCCGCTGGCAGTAGGGACAGCCAGGAGATGGCTCTGCTGGAAGAGGATGGACAGCAGCAAGATGGAGAAGTACTGCCCTGGTGGCTTTCTTCTGAAACGGCTCTGTGGTGATCAAAATACAGCAGAAGCGAGGAAAAAAAAGCAGCAGAAAAGGGGCTGAGAGGAATGTCTTTTTTTCTGAGAGAAGGCATGGTTCCTTGCTTTACATTTCTTCCAGGGTTTGCCTTTGAAACAGTCTAAATTTATCCCCCCTTCCCACTGCACCCCCCAACTATATCTCAGGCAGCCAGGCTGAGCACATGAAAACGATTTTCATGGCAAGCTCAAACACTCAAAAATTATAATCATGGTCATCGTGACCACGCTAATAAATTTTGCGCTGGTGGTTTTTGGGTTTTTTTTTTGCTAGGGTTAATTAACTTTTCCGCAAATCTGGGGGAAAGAAATGATGCTGGCGAATACTAATCTTGTTTGTTGGAGGCTGCAGAAATACAGATCTCGGTGTCGGGCAGACAAAAAAAAAAAGAGAAGGAAAAAACCAGCAAAGGAAAAACGTCTCATAGGTGATGTTCTTAGAAAGACACATTTCCCAGCAGAGGGATGTTTTGGTGACCCATGGCTACGTTGCAACTGAATGTTGGCCAGCAGGAGGCAGAACGGAGACTGGGTTGAGGGTCGCAAAGGCATTGGCACCCCGAGATAAAGGCTGGAGCGTCGGGCACAATAATGTCCCTGCTACTAGAATTTGGTAAATGCCCAGAAATGAGGAGAAATAAAAAGGTCTTCATGCTATTATATGCCTATCACTGTTTATAACGTGGTATTTGGATAGGTGGCGCGTTTGGATGGAAAAGGCCAGAAGGGAGCTAGGAAGAGGTATGAAAGCTTCTTGTCACCAGGGCTCCCTGGCACTTAACGTACGTCTGAAGTCCTGCTCAAAGCAGAGGACAGCTTCAAACCACTCTGCGGCTGGTTGTCACCCCTCTGCAAAGGGACCAGCCCTCATGGTGATGAAGGCAGCAGAGCTACACGGATGCGGTCCCGCCCCACCCCAGCTGTGGGATGGACCCAGCAGGCAAGGATGGAGGGATGCATTGGGTGAGGTGGGGCACCATTACGCTCTCTTCTGCTCCTGTATTGAGTTTGCTCTGTCCCAAAAAAAAAAACCCCAACCTTGCACGTTGTGGCTGGCAGCCCAGCAAAAGGACGAAAGCTGTCCTTTGCCCAGGGTGATGCTGCCTTCAGCGATAGCTTTCTCATGTGCTTTTTGGGGGCAGAAAAACAGGAATTTTGAGCTCTCTGTGGTTTGTTTGGGTTGTTTTTTTCGGCTTGTTTTTTTTTTTTTCCATTGGTTTGTTCTGTTTTTTAAGGGACGGTTATCATGGTAGACACCACTGGTCTAACTTTCAGCTGTCTGATAACTCCTTTGCACAAGTGACTGCAGAGATGTCCCCCAGCGTAGCATGGCCGCTGCTGTTCACACCGCTTTCGGCATTTCTCCATGGTCTGTGCTTCTTGGTGAAGCGGTGTGAGCTTTATTCTCAATCTTTCCGTAGTAGGTGCCAAGAGTGCTTCATGAGTAGGCTTTGGTTGGCTTTGGTGTGTGGTGGTGTGAGCTCCTGCTGTGGTCCTGGGGTGGGCTGTGAGGAACCACATCTCCCCATCACTGCTGCTGGGGGTCTGGGTTGCTGCAGTGGTTGTGGCCTCTTGTGTCAGTTTGTCACAGTTTGAAATAAGTGTTGTTTAGATATTATCTTCATGTGTCTCAAGCTTCATACCAAAGTCCTTTTTTATATCTTCCTTGTTTTCCATAGGCGTTATCTTCAAACTAGGGAGTGGTGTCAGATACCTGCAATTCCTACCTTGTTGCTGGGGCACTGTTCCTCACCATCGTACTTTCTTAATTACCAACCTCTTCAATTTTTGATGTTTCATATCAGGTAAAATGTCCTGGGGAAGAAAATCCTATTTGGTCCCTCAGAAGGGCTTAGATTTGAGTTGCTTCATCTCTGTTTCCTGCTGAAATGCAGCTTTTCATTTTCTTTTCTTATCTGAGGTCACTAATCATGGGCGACGTGCAGGGATTATCGTTCCACTTTGCCTGCCACCGCAAACAAAGCCCAGCGTACCTTAAATGTCAGCAAGTATGAGTAAAAATCAAGGGAATTCCCACGGCACCTCCCATCGAGGCCACCCTTCAGTAAGGGACAGCCCGGCTTTGCCGGCGGAGACAATGGAGAAGTCAACGGGAGTGTGGAGAGGTGAGCTTGTCTCCAGGGCTCTGGCTAGGGATTTAGCATGCCCTGCTTCTGTTTTCCTTCTTCCAAGGTAGAGAAATGGCTGTTTCTGCCTTTCTTAGCCCTGTTAGCTCTTTTTTTTGAGCACCCGAGGCCTTTTGACGGTGCAGACAGCCCAAGGGATGTCGTAGTGGCTCTACTAAAACTGATTATCAGCCTCTGAGGTGCTTTACATTAAGATCTGAAAGAAGACATTTGTGGATTTTGATTAAAGTTGACAAATAGAATTCTACCAAATATTTGTAGGCTTGCAAGTTACCCTGGAGTGTGCTCCAGCCCCTACAGTTTCCTAGATTCAGAGCAAAGGAGAGGTGGCTGGAAAGTTTCCTTATATCCTGGGGACGCTTCCCCCGAGAGAATAGCATTAATCTCCTCTCATACTTTTTGAGGGCTGAGTTATCATAGAATCATAGAATGGTTTAGGTTGGAAGGGACCTTGCAGATCATGGAGTTCCAACCCCCCTGCCATAGGCAGGGACACCTCCCACTAGACCAGCTTGCCCAAGGCTACATCCAGCCTGGCCTTCAACACCTCCAGGGATGAAGGTGTTTATGAGGCAAGAAGGTCCCAAGCGAGGTTAAGGGAGGACCAAACTTCCCCAGAAGATGCGGAATGAAGAAACAAATCTTCATCCTATGCGCAAATCTCTTTCATAGGTGTCCTACTTCTCCAGTGAGGTTGGTATCCAGAGCCTGTTCACTGGAAGTTGCCTAGAATTAGTGGAATTTGTGCGTAAAAGATGTTTTCTATTTCAGAGGGGACTGTGTTGGGGAAGTAAAGACCTCTAGCAAAGCCATCTCGTAAAGCAGCCCATCTGGCCAGCTAGTTCGTCACCAGCAAGCTGGTCTGACCTTGTCAGCTCTGGTGAGGAAGGGTTTGAGTCATGGACCCTGTCAATAAATATTCGGCAGGTGGTTCACTTCAGTCAGGGCATGACAAGGTCTCCCTAGGCTTGTGCTGTGCCCCAACAAATGATAATGACCCTGGAGAGCTGGAGGAATTATTTAGCAACCTTCCGATCGCCACACTACGGCTGGATGTGTACCAGCAGTGCCTCCATAATAACTGGGTCTACTTCAAGTGGAAACGTTGGGATTATTACAGAAGGACTACAAAAATGAACACGGATAGAGGTGAGGTGTCGTGCGGACACCCAGAAAAAGCACAATATTCCTGAAAAGCGCAAATTGTGCTTCAGCTGGCAGTTCGCAAAGAGGCAGCAAGATTGGACTGCATGTTAATCTCCATGTACGGGAGAAGATTTAGACGTGGCGACGATAATTTAAAGCTGTAAGGTTGGCTTGGGGTAATGGGAAAAATTGACACCGAAAAATATGAGAGCAAATCTTCAATAAGGTCAGATGTGGATGTCATCAGCTGAATATGCAGAAGGCAGGGACGGCGTTCCCAGTGGAGGCCATCAATTTGTTTGCTGTGAACTGTCAGTTGTATCGAGAGCCCGTTCCATCACTTGGTAAGTGCTGGGAAGTTAACGGAAGAATCCATCCGAGGCATGAGGAGTTGGTTAGGGAAGGGTGATGATTTGAATCGAATTTGTGAGATTGGATTCAAAAGGAGAGAGTAAATTTGGGACTGTGCCCTAGCTGATAGTCAAAGTGGAAAGCACGGAATAAAGGGAAAGCCAAAAGGCCCCCAAATGTGACATCGCTTGTGAATTTTTCCTGGTTTTAAAGGACTGTGGTACAGTGCACAGCTTGGGAGTGATGACAACAAACCAGCTGCTGGAAAGGTATCCCTGCGCTGATGTATGAGACGCAGGAGAGCAGATTTGGAAGAAATGAGGTTTATAACATGCAGTGCTGCCAAATGGACATTTTGCATGCAGGAAACACTGCTGGCAAGAACCAGCGTTGTTGCTCGTGGCTGGGTGGGAGGCAGCAGGGATCCTTGGAAGGAGGAGGATCTCACTCAGATCTCCTCTCATCTGTGTGGCGTGGTTGATGCGCTGGAGGGGAGGGATTCCACCCAGAGGGATCTGGACAGGCTGGAGAGGTGGGCCCAACCTCATGAAGTTCAGCCGGGCCAAGTGCAAGGTCCTGGATCTGGGTTGGGGAACCCCAAGCACAAATCCAGGCTGGGTGGAGAATGGCTGGAGCGGCCCCCAGGAGAGGGATTTGGGGGTGTTGGGAGAGAAGCTCACCATGAGCCAGCACTGTGCTCTGGCAGCCCAGAACCCCCCACCCCTGGGCTGCATCCCCACAGCGGGGGCAGCAGGGCCGGGGGGGGATTCTGCCCCTCTGCCCCGCTCGGGGGAGACCCCCCTGCAGTGCCACCTCCAGCCATGTAGCCAGGAGAAGACGAGGCTCTGGGGAGATGTTATAGCACCTTCCAGTAACCAAAGGGGCTACAGGAAAGATGGGGAGGGATTTTTTAAAAGGGCATGTAGTGATAGGCGGGGTGATGGCTTCAGACTGGAAGAGGGGAGATTTAGATGAGATATTGGGAAGAAATTCCTGGCTGTGAGGGTGGTGAGCCCCTGGCCGGGGTTGCCCAGAGAAGCTGTGGCTGCCCCATCCCTGGAGGTTCAAGGCCAGGTTGGATCGGACTTGTAGCAACCTGGTCTGGTGGGAGGTGTCCCTGCCCAGGGCAGGGGAGTGGAATTGGATGGTGTTCCTTCCAACCCAAACCACTGCCTGCAAGAAAGACTGAGGTACTGGAGCATGTCCAGAGACGGGCAACGGAGCTGGTGAAGGGTCTGGAGCAAGGAACAAGGCGGTAGGAGAAGAGGAAACGGCCTCAAGTTGCGCCAGGGAAGGCTTAGGTTGGATATTAGGAACAATTTCTTCCCGGAAAGGGCTGTCAAGCATTGGAACAGGCTGCCACAGGGCAGTGGTGGAGTCGCCATCCCTGGAGGTATTTCCCAGCCGGGCAGACGTGGTGCTAAGGGACATGGGTTAGTGGTGGGTTAGGCGGTGTTGGGTTGATGGTTGGACTGGATGATATTAAAGGTCCATTCCAACCAAGTTGATCCTATGATTCCCTTCCTCGGGCAGAGGCACCAGTGTGGAAGGGATGAGAGTAGGGAAAAGCCGCGTGTGGCATTGGCAGCCACTTGCCCTTGCTCCTCAGCAGTGCAAGAGGTTGGAAAGACCTCACGTGGAGGGAAGGTGGGGATAAGGCTGATATTCACTGCCTGGATGGTTTTAGCCACAAGCCACTAAGAATAAAACCTGCTGTAACTTGCTGCCTGGCTTCCCAGTTTCAGCCCCGCTGGGGTCGTTCTTATACTGGTATGTTTGATTTTCAAAGCTGGAGGCGAGGCTGGAAGGAGAGTTCCCTTTCCTTGTCAATATTGGCAAGCTGCCTTACGTTTTTGTGTTGTTTTGTTCTTTACTCATCCATCATCCTGAAGAATTTGATTTGGGAATTAATAATGCCACTTTTCTGGAAGCTTCAGTGATTCCCTGGGGTTAAACCACTGCGCTGGTCCTTGGCACAGCACGATCCAGTGAGGAAGAGGTTGTCCCAGCCTTGGTCTTTCCTTCATATCCCCAGCGCACCTACCTCCTGCCTGACAGGAAGGCTTTGATTTAAAGGCCATGGTAGAGAGTAATGGAGACACGGGGTAATCATGAATTTACCGCTGCTCTTTTCCCGTTAGTAAAATGTCTTGGAACTGGCAACTAATGTGGTAAAATGATTTCTTTCACCTTATGCATGAAATTCCCAAAATTATCCAGAGTATAATAAAAACAGAGGTGGCATTGTCATGATAACACATTTATCTCCTGTATGGATTGAAAGAGACACTTACAGACATTGCTGTAACAGTTTCATTTGTTCTTTTATCACCTTTTGATACCATGGGCTATAGAGCTACAAGGAGATATTAAAGTGAAAGGAAATCAAAATCATCAAGAAGGCACTCGTTTAGAGTGGCAATAAGTATTGCAATTTGATGACAGCAATCTACTCTTAAACCACCATGATTTATACATGTCCTCCAAGGGGGAGAGAAATGATGTTGTTTTGTGTTGGGTTTATTTTAATGAAGAAAGTAAAATTCTCTCAGTCCTCCAGAAAACTCTGATGGGGAAAAATGTGTGTCCTTATATGATTGTTGAGCAGATGAGTATCTTAAACTGTCAGTCCTGCTGGTGTTGGCATTATTGGAGCTTCCCCGCAGTGTGTTTTTTCCTCTAGTGGGAAGATGCAGCGAGGCCAGAGGAACATCTCTTTAGAATACGTGTGACAGATGTTTTGTTAATCAAATATATCAAGTATTACCATTTAAAATTTGCTTAGGAAGTGATTAGGCCCAGTTGTGTGATATTGCCTCATACTGGTTTGGCTTTGTTTTCTTAATGTTGCAATTAATCTTCGCAAAAATCTAATTCCTCCCTGGGCCACTTTCATGCCATGATGAGTTTGTCGAAATCTAATGCAACGACCCCCCTGTCTAATCAGATGCGTTGTCTTGATTTGGAGTAACGGCAGGTTTATGGAGTTTTGTTGCAGAGTAATACAATTATGTCTTTACGAGTTGGGTGTAATTAATCTAATTATTGTTTGGAAGAATAAGTCTCTAATAAGGCAGTCCTTTGTTACTTTTTGGGGGGTGTCTTATTTTGGGGAATGTGGAAAAAAACGCACTTCATGGCACTTGTCGCTGCTCTGCTCTAAGCACTTGGGCAACGGTTATGGGCTTTTATGAATAACAGCTTCAACTTTGACAAAACCAGCAAATATCTCTCTTGAATGAATGAGTGGAATAAATGCAATTCTGGCATCTTAATTGGTACTGGGGCACGAATCAAATCTTTCATGCTTGCTGTGTTTTAGGTGTTGCAAATTTGCTTAGCGTTCGTCTAGCAGCAGGAAGGTGCTCCTGGACTTCAGGATGAACTCGAGTCGGTAATTAACAGTTATGTGATTAGACCGTCCTTACCCATGGATCAGCGTGCTGGTTGGACACTGTTCTGTTGCTGCTCAGTCACAAAATCAAATCCTAAACACCATTTCAGTCCCTCCTGAGCCCGCTACTGTTGAGCTCCTTCCTTCTCCTTGCCATGCCTGAGCCTTGTTCTCTGTTGACACCAACCTACAAGGATTTTTCCTGACTTCCAGTCCAAAAGGACCCCATGAAGAGGTGGTAGAGCTGGAGTAACAGCAGGTTTATGGAGTTTTGTTGCAGAGTAATACAATTATGTCTTCATGAGTTTGGTTTAATATACTTAATTAAAGTGTGGGCTTGTTTTGACAGCAAAATGCAGCAGCTTGGGCGGGTTCACGCAGAAGGGTAGCCTGGCTGTGCGCGCTGCTCGGTGTGGGGACTGCGGAGCATCAGTGATGCACTGTACCTGCACAGGGGACAAAACCGGTCCCGTGCCTTCAGCAGCAGCCCAGAAAATTGCACGTAATGACGTCTCTGCCATCCTTCAACTACGGGCCGTTTTCAAAACGATGTAGAAAATACGAGCCAGTTGATTAAGATGGGGAAGTATGATGAGTTTTCTGGGTAAGGCATGAGTGTTTTCAATGTAGTCCCGCTTCCCAGTGATGTGGTCACCTTGCAGCACGTTCAGTCAGCTGAGGACGACGTTAAACATGTGAAGTCTGGCGGTCCTCGGCTCCTGTATCATTTCTGTGCCTTTCCTTTGTGCTCCCCGGTCTGGTGTCTCCATATCTCCCTTGAAGCGGGTACCGGCACTAGGCACGGCGCTGTTGTAATGGTCTTGGGAAGGCTACGTAATCAGGCAAGATCAGAGCCTTTCCTCTCCTTGATGTTCTTCTCTTTAAACATCCAAGGCTTACACTTGCTTTTTTAGCCACCACGGTGTACTGAGAGCTCACGTTGAGGCTGTGTGAGACCTCTGAACGTCAACGTGTCACCTGAGGTCGCAGAGCTGCTGTAGGTGCGTGGGATATCAAGGCTCTGGGCAAGTCTTTGGTCAGACCATCAGACCACCCTGCTGTCTGCCAGAATACCCTTTCAAGCGCCTGCCAGTTTGTTTTTCCTTGTCTTGGGGTTTAGTTTCATTGTCTTACAAAAAAAAACCTAAAAAACACCAAAAAGACCAAATGAAAAAAATCTTTGAAGATTTAATAACTGTGGTGAAACAGGATAAATACATTAATAGGCTGATTCCATATATTAAATGGCTGTAAAAATGTCACTATTATGAGCAAACCGCACTAAAAAACCCATTTTTGAAAGACTTCCCGTGAAGGCTGGGATCACAGTATGAAAAATAACGTCGTATATTTGATGTAAATAGATTGGTGGATGGAAGGCATTTCAATAATTCAATTTGATTGTATAACATACAATCTGCGGGAAACCAATAACTTGCCACTTAAAGAACTACTCATTCCTCTGAAAAATCTTCAATAAACGCTCTGTTTAGAAACAATTCACATTTTATGTTCTACATTTTCGTCTTGTTTTCTTGGGGTTTGTTTTTTTCTTATTTTTTTTCTACTTAACAAATCTGGATGAAACCGTATGTTGTTTTCCACGTGTATTTGCCCGTGCTGCTTATCGCACACCTGAAGTTATAATTTTTTTGTTCACAAAAAATGCGATTGCTTCAAAAGTGATTCCTTCTGAACAATAGTGTAATGATTTCTTCTTGTTACGGTGGAATACACTACCACAGGTAGGAAATACCTTTTAGCAATAACACCTATTTTTGGAGGGGTGCTGTTAATTAGGAGGATTGAAGGTGAGGCAGGGAGGGGTCACCTGTGTGGCTATGGGTGCAAGTGCTTTGCATTGGACCTTTTCAGGAGGTGACGTTTCCTTGGGATGCTCCTGTAAGTGGTGCATAGGCTCGTGTCTCCTTGGAGTGGACAGCCTGAGCTTCTCTGAACAGGGTTTCTTAATTTTAACTTGGAGGAGGGTGATGCTTTGAACCATTTGCTGCATTTTATTGATAATTTAGGTGTGGGTTCTCGTTGATCAGATAAGTGCTGATGCTTTTGAAACTTAGAAATAGGTGACTGGCGGAGTGGAATAGATGATGTCTAGAAGTTTCTTCCAACCCCTACCATGCTGGGTTGAATCTACCCAAAGGATGGGCTGCTCCATCCCTTCTGTGCCTATTCTCTCCCATTGCTCCTGGGGGAGACCTTCAGGCCAAACCAAGTGCTTCATGTCTCCTCCTCCACCTCCAGGCGTGTATCCCTGCTTGCTTCTCCTCCAGGTCTCATCCTGCCTCAGTTGCCTGGCTAGCATGTAGATATGGTCTCCTCGTTGCAACTTTTGCACGCTTTCATCCTCGGTTGTGGGTTGTGGAGCATGCTGAGTGTGTTGTAGCGTGTTACGTGCCTGCACACAGCAAGGCACAAGGCCGATTCTGCACCCACTGGTGTGTCTTTGTACCGGTGAAGATTCTTTGGTTTGAATTACAAGGCCATGTAGTGATAGGACCAGGGGTGATGGCTTCAAACTGGAAGAGGGGAGATTTAGGTGAGATCTTAGGAAGAAATTGTTGGCCTGTGAGGGTGGTGAGATCTTGGCTGGGGTTGCCCAGAGAAGCTGTGGCTGCCCCATCCCTGGAGGTGTTGAAGGCCAGGTTGGATGGGGCTTGGAGCAACCTGGTCTGGTGGGAGGTGTCCCTGCCCAGGGCAGGGAGTGGGACCTGGATTGCCTTTAAGGTCCCTTCCATTCTATGGTTCTGTGAAAGTAGTAGGAACAAAATTGGGCTTGGGCTCTGCAGACTGCAGAGCTTGCAGTCTTGCTGCAAGCTTTGGAATGTGTTGTCTGTGCGTCTTCCTTCTCAGAGGAGAATTTGTTTACTAAGCGCCACTGGAGTTTTTTCAAAATACTTATATGCCAACACTAAATGGAAAAATTTGCCTTCCTGTTTATCGGATGAGAAAAACGTAAGGGCAGCGTGGTTTGGGGTTTATCGCTGTTCCGATGTGGTGTCCTCTGGGAGGGAAACAGGAGCTCACTCCCGAGCGGTTCCTTGGTGTGAAGCGCCAGCGACGGGTGCCCGGTGGCTGCCTGGGCTCCGCTGAGCGATGCCACCGGCAGAGCTTGGGGTCCTTGGTGGTGGCTGTGAAGGGGAATGACTGAATAGTGTTCCTCTGAAATTTCCTCAGCATTTCTGCTTAGCTGAGAAACACCTTTGGCTGATTCCTCGCCATGCAGCAGGATTATCCAACTTCTAGGAAAATTGGATGAAAGCCTGTTTTTATTAAATGGTTTGGTTGACTGAATGGGGCATTTGGGGGTAAAGGGTAGAGGTTAACCGCTTCTTCGCTGTGAAGAGCAATCTGTTTATTGCTTGCAGCATATGTTTTGAGTAATTTCTGGCTTTGCCAGTAGCTTTCTGTGGATCTGATAGTGGATTATAATATTTATCCTAATGAAAAACTGTATGAGGTAAATCTGCCCAAAGAATTGCAAATTTCAGGTAACCAGCTCTCGATTTGCTTCAGTTGTGTCCCAAATTACAGGCTTCATCTTACTCTTAGAGGTACTATTTGCATAATGTGTTATATTTCTTCTTTGAAGTATGTCTGTCCATCAAAATATTTGGATTACGGAATTTTTTTTTCTTTCTCTCTCCGCTACGTTTCAAATGTGGTAGTCCAAACTATATTTGTATTATTTTTGTTTAATTGTTTAGTTGGCCTTTAAATCAGAAGAGGATTCCATCTTGGATTTTACTTGCCCTCTTCTCTGTCAACATTTTAAAATTATTTTCTGTTGACAACCTGTGTATTTCACAATTATATGGGGGAACATTGCCTCATTAAGACTTCAAGTACTCTTCCGGCTCTCTCAAATCTTTAAAGGTGGGCAGGAAGCCTTACCAAGAGATAACTGCTCTTGCAGAAATAATAATGGCATTTTAATCACAGAAGGCTGGGGTTTTGTTTAGCTTTGCTTGGTTTGAATTAAAAAAAAACCCCACAGAACAGCCTTTCTGCGTTTAGTCCCAACATCTACTTGGTGGAATTACTAAGCTCCAGCAAAGCACATGGTAGGAAAGATGCTTAACTGTAGGTGTATTTGGAAGATGTGTTTGTGCGTTTATTCAGTATACATCTATAAAACACACACACAGGGTTTTGAAGTTATTAAAATCTGAAGTTACTGCAGGAGAGTTAGGTGGATTTTCACATCCTCATTGTGTCCGTGGGACACGTGCCAGCATATTTAATGAAGAAAAACTTCCAATAGAGTAGAACCTTGAATTGGTCAATGACAGCAGCAGTTGGATCAGCATTGCTACCGTTGCGTTTTTACCCCAAAACTGTTAATTTCAGCTATGCGCTACAGCTCCCGCTAAGGTGGATCCCTTCTTGGGGCTGTAAGTCCAACCCCCTTGTTTCTTTTTTGGGCTGCGTGGTGTCCTTGAGGAAATACCAATCCTGACCTTAGGAAAGCTTCAGTTGATCTTCTGTGTTCAATTGTACGTAGGGAAAAAGTCATACTGATTCATCAAGAGTTGCAGGATTTACTCCCATATGTTTTGGTTTCTCTGGGATGTACTTGTTACTTTGAGAGGAATTATCAAAAGCATGAGCTGAAATTTACTTTTTCATTTTGAGCTCTGTTACAGATTTTTATCCGACCTTGGGTAATTCATTCAGCATTTCTCTAAGGGTTTTTTTCCCCCCTCTGTGTGTAATGTGGTTAATAATAGCTATCTCAGAGGAGTATAGTGAGATTTAATTTATTAGTTTTTTGTAAAGTACTCTGGAATTCTTAAATGGAAAAACACCATAAAAGCACAAAGTATTAATATAATAAATTAATGTTCAAGCTCCTTTCAAATTAATAGCCAGATTGTGAGCCATATACTTGCACTGAAAATTGTCCTAATACCATGTGAGTAGCTCCATTGAACAAGACAAGCTATAAAGGCACCATACGTGGGTAAAATTTAGAAGAAAGGATTAATATTGCTGAACTGGGCTTAGGGATGCTAAGACTTTCAAAATGGAATTGTTGGAAAGGCTGGTCATTATACAGCAGGAGGAAAAAAAAACCCTATAAAAAAAACCTCTGACACTGCTGTATGATGACACCAAGCGGAGTGATGCGGTTGGCACACCTGAGGGATGGGATGGCATCCAGGGGGACCTGGTCAAGCTCAAGAAGTGGGTCCCTGTGAACCTCCTGAGGTTCAACAAGGCCAAGTACACCTGGGTCGGGGCAATCCCAAGCACAAATCCAGGCTGGGGGATAAAGGGATGGAGAGAGCAGCCCTGCTGAGAAGGACTTGGGGGTGTTGGTGTGGGAGAAGCCCACCAGGAGCCGGCACCGTGCGCTGGCAGCCCAGAACCCCCCACCCCTGGGCTGCATCCCCACAGCGGGGGCAGCAGGGCCGGGGGGGATTCTGCCCCTCTGCTCTGCTCGGGGGAGACCCCCCCTGGAATTCAGCTCTGTGATCCCAACAGAAGAAAGATATGGACCTACTGGAGCAGGTCCAGAGGAGGCCATGGAGATTCTGGGAGAGCTGGAGCCCCTTTGCTGGGAGGACAGGCTGGGAGAGCTGGGGGGGTTCCACCTGGAGAAGAGAAGGCTCCGGGGAGACCTTCCAGCCCCTGCCAGTGTCTGAAAGGGGCTCCAGGAAAGCTGAGGAAAAACATTTTAGCAGGGCCTGTTGTGATAGGATGAGGGGTAATAATTTTAAACTAAAAGAGGGTGAATTTAGACTAGACATAAAGAAGAAATTATTTCCTGTGAGGGTGGTGAGCCCCTGGCTGGGGTTGCCCAGAGCAACTGTGGCTGCCCCATCCCTGGAGGTTCAAGGCCAGGTTGGACGGGGCTTGTAGCAACCTGGTCTAGTGGGAGGTGTCCCTGCCCAGGGCAGGGGGGTGGGACTAGATGGTCTTCAAGGTCCCTTCCAACCCAAACCATTCTATGATTCTAAGATCAGGACAGTCATGTTTTTAATTATTTTCCTAGTTGTCCTGCTTGTTTCAGACATCTCTATTTCCCACACAGTGACATCCTAACTGGGTCCAGGTACTGTTATCCAGACCTAGAACACAATGAAATTATATTTAAGCATAAACTCCATTAGGTTGGGACTGGAAAGAGTTAATTCACCAGTGCTCACAGCTCTTTGATCTGTACTGTATTTAAGACTGTCAAGGTACTGAAGTAGAAAATATTAGGGTTTTGCCTATTTTCTTGGACTGCAGGCATTAACAAGAATAATGTTGTGCTTTGATTTTTACAGCACTTGCACAACATGCATTTTGAAATCACTTTATAAAAAAAAAAGATAATCAATATGTACAAACTGAAGCAACAAATGCCCAATAAAGTGGAGTTCAGAAGCACAAAGCTATGGATTCCCCAGTAATTGCAACAAGCGTTGAGATGGGCAAGATTTAAACTGCAATTTGGATTTTAAACCTTCGGTTCCGTTTATCAAGGAGCTCTGCGGTAGGACTGTTGTGGCTGAACACTGAGAAACCCCGAGGGCGTCGTGTCCTGGGTGATGGATGGCAGGTTTGGGGCTGAACATTAGCTACTGCAGGCTTGCACATGGGAGAGCAGCTGGCTTCCCCTGGCTCAGGAGGAGCCTGCAGCAAACCTTAGAGCACCTTTCCTAAAACAGGCAGGGAAAATGTGGGGAAGCTGATTAACCTGAGGCCACACAGGCTCCTCTTTTCACACTCTGTGTTCGCGCTCCCGAATAAACGTGGGATTTCCATGAGCGGTGATAGTCGTGGTTCTCGGTGGTCTTCCAGCCAACTCTACAGTTTCTGTTTGATGAAAACAATGACTTCCAAAAGGTCAAACCCCAACCTTCTCCTTGCTAGCAGAAAGGTATAAATGGTTTTTTTCCTTTCTTGTATCTTGAAAATCTCAGAGGCAATGGATCTGTGGAATTCGCAAGGTTCCCCAGTCCTTTTTTTTTTCTCGCCGTTGGAGAGGATGTTGAATGAATCCATAGTGTTCATTTGAGGGAGCAAAGGAGTATTCAGCTGGACAGCCCTTAAAAAAAAAATAATCATCACACTAACTGTGGCTATAGAAGGACCTCTAGAATTAAGGGTAGAGTGCAGGTTGCTAAATATCCTGAAATACCTAAGTACATACCCATGAGTATAAAAGGTCATTTCTTCCACTTAATCGGAATATTTTGCAACCTAGGGGTGAGCATGCTTGCCAAAGGATGTCAACCAGGAAGAAATATTGCCTGCAGATTCCTGGCTGACATGGTATTTTGTAGTTGTCACAAACACAGAAAAGGTTTTGGAGTCTCTTCGTTCACCTGAGGTTTGTTCTACATCTTTCATCTTCAGCCTAATGAATTTCACTTATGAAATGGTCTGAAAACGGTGACAGCAGTTCAATATCAAAGTTTAATGAGATGTATTAGGGAAAATGTATGAGTGATTATTAAAATAGGAATTTTCCAGAAATATAGAAATATAATAAGTATTCTCTTCAGTATTTTGTCTATTAGCCGGTGCAGTCTACCAATGTCGAGAGAAATTTCTTTCGGGAAGCGTGAGCGCAGAATATTCGGTGTTGCTGCGGATGAGGCTTAGATGGTAGATGTCCCTTAACAATTGCCTAAAGCACATTTTCCTGAAAAAATATTTGATCTAGTTGGTGTTTCTTTTTTTTTTTTTTTCCCCTCTGCCTTATTTTCTGAATCTGTGCAAATACAATTAAAATCAAGTAAGTATTAATATCTTACATAAAATTCCCTGGGTAAAATGAAGGCAAAGGAGATTTAAGGGCTTTTCTCTGTGCGTTTCTCCTTTTTTTTTGCTTGAAGGAACAGCAAAACTGAAATATTCCCAGTATTTTTCCTGTTGAATTGAAAAGTAGTCTGTGTGGTCTGATTAGGACAGGCTGTCTTATCTATATCTCATGATTGCTGCTTGGGAAGGGCAGATACAGGGGTTAAATTGAAAATTAGGGGCCTTATTGTTCATGCCTAATGAGGAGGGCAAATGCTCGAGTGAGCTATTAGGGAAGGATGGCATTTCCAGTAGCGTTTTTCATGTGTTCTCGAGGAACAACAAATCTGGAAGGGGGTGTGTATTTGAAAATAGAACATAATAAAACTCTGGGGGACAACTGCAACTAGTTTAAAGCAGATCAGTTTTATCCGCTGAGCAGAACGAAGAGTGCTATTGGCAAGGGTATGTGTTGCTGAAAGGCTTGGTTCAACTCTTCCACCTGGGAGCGTGCCTCCTGAATTTTCAGGGAGTCTTAAATTGGGTCGGAGTGGTTGGAAATGGATTGTCAAAGCACTGCTTAGGCTACAGAATGTCTCAAGTAGTATCAGCTATGCTTCTGAAGAGTAATTTACATATATAAAAGTAAGATTTTTATTTACGCCTACGTGTTGCTCACATTTTGGTAAGAAAATGGTGTAAGTTGTAGTGACAGAACATAACTTGGTTAGAACCAGTCAATAAGAGAAGTTAACTCTGGTAGCATCTAGTAACATGTGGGTTTTTCCTTATATTCCTTTTTGGTAGACCAGAGCAAGGCAGTGAATGTTACGAGTCTTTCAAACCCATTTACTGAGTTCCCCGTGTAGCCGAGGGACTAAAATGCTGAGATTAGGCTCCGAGTTGTGATCCTAAATCACAATAAAATTAGACATTGTGTCTACAACCAGAGGTAGTGCATTGGAAACTCTGCGTAGTCATTCTACAGGAAAAGATCATGAGAGTAAGTCACTTACTTGGGAATGTGTATGTATAAATTTAATATATGTAGATAATTGCACATACTCAATAAAATGGATGGAAAGAGAAGTAATTAAACATTTGATTATATCAAATTTGGACTAATGAGACAGAATTAGGGTCTTGCGTACATATGGAAGATTTTTGTGGCTTATTATGTTCTCCACTCCAGTTTGGAACCTGCTTTGTCATCAATTTCAATTTTGTGTTTAATGAGAAATAATGCAACCGCATTTAGATGGTTTTAGGCTTCATGGTTATTGGGAAAATTACATGAAAACATACAGTGTAATATAGATAAATGTGAAATAAGTCTGGAGGCAATGAACCAGGCTACAGAGTACATGTGACTATAATAGAAAAATCCTTGAGGCCATCATTTGAGGTTTTTGATGGAGTAAAATGGCAAAGATGTTATTGAGATCCATCAGCAGAAGGGAATATAAATCATTAAAGTCACGGGAGAGTGGAGCTGATGCTTTGTATGAGCTCGGGGGCACCCAGGGCTGGGGGCCGTGCTGGAGGCTTGGCTTATGCCAGAGCGACCAGTGAGTTGGGAATAATCACCGTTCCTTTGGCAGGGGTTTGTTTATTTTTATTGGGGGTTTATGATGGTTTCAGTGGTGTGGGTCATTCAGAAGCTATTTAAAAATTACAGTTAACAGGTGCTGAACCAAAATATTTCGGATGCAGGACAGAGGAGATTGCTGTCTATCAAGAGTGACATATTTCCCAAACTTTATTATAGATTTGAGGGAAACGCAGCCTGAGGTTTGGACATGAACTTATACCTGCTTCGTTTTCTAACCCAAACTGTTTGTTTTTCCCAACTGGATGTTGGGAAATTGTCAGAATTGTTCAGATAAACAACAAATTCCCTCTTGTACCTGTAAAGCTTTGGGTGTAATGTCAGATGTTTTCCTTTTTCCTTCATCTCAGCTTTTAATTTTCCATGAAAAAGCTTCTCAAGTTTTGGGGTTTTTTTTTTTGGCTAAGGTTTTTGACCTTCAACCTATTTTCTGTTCCTCTGCATCTTCTTTCACAAGGTTTCTGTTTCTTTAAAAGTAAAGAAAAAAGAAAATGAAGACTTAAAAAATGACAGGAAAAAAGAGAACTAAAGGAGGGTTCATTTAGTAAAATAGCAAAAGGAGTATTACCTGTGTACACGTTTCTTTCAAACCTGGTTTTCGACTCCGCATTAAGGCACTAAAAGGTATTTGTTTAGGAAATGCTGGAGATTTTGTTTTGTTAACTTCAGACAGGAGAAAATGCCGGGGGTATATTTTGCGTGTGTGTGTACCTGTATTTTTTCCTGAGCTGATATATAATTTTCTCAGAAGCTCAGTCACCTCTAGGAAAGTGAATAGGGATTTTCTTGGGTGCTAAACACCTATTAAATGCACATCCCAGAAAACAGTCCACTGTATACCATTGCACAGAACCGTGTTGAAAATCTCCTTGTTCCAGGTGCAATAATGTTATTTAGCAGAGGAAACACATGGTGAGCTGAGTCATGCTTTCTGGAGTAATATTAAAATAAGTTTATCTTGCTTTCAAAGCTTTTACTTCATTTTCAATACCTATTCAAGGAAAGGGATGCTGAGGATGACCCTTCCTTAGAGGTTCATTTTCTCAGTAGGCGGAAACACACAGGAGTGAGACCCGGGATCTCTGCCAAGGATATATGCAATATCTCCCAATAAAAGAACAAGTTTTGGCAGAAGTAATTACTAAAAAGAGACAAGGGGAATAGAAAAAGGAAAAACGCCAATAAACCCCTAATGGCTACTTAGTGGCTGTGCCCCGGTTGTTCCTATCAGGATGCGGAGCTGGAATTGTGCACATTTTGTGTTCATTGTAGGAAACAGCCTTTCTCTTTTCATAATTATTTGCTTTCATTGCATGAATCTTTTTTTTTTTCCCCCCCTTTCTTTCTCTCTCTCCCCACTGACCATTGCCTGTCTTCATGATCTGGTTTCAGAAATCCTGTCTTTAAACCAAGAGTTTTAGGTGAAAATCCGGTGGCCGTCGAGGTTTCTTGCAGGTTTGCTTCGCCCCGGCAGAGGCAGTGGGTTTCTGTTCTGTTTGTTCTGGGTTGAGCCTCTCATTCCGGTGGGATTCAGCACAGGATTTCAGGGAGCAGCTGGACATCAGCAAGGCAGTTCGTATGATAGGAAAATTGCATACGTGTTCTGAATTACTTCTATGAGTATGTTTTTCCTACGTCAACAAACGAAACACTGAAGTTTAACAGTCAAAACACCATTCATAAATAGATAAATTGTGTTCCTTACATCCCCTCAAAGTGTGGTGAATTTTGATTCATACATAGAATTCCTTAAAACTCAAGCTGGCTTTTCCTAATACTTCCATCTGCTTTTTCAGCTTTTCTTTTTTTTTTTTTTCCCTCCTTATCTACACTTTTAAAACTGTAGTTTTCCCGGGGCAAATCTTTAAACTCTTTGTTGCGGAATAAGCCCTTTTTTTTTATTTGTGTGTTAGCCTGATTTTCCCTTCAACAGCTAAATGTGTTAAGTGGGAATGGGAGGAGTGACAGCTGTCAGAGCGATTAGTATCACATCTCAGCAACCCAGTCCTTAAAGCAGATGAAAATTTTACCTCATAAATAAATTTAAATTAAGGTATGAGCAATCGCATGGCAGACAGGAGAAGCAACCCGGTACTTCCTTACAGTCCTGTTTTAACCCTGGCTTTTTCCTGTGAAAATAATTAACAGTTCCTTCAAAGGGATGCTCTTGGGATGAATTTCGTTGCTTAGCGGGAGAGCCTGCCTGACCGCCTTGGATTCTGTACAAATACAGAGAAATATTGTATGGAATACAATATTTATTACTTACGGAATACTTACCATATAATACTTACGGAAATAGCCGTGCTTTGTGTGTGCGAAGGTGAATTTTACCCACAGTCTGTGAACTAGCGGGCTGCTTGAAAGGAGGAGGTAAAATATCTATTATTAAACAGGGGTCAAGAGCATTACTTTAAGTAGTAAACACTAATCCTAGTAATACAATCGGAGCTTGCGGCTTTGGGATCATACTGGTAAGACCTTAGGGTTATAGATTATAGCTTTTATTTCTTCTGGGAACTGCTGAGGATACAAGAGCTGGAAAAATGGTCCTGCGGTGTGCACCAGCACTTGTAAATATTGTATCTGAAGGAATGAAATATGTACGTGGACAAGTTCAGTTCCTCCTGCTGATACTCATTCGGGATGTTAAAGTTAACGCTGCTCTTGTGGGGGGAAAAAAAAAAAAGGTGCTGCCGGTACCTTTAATCATCACCAGTAATGGTGAAGGTTTCCCTTTTAATTTTTAATTCAAAAGAGGCAGTGCTCCCAGCGGTTCAGTGTCCCCCCGAGGGTGACAGAGCATTGATGTAGTAATTCAGGGAAGAGTTGCCGATAGAGATGGAAATTGAGCGATGTGACCTGAATCCAGCACGCCGCTTGCCTGGCTTTAATCGGATGGGTTACTTCAGCAATGCCAGTAGAAACGAAGCGCTACGGGCGGGTTGGAGGTGGAGAGGTTGCCCATGGGCAGGTAGGACTCTTGGACTCATGTGCCTTTGCCCGCTGTTGCCCTCTTCTCTGGTGCAATGGATGATGTCCAGGAAGATCCACCACCCGCTGGTGAACCAGCACCTGCTCTGAGGACGAGTCCAGGTTGTATGATGTCCAGCTCTGTTCAAGCGGACTTGAACTCCTCTTCCAGCACCTCCCCTGTAGAAGCAGGCTCAGCTGCAGGCTGGTTTTAAGTGTGGGGACAAAGCTTGGCTTATCTGGAAGATACAAGGACTTCCCATAGCTCCTCAATGCATCGAGAGCTTTTAGAGTCACCATAAGAGGCCAGGCTGCAAATGCAATAAACTGTAATTAACTAATATTATTTCCTGATGCAATCTTACGCCGATAATTGCGGAGATTATATTAGGAGAAAATAAAGGGTCAAAATAGCCAAGGACGGCATGATAAAATTTAAAAACATTTCAGAGATGCTAGGCTGTGATTGTTAGAGACACGTGAAAGCTACGTGACACAACACATTACTGTGTATATTGATATCTCCGTCCTACAGCGTATTGAGGTAGGTCACAGAGGAAAACACTGATAACTCAGGTAACTGTTGGGAAAATATTGGGCAGTAGTGATAATGAAACGAGCAGCTGTATTTTTGAGGAGTCAGTTTTGGTTTCACATAAATAATATCTGGAATATAAGTAAGACGGCGAGCTGAACTACATACTTGCATGTATATGTATGCAAGCATATATTTAAAGAGTGGTTTCATTTGTAAAAATTTGTACATATTTGCATACACCTATATATATACCCAAATTGAATTTGGCAAGAAGTAATCTGTTGACCTCACTGTAAAAGCAAAGGATTGTATTTGAATCTTATTGTTGTTTTCACGCTTTATTTCTGCAGTAGGATCATATGCACCCGAGCTTTCTTCTGTGGGTTTGGAATACCGATGCATTTTGTCACCAGCTCGTTTTGGGAGAGGGAATGTAGTTGGAAAAATACACCGGTGCTTGGGCACTTTGTGCCAAGTGCTGGTCCTGAACTCGTTATCCCGACGTTGGGGTGTGGGCTGTAATTCTGTGAAGTGCTCCAAAGGAGGGATTGGAAGGACACTGGACATCCCTGGAGGAATACTTTGGTCCCCGCTCTGCCTTGTTCTCTCCAGGCTGTGCCAGCCCTGTCCCCGATGGTCGTAATTGCCAAAACTGGGGCGTAGGGGAATGCAGATGTTCATCCTTATTGTCCCCAGCATGAGCTCAGCCCTGTGGAGGGGGCGGAGCAGATTTAGGAAGCTCTGCTCTGGACCCACATGCGGCATTGATAGTTTACAATTGGAGGATATCGCTACTTCTGCTAGTTTTTTGGAGGTACTCTTGAGAGATCATGGTGAAGTTCTTGATCCTGCACCCCTCCAAGGCCAGTGGGGAGCTACTCCCTTCCCAAACTTAAAAATACATTCGTTCTGAAAGGTCTGTGTGGTCAGTAAAGCCCATAGATACAGAATGCACACTTGACGCGTAAAAGGCTTTGAATTCATGAAATTAAAGAAAATTCAGAGGCCAATCAGATAGAAAAAAAGCAGAAATGATAATTAGGGACTCTATTAAAACTATGCTTCTTTCCAAAAAGCCATGGTTTTGCAGATTTCCTCTACAAGCTGGAGAACACCTTAAGCTGTGGGATGAGGTGTTACTAAAGCATCATTTCAGTCGTACCAGACCCCAGTGAGCTGCCGGGTCTGGCAAGGACCGTGGGACCAGGACACTCAGTCTCCTGCCAAAGCCGGGGCTCATAGCAGGACTAATTAGCCTGGCCCCAGGGTGGCCCCAGCCACCCCCGTTTCAGGAGGTGGGTTATGGTTATGCTGCTCCAGAATTTGGTACTGATCTGCATTTTGTTGGGCCGTGCATTTATATGTGGTGGGATTCTCAGTAGAGCCATGGATGTGCTGATGATATTCCATGTGATCAGAGGAGAAGGTGGGTGATGTATCCGGAGCGTAGCATGGCATCAAGGGAGTTTCAGCAAGAGTTGCGCGGTAGATCAGTAAATTTGGAAAGAAGTACCGAAAACAGACACCTTCAAATGTCTACTTTCAAATTTGCTTGTCTAAATGTTCAAGAACTGGTTGAAGAAGTGCCTAAATTATCAATGTTCCTTTTTTAGTGATTCTTGAAATAGTGGGAAATTGTGGAGGGAAGCTGCTCATGTGCCCAGGTATGAAAAGGCCAAGGGGGTGCCTCGGTGGTTGTGGGCTCCCCATTGGATAAAATAACTTTTCTAATATTTTGACCCGTGACCTGAAAGAAAACGAAGCGCCGACGAAGTTCATAGGTAACACAAGCACAAATATGTTATTTTGAGAGAGCAGGAATTAATGACGAAAACATGTCACTGATTGATGTAGAGTAATTAGAAGCAGTCGGTGCAAGCAAATGCTACATGCATGTGGATGTGTGCTCTGGATTAAAGAGGACGACTCCAGAGACTGCAGGCTTTGCTGGAAAATGCCGACTGGGAAAGTCTTGAGGATCAAGGCTGCCAAGCAGCTGAACAGCACAAGGCAGCAGCCAAAACTGTTGATGTAATTTTGGGGATTGATGAAAATGGGACCCTTGAGTAAGTCTAGCACCTCTGTACCTCGCCTGGGGAAAACCCTGCTGAAGAATTGCATCTGTAGTCCGAGAAGAAAACTGAAGAACTGCTAAAGGCACCCAGGAGGAACCGTGACATTGGTTAAAGAATTGGAAAAAATACTTAAGAGGAAAGAGCCTCTTTTATTTATTTAATTTGTTGGAGAAGGTTATAGAGTGGTTTGCTCATGATCCGTAGCTATCTGTGCAAAGAACAGGAATATAATAATGGAGCCTTACAGTCTACCTGACAAAGATATGAAGAACATTCACCATTGAGAAAGGACAAGTGTAGACTGGAAGTAAGATAATACTTTTTTTCTTAAATTAGAATAATTAATCAGTTGAACAGTGTACCAAGGGCCGTGGTGTATTTGTATCGCTAGGAAAAAATGAATGAGTTTCCTAAAATACACACGGTAATTCAAGAAGTGATTAATTCAGGGAAGCCCTAGTCTGATTTATATGTTAGGTTGGACTAGATCATCACGGCGTAGCCTCCTGAGAAGTCTGATCCACGTGCTCTCATTTTCCCACTGGTAAAATGACAGTGAGGTGTCAATCTCCTTCACCTTGGGTATTGCAAACCCATTAATATCTACAGGCAAAACGTGTCATAGTAATTAAACTATTATTACTTTTGCATCAAAGGTTAAGGCGGTTGGAGGAACCGAGCTGCCTGTGACATTGGCTGACAGTGATTCCACTCACTCCATCCATGCAAGCTACACTTGTGCAGTTTGTGGCCTATTAACATTGAGATTCAGGAGCGGCGCGTGGTGTTTTGAAAAGCCTAGCTCTTATTTCCCATTTATTCCTCCTTTTCTGCTTGCTTTCCGAGCAGTGTGTCGGGAGGAAGCATTCTTAGCTCCTGGCCGGTGCCGGCTCAGACGTGGATGTTCCCCTGGACTTGTGGTGCTGGGCTGGGCAATGCTGGCTTCATTCTGCCTTTTTCCCTGCTTTGCTGAAGCAACCTGCAGATTTTTGGGGTTTTTTCCCCTCCATTTTGGCGGTTGCAGATGGGGAGTCTGGGGAGAGGGGGTTGCGTGAAGGTCTGTACGGCAATGCTGACAGGACAGGAGGTTCTTCACCCGATCCCATCTCACCATGTGGTACAAGAGCTGTCAGCTGCCTTTGGGGTGAATTAATGGAAAACAAAGAGTTATGTTTCTAGTTCCTGGAGCAGGCGACTTAGCTGCTATCAAGAGAATAGCTGTCTGATTTATATTTTGGTGAACAGCGTGCGTATACCTCAGTCACTTTTATTCTCGGTGACCTTGGATTACTTAAAAATCATTTGACGTTTTTGCTTGCTAATCGAATTAGAGCTCGTTGATTCCTTTCTCTTTGATCAAAATGCAACTGCCTCACCCGGAGCAGAAGCGGGGGGGGTGTAATGAAGTGCCCGTAGCTCCGAGGGCCACTTCCAGTCCCTTTCATCTAGCTGCACTTCACTTCTAGTGCCGAGAACAAAGGTCAGCCCGTGCCAGCGCGGCCGGTGGAGAGGAAGGTTCACGCCAGCTGCACCCAAAGCACCCTCAGTCTTTTCCATAATTCATGTTCTGCCTTCGCTCGCATTTCTGTGCGGCGTTGGCAGGTAGGATTGTTAAATTAAAGAAACCAAAATAAATCTGCCTAGCGCACGCTTTTGGGTGCTTTCATTAAGACCTAGCCGTTCACCTTGTCTCTACAACAAAGACGAAATGACTTTTTTATCTATTTATTTAAAGGATTGTATGGACAAGCAACTACATAGAACTGTAGAATGGCTTAGGTTGGAAGGGACCTTAAAGACCGTCTTGTTCCATCCCCACTGCCCTGGGCAGGGACACCTCCCACCAGACCAGGTTGATCCAAGCCCCGTCCAACCTGGCCTTGAACCTCCAGGGATGGGGCAGCCACAGCTTCTCTGGGCAACCTGCGTCAGGGACTCACCACCCTCACAGGCAACAATTTCTTCATATCTCATCTAAATCTCCCCTCTTCCAGCTCCAAGCCATTACATACCCACTAACTGGCCTGACATGGAAAACAAGAGCTGGTGTTAGTTTGATGTCGAGGAGATGGATGTGGGAGGATGGAGAGGAGTATATTTTCCTTTGACTTCTGAGCATGATAACCTGGCAGTGACCCTCATGGCCCCTCTCAGCCCTGACCGTCCCGCGTGTTCCTTAATTATATGTGGGGATAAAACTTATCCTATCAGTTTGAAAAGGGCTTCATTCACCTGGCTGGGCTGAGGAGCAGTTCCTCCTCAAAGGAGATGAGCACTGGAGTTAGGAGACAGGTGAAGGAGGACAGGGAGGTCTCTGGCATCGCACCCTGCAGACTGCTGCTATCCCATTCTTTACCCAGGGCGAGCTTGGAAGCCAGCAATTCCTCATGAATTTTCCTTGGTTTTTAAAACAAAATTGGAAATTTTTATTGCTTCTTGGCTGTGACTTCTTCATTCTGTGTTCCACACAGCTTAGTTGGTCAAGCCTTTCACACGTGGCCCGAATCTTTCTTTTCCAAGATACTCCAAGCGTCTGACCTCAGTTTGAGTTAATGATTTTCTTTGAATGGGATAATTTAAAAACTGATGTACTAGCCTGAAAAAAACGACGTGAGAATACACCCATTAACTTTCCAGGTACATCGCGGGGTCTGAAAGTAGAGTGAGCATCATAGCAGACTGCAGCAACGTGCCCAATATTGTATATATTGCTGTAATATATATTCTGTCTTATCTATTTTCTCCTCAGTTTCTCATTTTCCTTTCGTTGAAGACAGCGTGATAAAATGAAGAGTGTGGCCATACAAATAAATAGATCAAAAATAAGTACCCTTTCAGCGCATTTTCTCAACGTTTGCCTCTTGTAGAGCGACAAACTGTTGCCGGTCTTTTCGGTTGGGCTTCATCCAGCTGGATTCTTCCAGGCAGAATTTCCGTCTGCCAGCCAAACTACAGCACTGGGTGATTCGAGTGGATTAACAGCTTTAATATACATTTTTGGGATGTTCCAGAAAGCGGCGTGCATGCTTTAGTAAAGGTTATTGAAATGTGATCAGTTGGTGATTTTGTTTCCGGATCAGACAGTGGTTTGGTGACTAAGAGAATGAAATTAAAGGAAGGAAAACACAGAGGGGCTACCGTACTCTTATTTTTTTTTATCTAGCACGGCGAATGCTTTCAAGGTAAACGAAGAGTTTCCTTGTTCTTTTGGATGTTATATATATATATTATATATATCCAACAATATATATACTGCTCTACTTGTACTTTTTACCTCCCTGGAGTCTCGTTTCCCCAGCATGTTGCTATGAATATTGCCCATTCCCATTGGATAGCACGGGAAAAATAAGGCAAAACTGCCAAGTGGTGGAGGTTAAGGACAGGGAGCTATGGCGGTGCCTTGCCCCGGGCAGCTCCTTCTCTACAGGGAAAGCCGTGAAACGTCCCTCCATCCCAGCGCCGCGTTGCAAAAGCGGAAAAGGAATGAAATTTTGAATAACAGCTCTTGGAGATCAGGACTGCTACAGAGAGGGTAATAAACTCATACAGCGCTCCCCTCGCTTCTGCTCTATTTTTATCGGAATTGAGCCTCTCCAATTTTCTTTTTGATGAGGTTATGGCAGTTGCTTTTAACTTTAATGAGGAGTTCTGGGGGGAGGAGGGGGAGCTGTGTGGAGCAGGGCGGGTGGTGGCTCATTAACTGACCTGCTGGCAAATGAGAGGGGCTGGCGGAGGCAGCGCTGGCGACCTCGGCTGGTGCCACCGCGTTGGCCGCCATCTTTGGAGAGAAAGTCCACAAAGTAAACCTGGGCAATCCATACCGCAAAGAGGCAGCTTCCTCTTCCAGCTGGGAGAGGGACGGGAGTCTTGGATATACAGGAATCTCACAGGGACATCTATTAATTACACTGGCTTTTAATTATCTGTCACTGATACATTACATGACCTTGAGCAAGTCATTTACTCTATGTGTGTGTATCTATCTGTAAAATGCTTGTGAATTATTTAATGTCTACAAATTGCTCTGAGATTCCCCCAACGAAATGCATTTATAGTTGCAATTATGGAGCCTGATGGCCCGGCGCACGCGGGCGTCAGCCCGAATCTCGGCGAGGAGCTGCGCGGTGCTGGTCCTCACCGTGCTGCGGGGAACAGGGTGCAGCACCCAGGGCCCACAGTTATTTTTCTTTCTAAGCGCAAATATGGTTTTTTAGGTTTTTGCCAACAGGGTGTGGATGGGGGAAATTTTGCCTCTTGCACGGCGGGAAAGGTTGTAGAGTATTTTTGTTGTTTTATTGGTTTTCATTCTTGATGGGAGGAAGGTCGATGCGTATAAGTACTTCTCTTGAGTTAACCCAAAGCTATTGCATCTTGAGGTTTTTATGAATGGAAAGAAAGAAAAAAACTCAATTATGCCTTCTAAGACCTTGAAAAGTGCATTCAGCCCTACAGTATTCTGCCAGACAGGGAAAATATTATTAAAAAAAATAATAAATCGAGATAATTCATCTCTACCTGCAACTTTCTCACAACCTAATTTTCTCTTTCATGTTAGTTACTCAAAATCTAGCTAATTGTCAGTATTGTATTAGCCTTTGGAAAGCCTGCTCTGTGATGCATGTGTTCCTATTATACAGGCTTTGACAGAAATAACGTTAATGCATCTAAAGATGAAGTTTGACCCAATACACAATTATGAAATGCTCGTTTGTTCCTAGGCCAGATGGTATGTGGTCAATAACTGTTGTCTGTGCTATAAGTCATAAAGGCAGCAATAAAATAAAATCTTTAGGTAGTTATAAATTGACAGATATCGGTGACCTTAGTTTTCTCTTCCCAGGCTGTCCATTATGGGTGTATTACATAAAAGGAACATTCATTAGCATCCTGCTTCTATGGTTTCCAGCCAGGCAAACCCATGCAGGAGCTGGACCGGTATTTTTACCAATTCCAAGGGGCGGGGGTGCCTTATTTAATTTTTAGGTTGTTTTTAACTCGACGATCATACATGAAATGATGTTTTAATGGGGAAAAATCCTCTCTCCATGCTTAACTTCTCTACCAACGGGGCGCGGGATACTTGTATTTCACAACAGTCCTCTGGAATATTATGGATAAAATAGCATTTTAAAATTAAGATTCATGTCATAGAATCCTAGAATGGT
Organism: Chionis minor; assembly: GCA_013398295.1. NCBI lineage: Eukaryota > Metazoa > Chordata > Aves > Charadriiformes > Chionidae > Chionis > Chionis minor. The sequence continues at coordinate 38,441 of VZSF01007413.1, forward strand.
TTAGGTTGGAAGACACCTTTAAAGACCATCCAGTTCCAACCCCCCTGCCATGGGCAGGGACACCTCCCAAGTTGCTCCAAACCCCATGCAACCTGGCCTTGAACACCTCTAGGGATGGGGAAAGGATTTCCAGGGTTTTGAAAGCTTACGCTCCTGGTTTATTTATAAATTCAAACAACGAAAAATAAACGTATGTGAATCCAGAAGCATTCCAGACCGTGCTCGTATTTCTATGGGATGGCCTACGAGGTGGTTCGGTTTTATTATAGATTGCTCCTAGGAATTATACAGGAACGTGTAGATGAGTGTGCGCACGTGTTCCGTACCCTGACCTTGAAACTCGCCCTCCGTTAATCTGGTTTAAATACTTTTTTTTTTTAACTGTATAGGTGTTTTCTATGCGACTGAACATGCATAACTGCCGCATCTGCTCCTCAGTGCTGACGTTGCAGTCGCCCAGCAGCAGCCAGATGGAGCTCCCAACCATTTCGCAGGCTCGTTATCAACCTCGCTGAACGCATCAGGGCCTGGCTACCGGGAGGGCAATAAAGTGGGAGTTGTTATTAGCCACCTGATGACCATCCAGCCTTCCCCCAAAAAACCCAGGAGGGTTTGTTGGTGGTTGTTTTTTTTTTTTTTTTTAGTATTATTTTATTATGAGACACAGATCACGCCCTTGGCAAGTTTTTAAAACTAGTTTTTAGGAAAAAGCAAAATGACGCAACGCGGCAACATCCACAAGGAAGTAATATTTTGCAACAGGAATTTTGGGCTTGATTCTTGACCTGTGAATGAACTCGTCGTTGGTGTGAATTACTAAGAAAGTCCTTTTTTTCTTAACAGCTTCTACTATATTAATTTATCATTAGGGTAGGGTGATGCAGTGAGCTTGCCCTTCACCTCCCACCCTGCCTGAAAACTTGGCGAGTCAAATTATCCCTTTTCAGTTTTCATGGGATAGCTGCAATTTGAACCAATACAGAGACAATAATGATGTTTTCCCTACATAAACAGCACCGCCTTTTCCTCTGCGCTAGGCTGAGGGGTTGACACCTACAAATCCATGAGAAAGTACCTATTTATTTAGATGAGATCAAGACTTAAAGCAATCAGAGTATAGCACAGCTCATCCCAACCTTTCAGAGGGATTTTTGCCTTTGGAAACAGAAGTGGGAGCAACGTTAAGCTTTGTTTTTCACCGTGTCTTCTGGTTGTAACGATGAAGGATCTTCAGAATTATTTCTAAACCTGAGATGGTATTTTTCCTTAAGCAGGTCATCAGTGCACACATTACTAGAAGTACGTTCAGTAACGCGGTCAATGAAAATGAAATCTCTTAATTTAATTATTTTTCATTTATACAGTGCTAGAGTGGAACACGCTGAGGGGCAATGATGTATTTTAGTTTAGAGATTTATTTTAATCCATTCAGTACAAAGTGGGCTTGCATGTCTACAGCGAGAACGTGTTGACTCCCAAAGCCCTGCCGTAGCTGCTGGCGTTGTGCACGCCGTTACTCCTCTTTGCCCGTGGGATTGCGACTATCCGGCTTTGGAATTTTTTGGTGCTCAGTTCTTTTCCTCTTGGGAGCCGTGAACTTCTGCTGTTGTGCACTAACGGTATAAGCTGACCTTCGTGTTGAAAAAGAAGCGTGAAAATAATCTAAATCATTAAATAAGACAAGGAATACCTTCATTTAGGTGAAGGATGAAGTTTTACATAGAATAACAGCTTCATTTTTCTTTTATTTCTTCAAGGCTGGTCTGAGGGGAGATATATTGTCTTACTGCCTGTCAGGTGTAGAGTTAGACAAGGATATAGAGCTGTGGTGAGAGATAAGAAGATAATAATTTTTTCCTACTGTATTTTGAAGACACATTAGTGGAGTTTTAATTTTGATGCCCCATACTTTTTCCAAAGGGTCGTGCATCGTAACACCATTTCTAATTTTTTTCTTTCATTTCTTGCGATAGTAACACAGCTCCTGAATTACCATATATAATAGGGAAGAATAGTAAATATGTGTATAGATATATTTTTAAAATGCTCTTCGTATAAAAATCCAATTTTTTAGACTTGGAGAAGCTCCATTGGCTTGGAGTTAGGTTGTGCTGAGGTCCCCTTAAGCCAAGCACAACCTGGCACTTGATGTAACTTGATTTTAAATTCACGGTTTGTGCAAGTTAGCAGCGAAAAGTACAAGGATTTTTTTTTATTTTTTTTATTCTTTTTTAAAAGGATTTGAATCTATGAGATGACAAAGCCACCCAGAAAGTACATGCAAGTGAAAGTCTTCCCATTCAGAAGGCTGACAGGGTTGGGCACTCGCTGACAGCAGTTATCTTTCTTGGGTCAGTAGAAACACATTCCTTATTCAAACATGCAAAGAGAAGACACTTTGCATTAGGAAATGCTGACATTTCTCCGAGTTAAAATTGTTTCCTCTTGTCGCAAGATCAGCTGTCAGCTGGCAAAAGGTATTTCTAGAAAGAGGGAGGTCATCCCGACACGCAGCTCTCCCAACTAGCGTGGAAGCGTTCGATTAGTCCCCGAGCCTCTGCTACAAGCTCATTACAACCAATCTTTGACATTTTTGGTAATAAATGCAGCCTGCCGCCAGCCTTAAAGGGAGAAACCCATTTGTTGGAAGCCGGTGTTTGAGACCCAACCCCACACTTGCTTTCCGTGGCATCGCGGAATTCCCCCGCAGCCTTTTGAGGAGTTGCGGAGAAGCCCACAACTTTGTGCTCCTGCCCTGCAAACGGGACAGACCCCGGAGCATCTTCATCCCAGGGACCTTCGGGCAAGGGGAGGTCAGAGCTGTTGGGTGATCTTTACAGGGGTGTATACGTTAAATTTAATTTTCAAACTGGCTTTATTCTTGCGTGATGGAAAACGAAGTGCTCTTCCCTCTCCCAGAGGTGATGGGGATCTGTCTGCACACAAAGAAAACACTTAATTTTGAATTTGGGAGCCTGCGATACCGCGTGCTGCAGTGCAGAGAACTTCAAATTTCTGTCTAAATTTTGATACAAAACTACTTCCCTATGAAATGGCTCCTATCTTGTGTTTCATTTAAGGTCTACCGTTCACATGAATAAAAATCCTCCTGACTTGATAGGGCTGCGTGCTGGGGTCTGTCCTAATCCTTTATCCAAACAGGTTTAGTGAGGACTTTGATCCTGCTTGCTGATAGGAATTCTGATAAACCCCAAATCTCACGGACATCTACCTTTATAGATCTCCATTAACCTTTTGCGGTTTTTCTCCCTTTTTTTGGTACGATATCTAGCATAAAGTATACTCAGTCTGCAACTGGGGCGTTTTGATAGGGCTGGGTTGACGTGAAATAATGAAAATGAGCATTCAGAAAAGTGTTTTCCTCCTGATATGGAATAAGCATAACCTTCTGAGATGTTATTTTTGAATGTTTTTGTCGGAAGATAGAATTTTAAGGTTTTCACCCAGAGCCAGGGCAAAATACAATATAAGCATCCTACAGTGCAAGGCTGTTCTGGAAAACTCTCGCTAAACTCCCACTTCCCAACAATTCACAGAAATTTTCTGTTTGTTTTTTTTTTTTCTGTGAAACGTGGTAAGTTTTTGGGGAAAAAAGTCCCCAGTTTCTTCAAACCACTTTCATACTGCCACAATGTCATTAGAAAGAACATGAAAACAGCATGTGTCTCCATTTCCCTTGCAACCCTCCTCAGCAGCCTTCCTCACATATGCATGCCTTTAAAATATTCAGGACTGGGGAAAAAAAGCCACATGGAGAGCAAATACGGCAGTGCTTGACATTTATTGATATATAAAATATTTATAGAATGTATATTTATAGTGCCTGACATCTTATGTATATATACACATACATATTTCCCATCTAAATGTGTTACATCTGTCTACTTTAGGGTGTTACATTGTCCTTATTTGTGGTGTCTTACCTGTGTTTAATGCTGCATAATTTCCACCAGAGTAATTATGCAAATTACTCACTTTAATGGTGTCCTTAGGAAGAATACTGGGCACACCTACCCCTTTGTCAGAAAGGTGTTGGTTAGTGCATGGTTGTTAAATACATTTATTTTTAATGAAACTCAGCACACGCTTACGAATATACTGAACATAAACCATAAAAAAAGAAAGCATCAGGCTTCCTACCGGTCTTGAAAAATGCCAGCAATTAAAAAATTAAGGGAGAGAAATGGGGGGAGAGGAGCAACAGTTCTGGTGGCGGCGATGAGAAGCTGGAAGCAAGTGGGGTCAGGGTCCGGGAGCACGTGCGTCGTAAAGAATAACTGGCAGGAATCTGTGAATTTACAAGTCTATAAATTAATTGCAGGCTTCTGGTGACACTGCAATAAACCACGCTAATGAAGATTGAGTAGTTTATGATTTTGTCAGAGCTCTGAAAAATTATATGGTTTCTAAACTACACAGATACTGGTGTTTTTATGTGAGTTTGTGGAATAAATTATACTAGGACTATAGTGTAAAAAAAAGGCAGTGAAAATTAACATATGAATGTGCTTCTCTCTGGAATTTTTCTTTATTCAGGTTTTTCTTGTTTCTTTTTCCTTGAGCCAAACTATCAATGGTGATTCTTCATAACTTGACCACTAAATTGTCTCCTTTTGTGTATGTCTAGTGTAAGCAATACTATTTTATTTTAAAAAAACCTCTTGATCAGCAGCCACATTACCGGTGTTCCCTTAGGAGTGATGTTTTATTTGAAAAATCCATCCAAAATTTCCCGCCTCGTGGCTGTGTGGTCAGGAGACCCTGATTTCACCTCTGTCTGGCCGCAGAGCAAGAGGAGCCCAACGCAGAGCCTTGCTGGTCCAAACGGACACATCCCTCGGAGCCTTTTCCATAGGAAATTAGGCAGCTAAGTTAATCAGGACACCTCATCAGATTTAATTTGTGCGAGTGGAGTTTGATTTGAACTGGATCGGGAGCTTCTATCTATCCTAAATTATTAAATATATGGTAAACAAGCACCAATCTGAAGGAGGAATGGAGACGACGGGGTGTGGGAGAAGTGCTGGTGGGACCCGGGGCAGATGCTCATTTGAATGTAGGTAACAGCTTAAAAGCAGAAACAATAGGTAAAATCAAGAAAAAACTGGCATAAAAACTTAGCCGTCTTACTTTGACCTGTTCAGTTTTATGCATTATACCCAGGTTTTAAATAAAATGCTCTCATTTTCTAAAAAGCGCGCACAGGTTTGGAGAGCACTCGGGCTTAATTGGGAGCGTGTGATTGAAGAGGCGACGATGTCTAGGACTCTGCCCTCCTTTATTACCACAGCTGGAAACTCCGATGTCAAGGCAAAGAAAAGAGTTTTGTGGTGAAGGTGATGGAAGGGGAACCCTGAAGAACATGATTTTGGTCGCCTCCACCATGTGTTCTTATGTTGCTACTGTTTTCCTTATTTTCTGCATCCCCGATGAGACTTTTTAGTGTGATGTGCAAAAAAGCCACATTATTTAGTATGTTGAATACTGTGTAAGAGAGAATGCTCTAAATCATACCTAACTGGACAAGAAGGAGGAGTGGGGGCTACTTTGTCTTTTCTCTGGTAGCTTGGCCAGTAGCACCTCTTAGTGCCCAACTCCTCCCAGTCTAAAAACATTTGTGGATCACGCAGGTGTTGGAGAAAGAGGAACTGGAGAAATAAACCCCCTGGGAAACGAATCGTTTTGTTTGCAGAGAAAAATTTGCAAACTAGAAAGCATGAAGCCATGTATTAAATGGGAAGCTTGAAATGAAATCCTGAATTGCTCTTTCGGCGAGCAGGGTCCTCCTGGAGCCCCGAGGGAGCTGTAAAGGACCAGATTTGGATCATGTAATTGAGGAGCGCGCTGTGATCCTGGCAAACCTGGGGCCTGGGTTAGGGATGCGAGGGCAGCCTCGATTCTAATGTTTCATAGCTTCTGTGCAATTTATTTTATAATCTTCATGTTCTTTTAATTTAGAGGGTGGTTTTTTTTAATGTTATGGCTTTCTAAATACTATAACCAGACATCGGGAACGATGGCTCAAGAAATACAATTGGATTTTCTGTCTGAAATGATAAGTCATGGATGGTACTTAGAAATTAATCTATTCTGGCTTCCTGGCAGCTATGGATATTCAAAATGGAGACCATCGTTCCCCTACAAAGTCTGACAAAACCTATGTGGGCTGCTGAGTTCTTAGGTGTGTTTTTCAGTACAATGTGGGGAGGGCACAAAGGCTCATTAGAAATATGATGTTGTTAACAGTTGTCCTCAAGTTGCTAATTTCCATCATCCTAGTGTTACAATAATGATGAAATTAAATTAAATTAGCGTATCATATAGCATACTGCAAAACTGTGAATACATTACAGTAATACAAGGCAACAGATAATTGCTAGCTGAATAAGAATTCATTTTCAGCAAAGATAATTTGACCTTTTTCTTCTTCCAATGGCTAGGGACAGATTTCCTGGTTATTGATTATCTCTTCATCTTCTATAAACCCGGTCAGAAGTCCTTCTTGGTTCTATCAAGATGTCTCTCCTCTAAATACTTCTAATTCTGTATCGTTTGTCAGTGGACTTGTCTTGAACCTCGATGTGCCTTGTCTGTATATGGACTTGGAGGACCTTGTTATATATGCAGTTGGCATCTGATCCTTTGACATGAGTGAGATTTTATTACCTCTGTACTCACTTAGTGAGAATTATATATATATTTTGTTCCACATAAATCTTACATGTCTTCTAAATTGAGGTTTTAATTCTTTTATTTGGGAAAAAACCGCCGTTAACGTCAACTGTTTAAGTGTATTTTCTGGAATTAATGCTTTCCCTAGTATTTAATCTTTAATAGGCTCAGGGTTAAAGAGAATAATTTGAATTGCAGATACATTTTCCATTTATATCTAATATTTTGTAGACTTAACGAAATTATTTACTTGCTAAGCCTTAATTTATATCCATTCATTGCCACTTTCATTTTTTTCCCCTCATCTTTCTTGCAGTTCCACCATGGTTTTTAATTCGCCCTTCAAATCTTTATGCCTACGAGAGTATGGATATTGAGTTTGAATGTGCCGTGTCTGGTAAGCCTGTTCCTACAGTGGAGTGGATCAAGAATGGAGAAGTGGTCATCCCTAGCGACTATTTTCAGATAGTGGTAATTATCTGGCTTTTACATACTAGATTTTTTTGTTTTTTTTTAACTAAGTTGTGAAATGCATTCTGGTATTTGATCCGATGGCTGCCTTCATAAACTTACAGTCTTCCCAATGAAAACAAAATTTCAGCTACCTCCTAATACGAATAAAGCACGTTGCAGTGAGGTGTGTTAGCTCGAGCATGTTGATGTTGTCTCCCAGTTTTAGTGAGAGCTGAACTTGGTCTTTTCATGGAGCCATAATGGTGTCAGGTTTTGCTATTCATAGTGTCGTTTACCACGTGTTAACGACTTCCCTGACCATTGTTCTTCACAAACACAAATTACAGATTTCTTCTCCAAGGAAACTGCACTCTGACACAAGGGGTTACAAATGATCAGGGCCATTGGACGTAATTACAACTTTTCAAAGCGAATTGTTGTGCACCCTACCCAAAGGAACGTCCCAATCCAGGATGCCTAGCTCTTTCCTTTTAAATATCACTGTTATATAGACGAAGAATTTATGCTGTGGTTTCTGAAAGGGTTGATCTAACTGGCCTCTCCTGAAAGCAGCGTCACTCGTTAAGTGCGCTGAGATGGTGGAGACCACCCCGGGAAACTTCAGCCACTGTGAATGATGTCCACAGGCCATGAGGTTTGGCTTGTTCGGAGACATGGCTTGGTTCGGTGCTTTCTAATTTTTCACCTTGTGACAAATAATAGTGATTATCATCATGTCTTTTAATTATCCCAACACCAAAATTCTTTCTGATGTGGTTTTCATACAGGATAGACTTAGTCTACAATACGCAATAGCAAATTCAATCTTTTTTTTTTTATACACCATTTATTAGAAGCAGCCAGAAGCTGTCCAAAGAAAAGACAGCTGTATTGTTGTGATGGTTGTGTGGTGGATATGGCGGAAAATTATTTCACTTATATAGTTAATGGAAGGTACGTTTCAGCCCAAGCGTGCCCCTCACTCGAGATATTTTACCAGCGTAATTGGTTTCTGCTTGTGTTAACAGAAGTTAAAAGTTAAATCTGCTTCAAATGAAGTAGGCGTAGAGTGACCTTTTCTTAAGGATCTCCAGGCCTCAAGCCATAAGGAGGTTTGACCTTCAGAACGGTATTTGTTCAAAGATGCAGAGTTGAAAGTTCTTTTAAATCTTCCCTGCAGCAAAGGGCCAAGACGAAATTCAAAGCACTGCTCCAGCGGTGGCTGTAATTTGGAGCTTAAGTCTTGAGAAGGGTGTGGGATGGACTCTCTGCAAGAAAGGGAGTTCACCCTTGGGCCGTAGGCACCATCAAACAAAATGCAAAGACCACAAAGTGTCAAGAGATTCCTGATGAAAGTGCTTATGGTTCCAGCTCTCTGAGGAACCGGGGCTATTTGAGCTGGAGCCGAGATTACACATGTAGTACCTTGCTTCATAGAAAGGTTTTGTAATCCGCGTTCACTTTGGATGTGTTTTTCTAATTAATTCTCTCCACTTCCTTTCTTTTTCTTTTGCTGTCTCTCTAGGGTGGCAGCAACTTACGGATTCTGGGCTTGGTAAAGTCAGATGAAGGTTTTTATCAGTGTGTAGCTGAAAATGAAGCTGGAAACGCACAGGCCAGTGCACAGCTAATCATCCCCGAGCCTGGTAAGATGCAAAGGACGTACAGAATTGTAGATGTAATTAATGCTATTAACATAAAAATCCCAAATGAGAGGCTACTGTTCTTTACTCCCTCTTACTTATCCAGCTGGCTGGCTGTAGTTAAAAGCTTGTCCAGGCTATCACATAGCTGGAGGCGTTTTGTTCACTGGGGCAATTACAAATGCTGGCCTTGTCCTAGAAATGACTGGAGGCCAACTAAACCTGGAGGAGAAGCCAGCGGCAATGTCTTACTACCTATTGGTGGGCTTTATCCTGCTGAAATATGAGAAGGTGATGGCAGTTGGGTGAGGTGATGGAATAAAGTCGTCCATAAGTAATAGAGAATTGTATCGTATGTAGTTCTGCATTAAGCTGTTGTGGAACATTTGTCTCAGGGAAAGAGAAGAAAAGGAAAGCGAGAGAAAGAACAGTTTGTCAGTGGGATATCAAGTGCAGACAACCGTTGAGATCAGTAAGTTTGTGTCTGCATGCCGGAAGGATGAATTTTTGTTGTTGTTGTTGCTCTGAAATTATTAGGTGGCCTACAAGAAAGCTGGAGAGGGACTTTTTACAAGGGCATGTAGTGATAGGACCAGGGGTGATGGCTTCAAACTGGAAGAGGGGAGATTTAGGTGAGATCTTAGGAAGAAATTGTTGGCCTGTGAGGGTGGTGAGATCTTGGCTGGGGTTTCCCAGAGAAGCTGTGGCTGCCCCATCCCTGGAGGTGTTGAAGGCCAGGTTGGACGGGGCTTGGAGCAACCTGGTCTGGTGGGAGGTGTCCCTGCCCAGGGCAGGGGTAGGAACCGGGTGATTTTTAAGGTCCTTTCCAACCCATTCTGTGACTGCACTGCACAGCAGTATAAGAGTTTACCGCTTTATGGGTTTTTAAGTAACAGAAAGACGTCTTCATCCGAAACTTGACGAGATGTAAAATGTGGATAAAAGCCTTTCAAAGTTTCTGGGTTGTAAATGATTAATGACCTGCACTGGGCTGCAGGTTACACGTGCTACTTCTCACTGGATATGGCAGTAAGCTGAGAACAAGAGAACGTGCTGAAGTGTTGTTTATTCTCTGATTTGGACTGGGAAGAGCAGAATCTTGATAGCCCACGAATACTCAGTCAAGACAGTCCTGCTGAGACCAATTAACCAGCCTGATAGCTTGTACCATAGAATTTCTTAGGGAAATCTTTTGAAAAGTTTTCACGCAACATCGATGTGAAGTTTTAAAGCTTTGCCAAAAATCTGGCCTGCTGAAAACAGAGAAATAAGCATGGCCGTGGTCCCTGTTCTTGTGAGCCGCAGTCGCCTGACTCTTAAGGACTCCTGTCTGAACACTGGGCAGGAATGTTTGCTGAGGTCCATCAAAGTTCAGTCCTGTACGCTGTTGTGTTACAAGCGCTATTATCCAGAGGGAGGTTGGCAGTGCCACATGGCCATGGCTGAGATCATCCAGTAGATGCAAGTGAGGAGTAAGCACCACTGAGAGCTACAGGTCACCAGGCTGCAAAGTCCCCTCCATGCAAATTCTTCAGGCAAATGAAAATGGGGAAAGGGCTGAGGTTTCTCCCTCTGTTTTCTGCCTTGGTCCCAAGTGACTTCTCCCAAGTAACAAGCAATAGGACGAGAGGAAACGGCCTCAAGTTGCGCCAGGGGAGGTTTAGATTGGATATTAGGAAGAATTTCTTTATCAAAAGGGTTGTCAAGCGCTGGAACAGGCTGCCCAGGGAGGTGGTGGAATCGCCATCCCTGGAGGTATTTCCCAGCTGGGCAGACGTGATGCTGAGGGACATGGGTTGGTGGTGGGTGTTGGGTTGATGGTTGGTCTCGATGATCTTGAAGGTCTCTTCCAACCTGGGCGATTCTATGACTGGCTGAACATGGGTTTTGCACAGCTTTGAAGCTCACCTCCCTCTTACTCCTTCTCCCTTGTGATTCAGCACCTCCTTTGTAAGCCCGTTTTCTCTTTCTTTTCTCTTGGCTGCCTGGAAGCAACTCCAGTAGCAACTGGGGAATTGTCAGAGACCTCAGCCCCTCTGTCCCTGTGCCCTAGACACTTGTGCCGACACTTTGCAGCCATAAAACTAGGCAGCTTAGTGGGGGACGCAGGTGGAGAAGAGATGTGATGTCCACAGAGTCATTATTATTATCCTCCTGCAGCTAGCGTGACCTTCCGGCCCGGACACCCTCCTCGCCCTGCGCTGTGGGGATAATTGGCTAACGGAGGACGGTGGGTGGGTGTCGGGATCAAGAAGCAGATATTTATTTGGGTTCCTGCTCTGGTACGTGCCCTCCGCCTGGTGCAGCGCAGGATCTTGCCAGCTGAGCGTTTCCCTCTGTGCAGTCACCAGAGGTGATGATGAAGTCGTCTTCCCTTAGGGACCAATGTGAAAATGAGAAGGCACTTAGAAACTAGATTTTGCTGGTGGAAAAAAGGTCGATGTGATATCGAGGACGGCCAGCTGGGATCAGAGGGACATCAGCCCGCTCAAAACCAGCCTACTCCACTTCGGATCTCACTGTGGGGAGACGCACAGTCGTTTTGCCTTTGTGCTTTGTTTTTTTTCTTTCTGCTGTTTTTTTTTTTTTTTTTAAAGCTGAATTTCTCCTTCATCTCATGCGCTTGGGTTGTATTCACATGGGTGAACCTCAGAAGGAAACAGGCCATCTCCTCCCCTAATGGGGTTTAGTCTGGTGCTGGGATCATCTGAGGGGGAACTGGAAAACTCATTGCTGCTCCTAGCTAGTCATTGGAAGTGAAACGCTGTCAGAGAATTTTACGCTCTGTCTTGGTGTTTATTATGTTTGGCATCGGATTAAAATTAAAATAGAAGAAAATGAAAAGAAAATCCTAAAGAGCTACGGGACACCGTTGTCAACTGTCTCTGTTTCCCTTTTTAAGTGATGAATTACTTTTTGCTGGCGATTTAATCAGATCTTCAAACAATGCCACTCTGGTTCCTCTGAGATGGAGGGAGGGCCAGATGGTGATGAAGCCAGCTACAAACGCAGATGAAGCGGTGGGGCTGGCTGTGGCCGGAGGAACGTGGCCCCCTCCGCTTCGGTTGGGTTGGACCATGTTCAGCATGCATCCGGTGCTCAGCTTGAGCTCTGCGTGGCACTGGGGTCTGGCTGGGGGGGCTCTGGTGGGTGCTCCCCCCTGCCTGGGGCCGGCGATGACCCAGCGGAGCCCACACTTGCTCTTGGAGTGTTTTTATGAGCACCCAATAAAGTGTCAATATATTCATTAATAGCTATCATCCTGTTCTGGAGTCATTAATGTGAAAGGGGCATGAACAGAGACACCTTGAAGGCTTATCTGAGCTTCCTTTTTTCTGAAAGCCAGTTTCAAATCAACCTTTTATTAAACTAATAATGATTTTACCCTAACAGCGATTTCTATCCCAAACTTATATCAGGGTAAAATAATAACTTTTTTTTTTTTTTTTTGCGATTCATAAGGCTACAGATACTTTTTCTTTTTATTTATTTCAAATAATTTGGACTATCCGGGGAGGTAAAAAAAAGTTGTGTGTGTTCTGTTTGGGGGATTTTGACAACTTTATTCGGATAGAAAGGTATAATCAGGCTGATTTTGTCCTACTACGTGTAGATTCACATCCTTTGCTGACCGCTATTAACTGTAGAACCTGAAGTAGCAGCATATAACCTGGCATTAAAGCAAGTATAAATAAGCACAGATCGAGACCAAATATACCACCTGTAAAGGCTGTGGTGCTAAATTGGGATTAGACAATACTGAAATGAGGAGTGAAAGCCAAATGGGCGGTGAGCTCACATGCATAATAGCTTCCGCTTTTAGTATTCCAGATGTGGCCATCGGATGCTCAAAACTATTTCGATATGTGTTGCTTAGACTATAAAAAGCCAACGAGCTCCCTGAGAAATATAAAATTTCTGTGCTATTTAGCTGAGATTATGGCTGGAGAGGCCTGGCACTTAACAGTGCATTATGAGCTAGAGTAAAATAAGCGACAGTGGATGGTCTGCAACACACACGTTAGTCAATAAATCAAAGTACATTTGTGGACTCCAGCACCCCTGGGGAAAAGGCGCTTGGGATTGTTTCTTCTTCTTTTTCCTTTCTTTCCCATTAACAACCTTAATGTTACCCTCTTAGGAAGCGATTGCTCACCAGTTTGTAACACGAGGAAGAAAACGCAACTTTAAATGCTTCTTATTTCTTTGAAAAATAAACCAATAAATGAACCAGATTTCAGGATTTCAGGTCACTCATCATCTCCGACTCACACGTTCTGGGTTTCTCAGGCCACTCTGCTGCTTGGCTCCCTCTTATTTCTGCTCCCTGACTCTGCTAAAGGGCAATGGACTTCACATGGTTTATATGGGAATGTGTGATCGGAATAAAGCCTACAATATGTACTCCTGGTTCTGTGTACTGGAAAACAAATTCTCTGCAAGAAAAATCAGATGAAAGAGATCTCAGCTGGCTGTCGTCTTTTTTATGGCTGTATAAAACCTGTTATTTGCACACCTAGAAAATGAATGGAGAGCAGCGTGGTGGTGAGTGATGGACACGCATAACTTCAGATGAGGAGAGTGTCCCAGAGGAAAATCTTCCGATAAAGAACTCCCAGACAGTTATTTGCTTTATGCCGGTGGCTTCTCGCAGATCCATCCTTCAGATATTCACGAGATGTGGGGAGGGATTGCTTTATTCTAGCAGGTGAAAGATCAGATAAAGGCAGCCTTGAAAGAATCAGCTTGTGTATACGGTAGGATAATTCTTCGCTGTGTTCCTGCAATAAATTCCTGGCTAGGCAAATCTTGAGCTTGGGAAGATACCCTCTCCCAGAGACCGGTAAATGCGCTGTAAATCAGTCTTTGCTCTCGGCATTATAAGCAGTAGGTAACTTGGCAAACCAAGCAACAAAGACGACGATCTCTTACGCGGCATAATTAACCAGTACCTGGGTTCTTTGTGCTGCCACGCAAGGAGGGGACGCGGAGCCAGAAGAAGGGATTGCCTGTCCATCCACGGATGATCTCCAGATGCTTGAGGCTGTCCGAAGGTGGATGTTGCAGGGAGACAGGGCAGGGTGCAGGAAGCCGAAGCTGGTGGGTGGCCTGGTCCTTGATGGCTGGTTCCCTGGGGCAGGGGGTTGACTCCGAGCCCCGCTGCCCAGCCGTTCACTGAGTCATTGTCATCATGTACGTTTTAATTTCTTTTTAATTCCTCACCTTACAAGCTGCGTAGCTCCTTCTCGTGTCAGATTTTCAGCTTAGCAGCTGGCAGATTTAACATCTTTGCATGCGCGAGATCTGTGCAAAGACTTTGCATTTCTGTATAATAAGACTTAGACTGGGAAACCTGTGAATTACTTTTCCTCGACCAAGAAGCAGTGGTTGACTCAGTTCTCAAAAATCTTCCTCTCTCCCTGGATTCCTATTACAAAAACATTCCATGAGGCGCCATTTCCCCTCCTTTTATTATCATAAGTATTACTTAGCATTATTTGTAATTGCTTACTCTATTACTTAATACTTACTATTTATAATTATAGTATTATTTATAATTACTTCCCCATTAAAAAAAAACAGCCACAAAATAAAATCCATCTCCATGCTAAGAAACTGAGCTTATGTTGACATTAAAACTTCAGATTTTTGGTCCTTGCAAGTCTCTTGGAAGGCCAGACCACATACGTTCATCTTGCTTGTGGTTAGCCTAAAAATTAGTCTGAAATAAACCCCACGATTTCAAATAAACAAGGGTTTTATTTTAACCATGGGTAAAACAGTGCAAAATTAGTGATAAGGAATGCTCTTTGTTGGAAATTTTAAAAAGAGGTTGGGCGGATGTGTCTTTGGGCTAATAATCCTGATCCTGCTTTCGCAGAGGAAGCTGGAATGTGTCGTCTCTCTTTATGCTCTGAATTAGAAATAGCAAATTTCACAGAGCTGCGTGGCATTGTGTAGGCAGAGACGGAGCAGAAGAAAGAAGCGAGAGACTATTTCCAGATCCCACTCATAAATTTCAGGGTAGAATTTTTTTTTATTATTATTTTTTGTTTTCCCCTCTAATGCAGAGAGTGGTAGTTTTTCTACCGGCATGTGGAAGTATGAGTATTTTCTGAAGGTTTATTTGGGAATACTGACCATGTGGACTTCTGCGGAGTAGAAGAGCATGGGGGCAAGTTCCTGTGCTGGACCAGTGACCCGTCACACCGCTGAGCTGCCGGCCTGCCCACCGCCTCTGGTTTCGACACCACCAGGTGGCTCTTGGCTAGAAAACCTCTGCGTGGGTCTGGAGTGTTGCTCCCAAGGAGGGACAGGAGATGGTGTGCAGTGTCACCCTCCATCGCACGCGGTTCTACAGCACCATCTGAGCAGACTCAGCACCCTCAAAACCTACTTCTACCTGCAGGAGTGTTTCCCCTGGCATGTCCTGTGGTGTGCAGCCCATCTCTGGCTTGATGCTGTAAAAGCTGCACTCTACTGAGCTGCAACACAGCCCTGACTGGTTAAAACCATTTGAAATGAAAGAAACTATTCAAAATTGTAAATATACCTTAGGGATATGGGGTGTAACCTTCATAGAATGGTAGAATCTTGGGATTTGTAAGGGACCTCTGGAGATCATCCAGTCCAACCCCCCAGCCAGAGCAGGGCCACCTACAGCAGGTTGCACAGGATGGCGTCCAGGTGGGTTGGGAATGTCTCCAGAGTTGCAGACTCCACCACCTCTCTGGGCAGCTTGTTCCAGTGCTCTGCTACCTTTCAAAGTAAAGAAGTTCTTCCACATGTTCAGATGGAACTTGCTATGTTCAAGATGGGTGCTTCCATGGGATGCAGCCCCAGGCTGAAGCACAATGTAGCCCAGCCATGGTAATTTATTCCCAAAGGTGAGGTGACAGCCCCAGGCAGTGGAGGGGTTGCCTGGTGGCTCTTGACCCTGGTGGAATTTATCGTGCTGTATCATCATCATCCTCTCTGGAACCCCACCGCTGGTGATGGCTGAAGAGGTGGTGCTTCGGGGCAAACCGAGGGCAGCAAAAAGAGGTAAAAGCACCCGATGTCCATGGGTGGGGAGAAGAATAACCTCCTGAACCGGAGCATCAGGATTTTTTGTGTCGAAACAAGAGATTTAATGTCCTTAGTTCGGTATGCACGACTGGTAAGCTGCTCACGTTTATTGCGTCGCATAAGCAGTAATAATCATGATAATGATAAGAATAAATTTTGGGTTTATGCTTTTATGGTGGTCTTTGCCATAATATTATGGCACCTTACTGGGGATTTATAACAGATGTTTGCAAAAGTGCAAAATCAGCGGAGTATTGTCCTAGTTAAAAAAGGTTGATATACAAAGACCATCCTAAAAACAGCAGAGGTGCTTAGAAGGCACCTCTAGATAGATGTACTGCAGGGGATTATCTTGGAATATTTGTGGAGTTTCTGTCTTTGCAGGTCTTTAAGAACAAGTTAGGTAAATGTCTGCTAGGGATATTTTTAATCCGGCTGTGCGGTGTAGGTAAGGATTAGTTGGGGTCATGAGATCATGCCTGGTTCTGCTCTTCATTGATCTAGTGAATGTTGCCGGAAACCTTGGACTGTAACAGATTCTGGAAAGGTACGGTTTGAGGTGCTTGATCTTGCTTGATCTTAAAATACTGATAGAAAAGATGGTGGCTTTGTTCTGTAAGAGCTATAATGGTTTAAAAACCTGGCAGCTGGGTTTCTACACCACCAGAGTCTTTGGTGAAGCTCAGGAGGGGTGAGTTTTAGCGCTTGAGTCACTCTGCTTTCTCCCAGCTGAGCGAAACCACACTGCAGGCCAAATTTTGAACTTTTGAACAGTCGGGGAGAAATTCAGCATGAGGGAGGCCTGGTCTGGGGGAAAGGGAATCACATGGGAGCGTGGAGACACCAAGAGATGGATGTCTCTCCTCTTGTTGTTGGATGATGTGAAATGTCAGGTATTTTGGGGTGAGATGTTTCTTGGCTGTGCTGGAGCTGTGTTGCTGCATGCGAAAGACCTGGGTAAGGTGACCAGGACAAGTTTTTACTGTCAGTTTTGGCAGGAGAGAGAAGAGCGCGACCCAAAATGAATGCTCCCGTCATAAGTAGGAGGGGTGCAGTTGTAGCTTTTACAAGCCTGAGGTAGGAAGCAGTTGGACCTGGACATTCCCCATCCCTATGGAGCGCTGCTGATGGGTGGCTGCTGTGCGGTGTGGGAGAATTCACTGCTTCCCACTTGGGTTTTGGGTTGCCTGTCTCTTTTGGCACTGCTAACGTACCCTGGGTGAGATGGGTGAACGTGGCGGTGCTCGGGGACAGCAGGGAGCTCTCAGGATTTGCGTGCAGGTTTGGATGACCAGGGAGAGAAGTGCAGGTGAGCCAGGAGCTCCTGGGAGAAACTGAAGTGTCTGGTTGCCCTCATGCCTTCGGCAGTCAACAGCAGATGAGCGTGGGACTGGGAGACTGAAATTTTAGAAGCCATTTTTGAAGTTACTGTAGTCATCTGAGGTGTCGGTTAAAAACCTAAGATCACTTGTGCTTCTTGAACCATTTACAAACATGTTTGTGCTTTCTTTAAAAAGCCCAAACCGTCCAATTAAAGAGTGATCCGAACACAAAGGTCCTGTAAAGACATGATAGAATTTTACAGAAAATATTCTGAAACCTATTGCATTCAGAGAGAAAGAGTTGTTGTCTATAACAGGAACACAACTATGTATTAAAATAGATTTAGGATAATTTGAAAAAAAGACATAGAAGGGTAATAATCTCCTATAATGCTATTAACTGCTTAAAACCCAGCCTTACTGCGGTTTTTTGCCTTTAATAAAGGATAGGTGTTGATAAATAGTAATGACGGCAAACTGGAAATGCAATTAGGGTTTAAGTGGCGTTAATTAAAATATCACTTGCTGTATATTGACTTTACATGGTAATGTCAGAATAATCACAAGATAGAATGAGTAACTGCGCAATTAGTTCTAAGACTTTGAGATCTGTTAGAATTCAATTTGTTAGAATAACAGACCTGAAATGACTATGTAATAAATATGGGGAGCGAGGTACCTCTTAGTCCTCGATGAGTTTGGTGAGGATAACCAAATATAATGACTTCATATAGGAACTCTTACTATGAGTATTTTAGTGGGTTTTTTTGTTTTTTTAAACCTTGAAAAGGAGATTTTGGGGTTTGCGAGTATTGTGTGATTGAATAGGCTTGCATACCAGAAAGCTTCATTTTTCATATAGGAATTTTGAGTGCAAAGAAAGCAGGTTTTCATGAAGAGCTCATTGAAGAGCTGATCGTTCAGGTTTGGTGTAATCTCAGTGGTTTATGTTTCTGTGAGAACAATGTGATGTATTATACAGCGCAGTAAAGCAGTAGAAAACCCCATAAAAGGTGTTGAGTCAAATTTTGAAGAAACTGGAATCTCAGGTGAGGTCAGCGAAGTCTCAGCATTCGGGCTGTGGGTGTCTGGTGCCAGCCGGGTTTAGTGCTGTGGCATCTGTTTCCCCCTCAGCTCTGTGTGGAGGAGCCCCTATCTTCTGCTCTCTGAAGGCTGGTGGGTTTTTCTTCCCTGGTTTGTGAACCTCAGGCTCCTCATGGCTTGAAAAGAAGCTCTGAGTGTCCCTATATAGCCATATATATCTATAATTGAATTTCACACTTACAAAGGGGAAGAGCCACTGTGGATGTGGTCTCCACGTGAAAGTGGTTTGAGGTTTTTTTTAAAATACGGGTTACTTGAGTAGGCTGTGAAGGTGTGACAGCCTTTTTGTTTCTTCGTTTTAAAGGAATCGTAGTTTAAAAGAGACCTTAGGTGTATTAATGCACTCGAGTAACAAAGTGGTAGCGAACCTTGCAAGTGTGGGACCAGAATAAACCAAATGAGAATTGAGGGGGACTACAGGCTGCAGCTCCTGCCAGGAGGCCAGCTGTGACTCCACCAGCACAGGTGGAGGGGGATTTACTGTCAGGAGAGGTAACGGCGCCCGAGTTTTGGGGAAGCCACGGTCATTCTTGAATGTATGTGTAGGCTCTGAGTGTTGGCTGTAGGCTAAGTTCCTCTTGCCCTTATTTCCAGGGAAATATCTGTGGCCTGAGGTTCAACAGTGTCACGGTAAGTTGTTAGGGGGCTCTACTGGACTTTACAG
Source organism: Chionis minor (assembly GCA_013398295.1). Lineage (NCBI taxonomy): Eukaryota > Metazoa > Chordata > Aves > Charadriiformes > Chionidae > Chionis > Chionis minor. Next base: position 57,388 of record VZSF01007413.1, read on the forward strand.
CTTGTGTGGGTGTAGATTTCTTCCTTTACACCACCTCTGAATAAGGAATTGGGGGAAAAACATGGAGAAAAACCTTAGCGAGGAAAGACAGACCAGTGCCTGAAGAGCTACTCTGACCCTGGTGTGACAAGGGTTTTGCCCCAAACTTTCCAGTAGCTTACTGGGATGCCTACTGATGGAATGAGCTCAATAGCATTTGCCTGTTTATCAAAAGCGTACTGCAAATAGCGATGTTAGAAAGCAGGAGGTGTTCATAGGAAGATGGTTTAGTGGTGGACTTGGCAGTGGTAGGTTAACGGTTGGCTTGATGACCTTAACGGTCTTTTCCGACCTAAGCGATTCTGTGATTCTTTGATATATTCTGTAGCTGGACACTGGCTAGGCATTTAAATTATTTAAGAGTTGTTGACCTCTGTCCAGCTCATGTCCTTCTAGCCTTGTTCCTTTGGCTGTGTATAGCTGGGTGTTTCATCCCTGGCTTCCGACGTCGCCTCCCACTCCGCAAGCCTCTCCGCGCCTAATTTTCCAGCGAACTCCTCTCTTTGTCATCTGTTTTTCCCCCTTCCGCAGGTGCTCGTTTTTCCCTTAAACGTAACAGCTTCCTTTGGAAGGGTAGATGAAGTTGCACGGCAGAGTTCAGGAGTAATAAGGTCAGGAGATGCATTGTCTGCAGCCCAGGGCGCTGATGGGTTTTTATATGGAGCGCGCTACCTTGTCACCTTCCCAGCAGAAACCTATTTGCTGAGCTGCCATTTGATCAACGATAAGAAAGGGGTAAGAAATAGCTGAATGTGTTTGGTTTATGAGGAAACAGCAAATTAATCTTTGGGCATATTTGTCAGTGATACTAACGTCCCGTCTTCGCTCCCCGAAAGGGAAAGATTTAGGGAAAATGACCCCCAAGTGCGGAGACTTGCGCGTGGCCCTACTTAGGAAACATCTAGATATTATACTGATTTTGTTAGCACCCACAGCTCAAACAATAGAAGATTGTGAGCTTCGTCACCCCTGGGTACACGTGTTTGTGTGTGCTCTCCTGTGTGCAAAAAAAGTCATTTTTCAGCGTTGCAAAAGATGGGTCTGGGGAAGAATTAAAGAGGAAGGGCCAACTTAACTTTGGCTCTTCGCCGCCTGGAATAAAATCCATTTAATTCACCCCGGCTATCCTTGCTACAGTGTTAAACATAGACTAGTTTAATATGGATTTATGTAATGAGCTCACAAATTGATTTTGCAGCACAAGCTCGGTATGGTGTTTAGGAGCAGACAGTATCTTGTTAAGATCAAAGCAGGTCTCCTGGCTTCTGATGCTGCCCCAACGCAGGCTTGGGGCAAAGATGATGATCTTATTTTTGCTTTCTTTTGGTTCTGATGTTGATGGAGACCTGTTAGGGCTTTCTCTGTTTGCATGTTTATTTACATCTGCGGGATCAGAGAGGAATAAGGGGGGAAAAATAAAATTTTTTAAAAATAAATCAATTGCAAAAAAAACCACCTTGCCCAAGCTCCTAAGGGAGGAAGGAGTTACGTTTCTTCTAGGAATGCAAATGTCTTATCTGAGTGACAGGGGAAAAAAACCCCAGGCTTCTCATATTCTCCCCCTTCCTCTCCTCCATCCCTCTCTTCTCTCCCATTTCCTTCCCTCCGCCCCCCCATTTAGGACTAATTTCATGCCCCTTGTTTAAACATTAATTATTTAGCTTGGGTGATTTGCTAATAATTTGCAGAATGATATTTCTTGGAAGTTGAGGAGATGAATCCCTGAGATGGTGCATCTTTCATCCACCCCTTCCCCTGTCTGGCTCAGTGGCCTCAGTTAGATGTAATTGTAATTGGTGTCTGGGTTGGGATGACAGTGTCAGCCTATCATTTCAGGGTTTAGAGCTGTACATTGGATAGCCAGATTTGTAATTATAATGTGCTTTACTCCTATTTATATTCAGCAGCGTTCTCGCCTTGCTGTGCCTTTCCCTGGGAGTGGAAGATTGGGCTGGGGAGGGGTGGCTTGAAAGCGGCGCGAGCTGTTATTTGCTCAGAAAACACCCCGATTCTCAGAGGAATTAGAGGGTCAAGGTGAGCAGCCATCAAAAGTTTGCCGTTTACTGTCCTGGAGCACGTAGTCTGAAATTGGTCCTGTCAAAATTAAATGTACTGGCCCCCTCCAGGAGGAAAAAAGCAGAATTTTCCTTGCGTGGATAACTGGAATGGTGTTACTCATGCTGCAAGCCAGCGCTGTGCCCCGGACAGGCTGCTAGGCGGGGGATTTCTCTTACGATGACCTCTTAAAAATGATTATTTAATGGTCCTGTTTTTCTCAAACGTGTCTGCTTTCAGCTGCAGATGCAGGACCACAAATAGAGATTTGTGGGAGTCAACAACTTGGTAGCACCGGAGCAGAGGTCGGGATCTATTTCCCTATCTACTAGAATTTTCCTTGCAATGGTAGAAATTAATTTTGAAAATTTGGGTTTGAGGGTTTCACTGGGTAGAAAATAGCCCACTGGCCTCGTCAAGCTGGGACTCCAGAGCTGACGGCGTGTCTGTGGCCAGTAGAGCACTGGTCTGCAGGGTCGTTGAGGTGACAACTTTGCTAGCAAAGTCTTAATTTTCAAATTTGGGATGTTTTATTCCTTCAGCCTGTGTTATTTTTTTCTTCTTTCCCTTTCCTCACATGATGTTTATTCCCTTTGAAAGGGTTTCTCTGTCTCATGTCTCTACTTTCAGCAAATTCTTTAATGTAATTAGATTTTCCCCAGAATCGCATCTGCAGCCATCGCGCACGCGGCGTCTGGCGACGCTGTCTTCTACCTAATGGGATTTGAACCGTTAATCCCACGAGAGGTGTCGTAATCCTGCTGTGTGTTTTTAGGTGGAAGGTGTTTCCAGTTCGTTTCATTTCATATTCATGGGGCTCCGGTCTGCAGAAAGAAAAGTTGGTTAGAGCGGAGGCTAAGTTCAAGAAACTCATACTTTTCTCCATTGAATTTCCTAATTCCCCCCTAAAGAGTTATTCCTTTGCCCCCGTTCTCTAGTTTGGTGAGGGGGTAACTATTTTATACTACTTTATATATATGGGACAGTGTCATCATAGGATGAGTGCAGATCTGCTCAACCCATGGCAAGGGTCTGAATGGACGTTGATAAAGTTCCAGAATTTCAGCTCTCTAGCTCTTTAATTTTAAAAAATATCTTTTAAAAAAAAAAAAAAAGTGTGGGGGAGGCACTACCTGTAAAAGCTTTTAAAGCACGTACAAGCAAATCAAGTTTGTTGACATGAAAAAGAAAACAATGTTTTGTAAAGAGAAACTGCGGAGAATGATTATTTCCCTCTCTCTCCTTTGGTCCCAAACTGAAAATATACATGTTTCTGTCCTCTCCGTCCTTCTGTAGCATCATCTGCTGAGAAAGTTGGGAGGGAGGAGGGCCTATTCTTGGGCTTTCTGTTCGCTTTCTGATTCTCTTGAGCTTGTGACATCTCTGTGGGCAGAGGCTTTTAAAAATGTTTGAAATATTGTATGTAGAGTAGAGCTTCTTTGCGGTTGCCTTTGGGACAAGGGAGTCTCTGGTAGCGAAGTGGTCGTTCAAGGGTACGAGCGAGCTGAAGTTAAAGGTCTAATGGGAAATAAAAGGAGAACCAGATTCGGGGATCTCCATGGGCTGCCGCAATATTTCCCCTGCTCGACCCAAGCCCCTTGCTTACTTAGACCATCCCAAGGACTTCTCCATCAACCTGGACCCCCATTGTGTCCCTCATGTCTTCAGGAACAGAGAGGGACCCTTTGCTCCGCACCAGACCTGAGCATCTTGTGGCTGAAGAATGATGGATAAACTATTGTACCGTCAGCTATTCTGGGTCTTAAATTAATGTCCCGCATATATAGATTTTGGCTTACCCACGTTGACCTTAGGTGGCTCTATTCCTGATTTACAGCAGCTGTCTGGGAATGAATCCATCTCCATGAAGGACCAGAGCCACCGTTAAGAGCTGTGCCTTGGCTTCGAAGTAATTCAGACTATCCTTACCTTTATCTTTTTTTAAACCAGGATTAAGGGAAGCATAGATATCCTTTGTTTACCTTTTTGTTTGTGTGTTTTTGCTTTGGGGTTCTTTGTGTTAGTTTTTTTTTCCTCCCATGTTATTTGTCATTTAGTGTAAGTCGGATTTCTGAGTGGTTCAGAGATATTAACAATTTCATTACAGAAACAGTTGGCAGGATTTTCCCTGCCAAAATTTAGTATCTCTCCTTCAGGTAGCAACAGCTGTTCACAGTTGTCGTCGGTTAAAACATCTACAGCTGCAGTTTCAGTTGAATAAAGCAAAATTTTGCTAATCTAGTGGTGTGGAAGAGCGGAGAAGAATTTTGAAGCATCTGTCACAGCTGTTAGGCCTGGAAGGAAAGAGGAATTGGGTGAAGAGCCTGAGAATCAGGTGAGGATGGGTGCCTTTTTGTAGTTATTACAAGAAATAAGACAATTAACGAGGTGGCTTGCACGGGTAGGGCATGGAGAGCCTGACCCTGTGCTGGTGATGTGAGACTCCGTTTTCTCTTTTATGGGAAATAATCACCGTGGGCCAAAACATTATCTGTCACACCAAGGTAAAGGCAGATGGAACCTGCTGAATTTAATGGCTTAATTAGGACGATGCTTAATTCCATAGATTCCCTTCAGCGGCCGTGGTTTGCCCTCACCAGTGCTGTGTTTGGGAGATCTTCCCGCACACCAGTGGGCGGTGGGAAATCTCTTTATTTTCCCCACAGCCCTGAATCCCAGATCTGTAACATGAAGCAAAGTCTTTGCCTGCACTATGACTATCAAATCTGATCATTTTTCCAGCCAGATTATGAAACAATAAAAACTGTATCATTTCTATTATGCGTGACCAGATAAAAATATGTATCTAAAATCATAAATTAAAATGAATCCCCCTTAAAACAGCTTTGTCTGAAAAAGCCAAATTGCAGGGCGAGAAGCGGCATGGTTGGCAAGGTGATTGAAATAGTTTGCTCTAGTCACCATCAGCCAGGCTTTGGGATGAAGTCCAGTCTCCAGTTCTGAGCCCTTCACTGAAGGGACCAGAGAGACACCGGAGAGGAACGCTGTGGGAATTATCGGAGGGTCATGAAGAGGAGAAAAACCAAAAGAACCTGGAGACTTTAATTTAGGTACCGAAACGGATGACTGAGGAGACTGCATCTCAGTTTGCAGACTTAGATGCGTCAGTGGAAAGTCAAGAACATCCTTTGGTCTCCCAACCCCACTGCAGAAAGCAGGATTCAGGGTACGGAGTGCCACAACATCCCCGCCTTTTTTATGGCAAGGCCGATGAAACGTCATGTGTTAATGATCGCCATCCCTGGAGGTGTTTCCCAAACGGGCAGACGTGGTGCTGAGGGACACGGGTCAGGGGTGGGTTTGGCAGCGTTGGGTTGATGGTTGGACTCGATGATCTTCAAGGTCTCTTCCAACCCAACTGACTGGAAGGATCTATGATGCTTCAGGACACTGTGTCGGAGAGGTGATGGCATCTCCATCCCTAAAGGTCATGAAGAGCAGATTTTTTCACAAACATCTGTCAGGGGTCCATTGGTATAATGTCCTTCTGGAGGGCAGAGGGATGGATTTAAGGAAAATCCACCCGAGAAGTGGGAAGAGAAGCCAAAATTAGTAACAGAGGCCAAAAAAGATACTGTTAGCCCAGTGTGGCTTTCAGCCGGTCCCAGGGCTGTACCTGTTTCTTAACAATCAATGACAACCTGTAGACAGTCTCCCAGGAGGAATTATTCTCATTTCTGGCTTGACTTAGTTTGATGTGAAGTTACTCAAAATGAAAACAACTCTTGGATTTCAACTACTAAGTTGCTTATTATATTGGAATCCAGCTTCTTCATGTTTTACTGCTGCTGTTATTTTTGCAAGACTATGTTATTGAGCTAGCTTTGTGACATTTATCTTGGTGTGCAGCTGCCGAACTCTAGTAAAAAGCAAAATCAACCTGCTGATACCCCCAAATTAAGGTATTTTTAGCATGCTGAAAGAATGCTTAATAATGCTAACTGTAAACCAAGCTTTTTCACAGGAATACGAAGCCATATAAAAATTAATGTTGCATATGTAATATTGTGTATTTGCAATATTGTGCCTTTCAGTACCAAAATCCCATTAAGCCTTCCCTTCAGCATGCATGGGACAGATTTATGTTGAAATGTGTAGATAAATAAGAAAAATACAGTCTAAGGGTTATCCTCTAAAGAGGGTTCAGTTTAACCAGCGGTTTAGTCACTTCGTCTGTTTTTTTGTTCATAATTAGTGCAGGATGGAGAGAAACGAATAGGTTTGTGCTGTGATGGATGTTTTCCCAAAGCAAGGAGCTGCTCTCGGCCGTTGGCTTCTCCAGAAAAGCGGAGGAGTAACCGATGCCATGCAGCCCAGCAGGCTTTGGGAGCGGAGCCGTGCAACTCCAGCTCTACCATGTCGTTTTGGAGGAGACGGTTTTAGCAGGAAAAGTTGGAGCTTGCACGTGGCAATGGACGGGGGTGGAGGAGAGGCAATTAATTCTGCTGTCTCTGGAGCACCACGCGTCCCCTTGAGTGCGAGCAGGGAGTGATATCTTCACTCCCTTGGCTGTGAGGCTTCGGGCTGCATGTAGCCCTCGTAGGAAATGTCTAACTGGGGGGCGGATGCCTCTTTTCCACCACAAGAGCTGCTGATATTTTATTTTGGGGCTTATTCAAACCCAACCTTCCTCTTTGTAAAATTTTCAAGTTGCTGAGCGGTGCCGGGTGGGATGCTGTGCCCCACAAAATGTTTGGCACAGAAACCAACCCTTTTGTTCTGCATGAGATGCCGAGTGTGGTCCATTCACATCTTGGGCAGTGGCACAGTGAGGGGATACCAAGCTGTGGAGTGTCGTGCGCTTCGTGCCCTGTTCCTGGCTTCGTTTACGGGCAAAGGGGATGGCAGCTCTGTCTGCGGCCACAAGCTGCGGGAGAACCTGATCTAGTGGGAAGTGTCCCTGCCCATGGCAGAGGCTTGGAACTAGATGATGTTTAAGGTCCCTTCCAACCCAACCCATTCTGTGGTTCTGTGACATCCCCTGCGGCAGTGTCAAGTTCAGGAGGGAGTCTCAAGAGGGAGGAGGTGGCCGTGCCATCGCCCTGGGGTCACAGACACCCCACAGCTGCAACTACGGCCGCCTGCCCTCATTCACGGGGGCGATGGACTACGCTGGTTTTTGGTTTCACGCCCAGCGATAAATCTTTACCGTGGATTCCCAGTCCCAAGCGGGAGTGGAAGGTGTCACCTGGCATGCCTGTCCCCTGTCTGCTCTAAGACCTGCAACCCTCCGGTGGCTGTGTCAAACAGCAAACCAGTAAGGAACACTCTGAGATGTGTTTTCTCAACATCCTCTTTTTCAGTCTGAAAATCCTCCGGCTCCAGCCACCGCTTTATTCCCCTTGTTTGCGCAGCCGGCGTAGCCACGGCTGTTTGTCCCGGCCAGCCAAAAGAGCCGTGTTTGCTAAGTATGTGCTTGGTGTCCTCATTGCTCTTCAGCATCCCTCTGTGTGCCACCACTTATCTGCCGCTCCGTCCCCAGCATCTCATTGTACTCTGGGTCGAGGCCTCTTGAGCCTCCTCCTGGCTTAATAACTCCGCTGCTTCGCCATCCGATATTATTAAAATATATTTAGTATTCAGGGATTTAGATCCTGACCTTCTATAATTATTGACACCTATTTAATTTCTCCTTTCATCCATGGCCAAGCCTGGTACAGCTGCTGTGGCACATGTATATACATCACTGTTGCCAGCACAAGCTGATTGGCATTCATGCATGAGTGTCTTTTTATTTTCTCCTTGGATGCTGGGAGCAGCCTGAGTAGCTCGGAAACTAAAGAGCTTCATCTATTAGGCGTGACAGATTTGTATTCAGCGGTAAATGCCTGACCTTGCTCAAACTCCCTCATCCATTCCCATCATCCCCTCCCAGATGAAAGATTCTGCTTAACTCCTGCTTCCTGTCTGTCGCCTTGGAAACGGGGACGAAGCGATGCAGCCTGAGAGAATAACTAATAAGAAAATATCTCTGGTGTAAGAATAAAAACGCATTGTGAAGAAAAGCGCTTGCCGTGAGCCGACATGCGAGGAGCTTTCAGGAGAGGAGGGCTTCCAAGGCAGTCAAACCCGAGGAATGCAGTTGTGTTACGCACGTCCTGGTTTCCGCTGGGATGGAGTTAACAGGTTGGGGCTGCGGTTGGGATCTGGGACGGGGACAGCGTGACAGCGCTCTGCTGGGTTTGGTTGTTGCTGAGCTCTCGAGGCCTTTCCTGCTCCTCACCCAGCCCCACCAGCGGCAGGCTGCGGGGCACAAGTAGTTGGGAGGGGAAACGGCCCGGACAGCCGACCCCAACGGACCCAAGGGGTATCCCATACCACGTAGATTGGATATTAGGAACGATTTCTTCACCAAAAGGTTTGTCAAGTGCTGGACCAGGCTGCCCCGGGAGGTGGTGGAATCACCATCCCTGGAGGTGTTTTCCAGCCGGGCAGACGTGGTGCTGAGGCACATGGGTTAGTGGTGGGTTTGGCAATGTTGGGTTGATGGTTGGACTGGATGATCTTAAAGGTCTGTTCCAACCTAGATGACACTATGATTCTATGTGACATCATGCTCGGTACATAGATCTGGGGAAGAAGGAGGAAGGAGGGATGTTCAGAGTGATGGTGTTTGTCTTCCCAAGTCACCATTGGGCGTGATGGACCCCTGTGCTCCTGGTCACCCACCTGCCCATGGGGAGCAAGGAATGAATTCCTTATTTTGCTCTGTTTGCTTGTGTGGCTTTTGCGCTACCTATTAATTAAACTGTCTTTATCTCAACCCCTGAGTTTTTCCTCACTTTTACTCTTGCCATTCTCTTCCCCATCCCACCAGGGGGGGAGTGAGTCCTAGCAAAAGCCTAGCTTTTGCTCTACCTATTAATTAAACTGTCTTTATCTCAGCCCCTGAATTTTTCCTCACTTTTTCCATTCTCTTCCCCGTCCCACCGGGGGGAGAGTGAGTCCTAGCTGCTGGCTGGGGTTAAACCTCATGGTGAAACAGGCTAATAAATGGGCTGAAATGCCAATGTCCNTCGGTACATAGATCTGGGGAAGAAGGAGGAAGGAGGGATGTTCAGAGTGATGGTGTTTGTCTTCCCAAGTCACCATTGGGCGTGATGGACCCCTGTGCTCCTGGTCACCCACCTGCCCATGGGGAGCAAGGAATGAATTCCTTATTTTGCTCTGTTTGCTTGTGTGGCTTTTGCGCTACCTATTAATTAAACTGTCTTTATCTCAACCCCTGAGTTTTTCCTCACTTTTACTCTTGCCATTCTCTTCCCCATCCCACCAGGGGGGGAGTGAGTCCTAGCAAAAGCCTAGCTTTTGCTCTACCTATTAATTAAACTGTCTTTATCTCAGCCCCTGAATTTTTCCTCACTTTTTCCATTCTCTTCCCCGTCCCACCGGGGGGAGAGTGAGTCCTAGCTGCTGGCTGGGGTTAAACCTCATGGTGAAACAGGCTAATAAATGGGCTGAAATGCCAATGTCCTTCTGTGGAACAGTATGTTTTAGCATTAAGTTTCCATGTGAGTATGTATTGGGTAAAGCACTTGAGCAGTAAAACTTGTGTTTTGGGTTTTGGTGCAGCGTGAGCAGGCACAAGGGGCAAACTCAGTATTTCCGGCTCAACCGTCGCATTGGATTTCCTGTCCTGAAGAATCCCGGGTAAGAGGCGAGAGGTTTGGGTAGGTCTGGGGTTTTTTTCCACTAAATTTGCTTTACTGCGTGTTCCATGTTTGCTGAACGTGATTACGCAGTGGACTGAGGTCAGGAATCCCCACTGGTTACTTCTGCGTCAATCTGGAAAATGTATGTTTAATGTACGCAAATCGAGTAGTTCAGTCCATTGTACTGGTCGATATGTTTTATCTTGACTTGGGTCATATGACTTCATGCAGTTTTCCTAAGTCATTCCTGTTGCACATGGATGAACAGTCCACATGCCATAACTGAGTCCCTGTGGCTTATTTGGGTCATGAGGGGTTTTTTGGGACGTCGAGAGAGTTCAAGATCCTGGCTATCTGCCTCTTGGCCACCTGCAGGAGCTGCTGGTGGGGCAAACGTCTGTCCTGGCTGATAGACCCTGCCTGATAGACTCGTCCCAGTGCCTTTGAAACAGGTTTCTAAAGCAGCACAGTGCAGCTGTATGAAGTACCACATGTATTTTGTTATTCCCGGGGTCTCGGCTGCCCTTGTTATGGTCATGTATGCTCAAGGAGGAGATTTGGGAAGTCAACGTGTAGCATGTTGAGTTGTAAGAGTTATAAGAGGACAGCATGACAGAGTGGGAAATACCAAAGGGCGTCCAAGTCCTCTAGGAACAAGTTTGATACTGGGGAGAATTGCTGAAGCGCTTTTTGTAATGTTAAAAAAAGCGCGGTGCTTATCCTGCATTGCGACGTTTGCTCCAGATTCTTGTATTGAAATAAGGAAGCAAAAACTATCGTAGCCGCTTTATTAAGCAGGGTGTTATAGGTTCTTCCACAAAGAAGTATTGTGTCGTGGTTTGGGCTGAGCTGGCCACTGAAACGACTGACAGATTCTCTCCCCGATGCTGGGAAACCCATGACATTTTGTGAAGTGGTAGAAGTTACTAAAATGTGGCTGAGAAGTAGCGCAGAAGTGTAGAGGAAAGAAAGGGTTAAAATGCTTGGAAAAAGAAGGAAAATTGTGGACTTACTGAAGTGGATGCTCATGGTTAAATAGATACCAGATATGTAAGTCAGGTAGGAAACGAGTCTTATGAGGAGCAGCTGAGGGAGTTGGGATTGTTCAGCCTGGAGAAGAGAAGGTTGAGGGGAGACCTTCTCACTCTCTACAACTCCCTGAAAGGAGGGTGTAGCCAGGGGGGGTCAATCTCCTCTCCCAAGGAACAAGTGATAGGACAAGAGGAAATGGCCTCAAGTTGTGCCAGGGGAGGTTTAGGTTGGATATTAGGAAAAACTTCTTTACCTAAAAAGGGCTCTCAAGCATTGGAAGAGGCTGCCCAGGGAGGTGGTGGAATCACCATCCCTGGAGGTATTTAAAAGCCGGGTAGACGTGGTGCTGAGGGAGGTGGTTTAGGGGAGGTTGTTTTTACTAGATGATCTTGAAGTTCTCTTCCAACCCAAGTGATTCTATGTTTCTATGAAATACTTAAGATGAGTAGCTGGGTTGACAGAATGAAGAGGTGAAGATGGGTCATTTAAAGCAGGACAAGAGAAAGTATGTGTAGGGTTGCAAAGAAGCGGTTTCTGCTAACGTTGATGTGATTGGTGTTGGAAGGGAAGGAGAATGTGCTGGGAATGAAAAGGAAATACAAAGGTTTTTAGAAAAAAACACCAGTTGATCTCAAGTATTGCTAGCATGAAAATACTAAAAGGAGAGAAGAAATTAAAATATCTGTATTTGATTGGATATAAGTAAACCAACATAATATCATACGAGGCTGTAAGCTTCTGTTCCACGTGGGATTTCAGAGGGGAAGCTACAGGTGGCCTGAGCAAACCACAGAATTCACGTAGGGTGGAATGCAGGTATTTCAACACCTGTTTTCAGGCTCAATCTTGAGTGAGAAAATGGAAGCTGTGTAGAAATGAAAGCTGTGAATATGTATGTATTGCTCTGCTGATGTTAAAAAACGGCAAGTGAGCAACTTCTGAAAGTATTAAGCAGCTTGATTTTTACTAGCGAGACGGGCAGGGGGGAAGTAAGGCAATCTGACACAGGTGTCAGTTCATAATGAATGAAAAGAGAAGAGATACGATAGTTGCAGAGAGGACTCCGCAAAAAATGATGCCTTGAGAAACCAACCTGATCCCTTTCCTGGATGTGATTACGCGTTTGATGGATGGAGAGCACCTCGTAGGCCTTCCGTGCATGGGAGGTGCTCGGCTGGAGCTGCCCGATGTTCTCATTCAGAACATAAACACTGTTTGCTGCCAACACAGCGTACGTCGAATGGATTAAAAATTGGCTTTTGGCTTGGGAACCATCACTGGGGTGGGTATGTTGGTGGTGGCATTGAGCAGAGGTGGTTGTAGGGCCTGATGCTGTTTGGTGCCTAAGAGCAATTACCTGAAAAATAAATATGAGCTTCCTACTGCTGGAGTTAAATGGGTTAGAGACAGACATACAGGGTGATTTGGGCAGTTGGGTGAACAAAGCCTATTCAAACAACGTGTTTTAACGATAGACAATTATAAAATTAAAAAGAATATACATATATATGCAGGAATGAGACTGTGGCAATACCTAAAGAACTCATGTGGAAAGCCATCACCCTGGGAAGGATGGAGGAGAAACAGGAATCCCCGTGGGTGCTATGAAGAAGGAGGATAATGCATTAAATACATTCATTTGGGTATCTAAGCGGAGGATTAGTGAGTAGGAGGCGGGCACTGCCGCGATGCCTCCCCATAGTGTTCTCGAGACCACCTGTGTGGATCTTCCTGCAAGTAGGGGTTCAGCTGGCTCTCTCCAAGATACCTTTCAGTTAAACACAAATCATTTAAGCGTGATACTGAGCACAGAATCCACGGGGAGTCCAATATTGCACTGCAGAGATGCTGCCCACAGGAAATCTAAAACTGTGTTTGGAAAGTGGGTTTGGTGAGTTTGGCCCAGCAGAGAGAATAGATTCCCATCCGGTGGGAGAGAATACCAAAAAATGTCTTACTGAGGTGATTTAGGCTAAAATATTCTCATTTTATTGGCCAAAAATGAAGATAAAAAGAAAGTAATAAAAAATTAAATGCTTCGCAATTCTATTTCTGAAGAAAAATGAACAAAAATCAGAAAAAATGGAGAGATTCTGACTGGTAGCAATTCCTATTTTTTTTGTTGGGACTGCTTTCAGATGTTAAAATTGAGATTTTGGAGCAGAAGGGTGTTACTGGTAGAGGGAAAGGTGTTTTTTTTTCCTTCCAGGAGCCTTAGTGGGCTGGCTGAAAGGCGTGTTTTGGTCTTCCTGTGTTACAACAAAATTCCTTGTTTGTGTTGATAGGTTAAACAGAATATAGGTGGCTGGATCAGCTGGAATGTGTTCCGTGAGACCAACTGTGTGGAGGAGTGTGATTGTCACGTTTAATGAAGTGTAGTGTACTCTCATCTATATGATTATTATTTTTTTTTCAACAGGGTACTGAAGATGCCATTGTAGAAAACTCTTTTATTATGGAAATCTCTGAAGAGATAGAGGGGAAGGAGCTATAGTTGATGCTAACAGAAGGGAATTATTGAAATAAATAAGTCCTCCTAAAGGTTTAAATTAAAGATGAAAAAAAAAAAAAAATGAGATGCAGAAGTACATTTGCAAGTCTGTTTGTAGACAGCTGTTCCTTTACAGAAGCCGTAACGCAAGGTCTTTGTAACCTTGACAGAATTTGCTGGGGCAATCTCTGTATGAAGAGGAAAACACTTTTCCAAGATGTTAGTCACACCCTGGCTTTCCTTCAGCATCAGATATGCATGAGTATTTTCCCAGCGTTTTCTCTTTTGTTAGAGCTACTGGGCTGTATTCTGCTCTCCACTTGACTTGTTTTGATTTTTTTACCGGGAACTTTGTGCATCTTTTCGCTGTAGCAAGGAAAGGGAAAAGAGCCGTGTCCTCTGCTGAGCCGTTTCAGATCCGTCTGGGCTGGTGATATATTATGGATGCTGGATCCAAAAGCACACTTGTTTGTTTTGGCTCTGCTTTCAAGACCCTTGTGCCACAGAATCAATATCGTTTAGTGTCAGTCTTGCCAGCTCTTCCTTTCTTTTGGGAATGAAATTAATTTTCTTCAACTTGGCATGTATAGGACAACCATGTCCCCCCTGACCTACCGCCTGAGCGTCTGCAATTATCCGAAGAGTGGAGGTTGTGAAGGAAACGGTGTTTAAAGCATTAGACATGGCAGCTTTAGGACATTAGCGAGCACCAGACTGAGACAGTTCTCCCATGACACAGCTCAGTTTCTAACCTCTGTTGGATAGCCCAAAGGTACGCGTTCTCCTTTCACTGAAGGCTTCCTTGGCATAAAACCCCACGCTCAGCTGGTCCTTCCTAACGGATGCAAATCCCTTCCCATATCCAGACTCCTCAGTCGTACCACGCTGGGCGCACCCAAAACGTGTGGGGTTTAGCCACCATTTTTTGGCTTCGTCACACATGGGGTTTGCAAAGGCTAGAAGAGCTGTATTTAGGATTTTTTCCTTCTAATCTTGTAAATTATCTTCACATGATTAGGTGATTTTGCATGTAATATAAAGCAAGAGGATGCAAGCTGACCCTTAAAAAGCTGTTTGTAACCCACCTCCCTCCCCAAGTCCTCCTAATGTGATCTAAATCTTGATTATCAGGACTATTCTCTTCCACTTCGAGTAAGTTACAGGTTTCCATTGCCAGCCCTGGAGCTGTGGGGTTTTTGTTTTGTCTTTTGGGTTTAGCACGAACTTCTTGAGGTTGGAAAATGTAATGCCTTTTTGCTGTAGATTATTTTCTTATCAGTCACTGCTGATTTCTATTCTAACGCTTTGGGGTTTTGCCATTGCGCCAGACTTGGGAGAATTATTCTAGGGTGACCACTGTTTGAATGTACTCTTTTGGTCTGCTCCCACGTTTTGCTGGAGGCAGTTTGTCTGCCTGCCATTTCTTACATTACCCCGATGACCTGAGAAAGAAAGCACAATCTGTAAAGCAGAAAATGGTATACTGCTTAAAGGAGTGCTTTGCATTAAGCAACTCTTACCTTTTATGGGTTTTTTTTAAACTTTATTTGAATATATGGATTTGAAACTGTATCAAGCCCCTCACTTTTCGTTTAGGGAACATGACATAAATCCAGGCAGTTGTAGCTACGCTGAGGGGTTTGTTATTTCCTCCTGCTGGTGCACTTCCATTCATAAGGAAGAAGGGGCGAATATTTTACAGTATGTCTTTTCCTCCTGAGAACCGAGCGGAGTTTGCTGTGACTTACCTGAGAGTCACACATGGTAGCCAAAATGAATGTGGTGCGTCTTACACGCGTCAGGGAGGGAATACAGGAGCATACCCCGGTGATCTCTATCTGGTGGTGGAGCTCGCGTAGAGCTGTTCTTGGGGCGAGCGAGCCTTGGTGGTTCTTGCTTTTCTGTGTCCTTGTCTAAACAACCCAAAGCGGGGTTGATCCCCAAAACAGGGGATCCATCCTGTCACGCGCCAAACATCGCCCGAGTCTTGTCTTCGTGCTCATAATGCCTTTTACTGCCTGCATGGGTTTATTTGCGTCGCTGAGTCGTCGTTGCCGCGTCCATGTATTGTCTCATGCTGCTGGTAAAGCTCTCCGCAGGGGTGGGAGAGGGATGGTGGCCATGGCCACGTGTCCAGTTGGCTTGTTCAGCGCTCCGATGCTTCGCTTCTCCCGTTGCTGTCCGTTAACTTGCCCGAAGTGACGACAGAAGGTGGAACTCCCTTTACCTGTACTGGTTTCTGTATTCCTGACTGAGAATTAATTGACAGTAGGCAATTAAATACAGGCATATTAATCCAACACAACACAATTATGAGAAGCCTTATCTCTTTAGCTTCTTCCTAATAAATTGTTGAAGGAACGTGGCTTCATATCGTCTTGTGAAGGTCTCTGCTGAGACCTTGGGTGGGACGCAGTGTCACTGCTATTCCAGCTTGCCTCTCACCTTTGCAAATGGTGCGCCGTGCCCGAAGGCTCGTGGGCGGTAGGTGCCTACAACAGACTCTTAATTACAATTTTAAATCCTCTTCTGATCTCGCTTACAGGCCTCTCTGGCTGCAAGGTGTAGCTGTGTTACGGTATCTGCCTGAGATACCAGCTGGGAGAGCAGCACTGATGCGTGGACATGGGTCTTTGCCTGGGCTAGCGCAGCCTTCTCACTGGTTGCCTAAGCAGATGTGGATGCCGTAGTAATGTGGTTATACTGCTTTGAGTACGCTGAGGGTTTCTGCCCAGCGCTGTGAGGGGTAATCATAGAATGGTTTGGGTTGGAAGGGACCTCAAAGACCATCTCGTTCCACCCCCCTTCCCTGGGCAGGGACACCTCCCACCAGACCACGTTGCTCCAAGCCCCGTCCAACCTGGCCTTGAACCTCCAGGGATGGGGCAGCCACAGCTGCTCTGGGCAACCCCGGCCAGGGGCTCCCCACCCTCACAGGAGACAATTTCTTCCAAGTATCTCATCTAAATCTCCCCTCTTCCATTTTCCGCCATCCTGTGGATCCACTCCCTGATCCAGAGTCCCTCCCCAGCTTTCTTGGAGCCCCTTTCAGATACTGGAAGAGGCCCTAAGGTCTCCCCGGAGCCTTCTCTTCTCCAGCCTGTCCTCCCAGCAGAAGGGCTCCAGCCCTCAGATCATCTTGGTGGCCTCCTCTGGCCCCGCTCCGACAGGTCCATGTCTTTCTGGTGTTGGTGGCCCCAGGGCTGGAGCCAGCACTGCAGGGGGCCTTCCCCGAGTGGAGCAGAGGGGCAGAATTCCCTCCCTGGCCCTGCTGGGGATGAAGCCCACGATGCAGGTGGCAAACATCCTGAAGTGGTGATGGCGTTAGGCTCTTTGCAATGTGGTGTTACACTTTCAGTGAACCAGGCTCTATTTCAGCTCTGCCATAAGAAAACACAGTGTGAGTGTACAGTTAGTGTCATCCTGTGTCCCTTTGGACAGTAACATGACATTATATATTCATTTTCATGTGGATTTGATGACTTTCAGCCAAATATGCATTCACAGCCCCACTTGGTGGGATTTGTTTCAAACCTTGGCAACGCCCTGTTCGAAAATGACACCCACTTTTAAGGAAAACTTCCCCCTTCCCTTCATGCCGCCTATGAGCTGTGCCAGGAGAAATGAAATGAGATTTAAACGGCTGTTTTTGGCTTTGTAGAAGATGGTGAGCATGCAAGAGAATAGCAAATGTTTGCCAGCAACATAATGCATTCCCCAGAGAACCAGCTCCTGCATAAGTTAGCAGTTTTCGCATGGAAAGGTAATTCCATGTAGTAAGCAAACCAAAATGTTTTTGTTCTCTTGCTCCAGCTGTTATATAGGATAACCCGGAGCTGGGCAGAAGGCAGGTCTATACATCCATCCAAAGCTCTTTCGGAAAGGGAGTGAAAAGGGGGAACTGTATGGCAGCACCGCGATGGGAGACGAAGCTAATGGCTCTTCGGGGCTGGGAAACAAGCAGCAGCCTGGCCTTGTTTTGGGCCCTCCTGGTGGATTATTTACATGCAGATCAGCCCCGGCGTGCTGCGCTGAATTGCTCCTGGATGGAATAACTCAGGCCTTCAGATCGCTTTGAACGGCTCGGGCCGGAGCTATAGATTTCTGCAGGCTTCTCTGCTTGATTACATTTCTGGTTGGTTTCACAAATTTATACAAATAAGGCAGTTCGTTTATTTTGGGCCAAATGGAGAAGATGTGAAGGAATGTTATCTGTCTGATGGAGGGGGGGGGGGGGGGGGCGGAAAGCCCAAGGTCTTCAAAAAGTGTTCAAACTTAATGACTACTTGAAATTTTGAGAGCTTAGACCCGCTGCAGTCAGGCCGAGCGCGTCACCTGGCTCTGGCCACCACGCGAAGCTGTGCCGCTCGTTAACGCCGTCGTTCTCATTTACCTTGCGCTCGGCGCGTATTTTTGCAGGCTTTCAGAAGGACAGGCGCGTGAAGCGGTTTCTATACTTAGATTTTGATTTAGTATTCTTGTGATCAGCCCCAGATAATTTCCTGCTTAGAAACCAGCACAGCAGAGCTCAGCAAATGTGCAGCCTTGCCGTTTCCAATCATATGGAGGGGACTTGTTCTTTTTTCTTGCTTTTTGTCTGTTTTGCTTCTGTTTACAGGAAATGTTGATTTTTGGCTCGTTTTTCTCTCTGCAGAATCATTCTGAAATACACTTCTGCGTTTTCGCTAGTTTGTTCTTTTATTAGAGAAAAGTAATTGTACGTAGTCAGTGGGACCAACATGAGCTGTTGTCAAAATGTGGGTAATAGCCTGAGCTACAGGACACAAGTAGACTCCCTGTCGTGGGCTATGTCTCCATGTTTACTCCCCAAACACTGGACCAAGTCCTGAGCAAGCCACCTCTGTTGATGACACGTGAACATCTCCTAAAACACAACTCGTGCGCCGTATTTCGTCCTTTTGCTTAGCAGTCATTATTCTGACACGTAGGTGGCTTTCTTGAACACCTCCAAGACTTTTTCTGGCTGTAGTGATGTCTGTTGTCATCCTTATTTCTTCCTAGAACGAGAGCCCCAGGCTGGAACTGCTTGGGAAGGCTTTGACTGGCAACAGCTCCCAGGGAGGGAATGATCTCCCACTCATGACATCACCTTGCATTTCCCATCCGTGGTAGCAGGGGAAACTTCTCAAGCAGTAGGAACCTCCTTGGGGCTCCAGCAGAATGTTCTTCCATGCTTGGAATAGCCACTGGGATGGTATTTACTGTCATTATTACCAATTTTTTCTCTCATCCTTCCCTGTCTTAAGGAAGCTCGAAGGGCTAGTATCTTCCTCACCATGCTAAATTATATTCCTTGCTTTCAAGCTATCTTATTTTCAGAGAACACAACTCCGGTTTTCCAAGGCTACCATCTGAAGGCGATGGATGTGGCGTCTTCTCGGGAGTGGCTTCCAATGGAGCAGATAGTTGCCAGCAGGTGCTCCTGCCTTTTGTTCTCACGGGCTTCCAGTTCAGTGAGAACAGTCAGCTGTTTCTTAAGGTCACTAGTTGCTAGCCTGACATTTCTGAAGACATGACATGGTATGACATTTTTACTTTATGGCACATGAATAAAGTTTATTTATGGATCTCAAATACCTGTAAGATATATCTTGCACTTTTTGAGCTCCTCAGGCATAGCAATCAATTACTGAGTCTTTCTACAAAGACCCAAGAAGAATAATCTTTTTTATTTTTCCTTATCTGTTCTTTCAACTCCAGGGTTTGTCCAGGCAGTTCTCCAAGTCTTTCTTTTCTGTCTTGCTTACATGTCCATACTTACTGTGGAGAATGATCACCTATATCACCCCTAACATAACGACCTCTGTCATCACGATCTGCTAGGAGTCAATGAGTTTTTAAGAAGGGATGTTTGGTTTTTTTCTTTCTTTTAAATGGCACTTCCTTTTTCTGCATAAAACATGTTTCTTTTTTCTTTTACATTAAAAAAAATAAAAATCCATAGTGTTTCCATTTCTTTTCTGGCTGCCTTGCGTTTTTCATTAGCTTAGCTTGCTATGCTACTTTCACTTCACTTTCCAAAATTCAACATCAATCGTAATTTTTGAAAGTATAAATTCCTGATTTATATTCTGCCCCTTTATCGTATGGAGTCATAGAATTCAGTTTTTTTCAGCAAGATCCATAAAAAGATTTTCTTAAGTTCTCTGGGTTCTCAAATCCTTTTAGAAGTGTGTGCTTATTGCTTTCTCCTTCTAAAAAATACTCATCCCACTTTAAGGCCTGAGTAATTTGTCTCCCTTTGTAAATAAACCATGAAAAGGTTAGTATCATTGTAGAAGCAAAAAATCTGTTCTCAGAACTATGAAATCTTTGGGTGAAGAAAATTCCATTATTCCCTTAGTCATTCAGCCAGAGAATTTCCATTTTAAATCGTGAAGCTTGCAGAAAATCACAGTAAAAAAAAATCCCAAACCTGCAGGTTTCCTCCGTATTTCGCTGGGCATCCTTTCCCACATTGTGGAACAAAGTTTCAGCCTGAATTTCAAATTTCCAGCCAGGATTAAACCTCCATAAGTGTCTGGACATCTTGGGCAGCTTGTTTTATGCACCAGTGGTGGTGGGTCACTTGGAGAGGTTCGAGATTTTTGGTGGGGTAAACGGCGCAGCCTCTGCTGACGAGAGCGCTGGCAGGGAAACACTTAGTTCCATTTTCCCATCAGCGAATAGCTGGAAAATAACTCTGCTGCCGGGGTTGGTGATTGTTTACATCTGACTGCAATCTTTGGTGAATCATCTTTCATGAGTGCTGTGGGGAAAAAATTATTTATTTTTCTGTCATCTTAACTGCAGCTTGAAATAGCTCAACTGGAAAACTTTCTTGTTCTTGAACCAACTTACTCATGTTTTGTTCAACTGCTTCCTTTCAACTTTTCCCATTATAATGCACATTATTAATAAAAGGGAAGCTGTGGCTGCCCCATCCCTGGAGGTGTTGAAGGCCAGGTTGGATGGGGCTTGGAGCAAGCTGGTCTGGTGGGAGGTGTCCCTGCCCAGGGCAGGGCCTTGGAAGTAGATGGTCTTCAAGGTCCCTTCCAACCCAAACCAGTCTATGATTTAGCTGTTTACCTTCTCCACTGGTGTCTCTCCAGTTCCAGCCTGGTCATTAATGCTGCTGTCTGGGACCGCTTGTTAACAGTGGCAGAGCTGATGAGCTGTCCCTTTTCTGAGAGGGGATGCCAAGGTAGGATGCTCGTTTTGGTGGGGATGATGGAGCCGGAGGCTGGGTCTGATGGGGGATTCTCCCATGGCTCTGGGCAGCAGCTCCCTCTCCCTTTCTCCTTGAAAAAACCTCTAAAGCTCTTGGGCTCATCCGAATGCAGAAACGTCTCTCTCTTTTATCTCCAATTTCTTCTCAAGACGGGAAAACCACTTCTGTCTGGCTCTGAATAATAACGGAGAGCATGGAGAGCCCCGTTGATATCAAAGCGTTCGCAGCGTAAGCACAGTTCGGTATGAATAAGGATATCATAATTCAGCCCTCCAACATCAAATGTTTTACTGTAATTTTTAATTCTTTCTGGATTTCTATGGGCCTACTTTGTACCTTTGAAACCAGCCAGGCGTTTGCCCTTGACTTCAGGACAAAGAGATGCCAAATCCTACTGAAACAGACTATTTTAAACCGAGCTGTGGAGGACTTAATTTTTTTTTATTAAGGAGTTTGTTTTCTCTGCTTTTGCATGTTCGAGTACTATTCCCTCTGGTAACAAACTTAATGCAGGGGAATGTAATAAACTAAAAGCAAATTAACTGTGTTATTCTAAATTCTCTTTCCTCATACAATCAGTCTTGTAATTTTCAAAGGAAACAGTGTAAAACTTGCAAGACTAATAATCATAATTATTATGAATAATGAATCCTGAGATGTTATTACACAATAAAAACACACCCTCCCATGCTGTGTCTTGCTGTTCAATTATTTAAAGCTCCCTGACAATTATAAACTCGCTTTAACTTTGTTGTCTTATATGATGAGGAACTGTAACCCCGGCCACAGCAACTTTTTTTTTTTTTTTTTTTTAATCACAGCGGTTCAAAATAAAATTGCATTTAATATTTCAAAAGGAAGGATTCTTTCTTTAGTCCTCCCAATTTTTCTGCTAAGAAATGCTATTTTATTTCAAAGCGTTTTCCAGGAGATAAAGAAAGCCAGCAACATTTCAAACCAAAGCACTGTGATTATGTTCTCCAAGGAACGGAGCTGAGGGAAGAGGATTGTGTTGTCAACTTCTTTAAAAAAAAATAAAAATTAACTGTACTAGAAAACTGAATTATGTATTAATATTTGTCAAGGTTGATAAGAATTCTGTTGATACAGCTTATAGCAGCAAGCCCTCTGTAGCAAACCACACGTCACAGCTGCTCAGATTTCCAGTGCCGCTCAGCCCTGGCCAGGTGTTGCAGGTATCTCAGCGGCTTCCCCCATGGGCAGCCTCTCTTCCTGGTTTTTTGGGAGAACCAGGAATGCAGTAGCTTTCACGAGTCACAAAATGTTTCCTAGAGCAGTGAAGGGTATGTCTGAGAGGTTTAGAAAAAAAAAGGGGCAGGGAGAAATTTATAAAATTTATGTATTTATGTACAGGTTGTATAGCGAGTTGTGTGTAAAGAGTGGTTTTACTTCCTCTCCTCTCCCTCCCTTCTTCTCTCTTCTTCTCCCCTCTTGTCTCTTCTCCCTTCTTCTCCCTTCTCCCTTCTTCTCCCTCCTCCCGCTCCTCTTGCTCACCTCCCAGTCCCTCTGGAATCCCCTGAGCCTGTGTTCCCAAACTCCAGCTCTGTTTTACTCTGATCCTTTTAAGGTCTTTCAGGGATTATTTATGCAACTTGTGGCACGCAAGAACAGATGTATTTGGGCAGAGGGAAGCCTGTCCTTACCAGCCCTTAACAGGGTGAATGGGGAGAAGTGTAAGATCAGTGAAGATGCCCCATCCCTGGAAACATTCCAGGTCAGGTGGGACAGGGCTCTGAGCAACTAGGTCTAGTTGAAGATGTCCCTGAGCCTGGCAGGGGGTTGGACTAGATGATCTTTAGATGAGCTATTTGGAAGAAATTTTTGCCTGTGAGGGTGGTGAGCCCCTGGCCAGGGTTGCCCAGAGAGGCTGTGGCTGCCCCATCCCTGGAGGTGTTGAAGGCCAGGTTGGAGGGAGGTGTCCCTGCCCAGGGCAGGGTGGGTGGAAGGAGATGGTCTTTGAGGTCCATTCCAACTCTAACCATTCAATGATTCTATGATCAGGGCAGGCTTCCCCAGAAGGCACTGTCATGGTTGATCATCACCCATTGCTTCTGTCCTTCATGGTGCCCATCAGTGCCGTCCTGCGTGGGAGCTCCACTGTAGAGTTCCCTGCCCACCTTGCCTCTGCCCCTTGTGGGTTTTGTAAACTGTTTTGGGTGACACTCAGTGTTCCTCGGTGAGGGGTCAGCCTCGTGCACGTGGGGGACATCAGGGGCTTCTTCACTGACACGTTTCACAGGCTTACTGTGCCTGTTTGTCCAGGTGGAATGGGATTGTTCTTCAACCTAAATAATTTTTCCAGATGTCCCACATGATCATTCAAATTTTGGCTCAGTAGCTCCTATATAAAGTAAAATAGTTTCGCAATTATATTTTCTCTGTACTGAGATAAATATTTCTCCCATTAGATCCCCCATATCCTTTTGCTCGCAAAATACTAGTGGGCGGTTCTCTGCTGAAAAATTGCAACCTAATAGGTAAGAAAAAGGTTGAAAATTACAGGTGATTGAAGAGAGAATTAGAATGGCAGAAAGCCAGCAATTTTTAAGATGCTACTGTAACTACCACTATTATGTATAATTCTTTCTAAATCTATGGCAAAGTAGATAATGTTAACAAAACTATTAGTATCACTACGCACCGCTATAAATATCGTTCCTGTTGTCTCAGAGTAACTGCTTTTCTAATGGGGCACAGTGAGTTTCATTAATGTATAGATTAGGTCTGCTGGTTTCTTGCTTTTATCTGTAAATTCAATACCCTGAAAAAACCCTTACCTTAAGAAATACTTAATATGTTGCTATATTTTTTTCACTGCTTACTACCGTGATAATGGTCTCTGAATTAGTATTCAACCTATCTGATTGCTATTTTTTAAACTGGCTTAGGTGGGGAGGTAATTTTTAGAAAGGACAGGGTGCTAAAATCTCTGCTGACTTGTTTTTTTCTGGGGCAGCAGGATCTGCCCTTGAGCTTTCCAGTGGGTTTATTATAGATTGGAGGCACTAATTCTCTCAGGTTGGGAATCCTCTTAATTACTAATTTTGTTACTCGTATTGTGGAACAATTGTTCTGGGAGCAGCGTAACTGATGAAGCTTGCTTTCCTCTCGACTTGTGCCCTACGACCCAAGATTTGCTTTTCATTAAACTCGTGATGACTTCCTTTACTTGAGATCCCTAATCTCTTGAGAAATTTGGTTAGAATTGGCCAAAATGCAGTAGCTGCCACAGAGTGTTCAAGAGACAGGCAGACGGGATGATTGTTAAGCTTTATTTCCTTAAAAATCAAAGGTAAAAATATAAAAGGGCAAAAACTGCCGTGAAAGATGTTTTCATACAGGGGTTTCAATCTAGGGCTTAAATTTTTGGGTTTAGGGGTAAGGATTTTTACCATTTGTGTGTCTGGCCATTCTAATGGTCAATGAAATACTTGATTTTGTGTTGAGTGTCTCTTTAGGACCAGGTAGGGTCAGTGCTTCAGCCTCCTGCAGTTTAGCAGCTGCTGTAATTTCACTTCTCCAAGCTGATGGACCCCAGAGGGCAGATGTCAACAAGAAGCCCTTTGGTGGTTTGCCTCTCTGGTGTCCATCAGTCTTTGGAGTCTTGGACCTGGTGAATGGGCAGCCTGTCGCGTCGCTGGGATGGCACCTGCGTTAATATATCGTATCCCAACAGAGCTGAGACTCCTGCAGCACCGTCCTTCTGTCCCCTGCCTCAGACTTGGTGTAGCCTTTCCATCCCTGTGGGCTTTTGGGGAAAGAAATGCTGGATATTGTGGGTCTGGTGCTGAAGGCATAATGGATATGATGCTTTGGGAGCAGATACTGTCTCTAGCGTTAGCCACGACCAGGGAGTGATGTCTTATTTTCCCTCACTGTTTTAGTGAGACCATTGTTCACTACATATATATTCTATGGAAATTTAATTATTTTCTATGGCTCCCTCTTCCCTCCAGCACAGTAGAAAACATCCTTCCCATCTCACCACTGTCCTGCTTGTAGCTCAGGAAATTGTAGGAAAGGTCTATGGAATAAGAAACAGCAATTAGTGTGTTGTAGCCAAGCCTTTGTGGTTGTGAAGTGTCATAGAATCATAGAATGGTTTGGGTGGGACCTTAAGACTGTCTAGTTCCAACCTCCCTGCCCTGGGCAGAGACAGCTCCCACCAGACCAGGTTGCTCCAAGCCCTGTCCAATCTAACCTTGAACCGCCAGGGATGGGGCAGCCACAGCTTCTCCGGGCAACCCCGGCCAGGGGCTCACCACCCTCACAGGCAGGAATTTCTTCCCAATATCTCATCTAAATCTCCCGTCTTTCAATTGAAAACCATTCCCTCTAATCCTATGGCTCCACTCCCTGATCCAGAGTCCCTCCCCAGCTTTCCTGGAGCCCCTTTAGGGACTGGAAGGGGCTGGAAGGTCTCCCCGGAGCCTTCTCTTCTCCAGGCTGAACCCCCCCAGCTCTCCCAGCCTGTCCTCCCAGCAGAGGGGCTCCAGCCCTTGGATCATCTTGGTGTCCTCCTCTGGCCCTGCTCCAACAGGTCCATGTCCTTTTGATGTCGGGGGCCCCAGAGCTGGATGTTTAGGTCCTTCAGCCTGATGTGGAACAGGGGTGGCAGGCTGGGAGGAGAAGCTCGGCATACCTGTCTTCCTGCAACTAGTACGTGCACCAGGACAAGTCTAGTGAGATTTTACATTGACTTTTGCTGAGTTATCCATGAACAGAGCCGCAGGTCTGTCTCTGCAGTAATAGAGAAGCCTTTCGTGAGCTCCTGAAGGTATGTGTGGTGGGATGCTGAACCTGTTTGCTATCCTCAGAGGTAACGACCAGGTCATCTGCTGATTGGGAGAACCTTTTACTGTTAAAAAATTACATCTCCACAAATTATTCATCTGCTGGGCACAGTCGTAGAGTTTATTTTTAAAAGTGAGGAAGGTCAAAGTGAACTGCAAATCTTTCTCTCTTAAAAGTGCTATCCTCGAGATACCTTCATGTGCAGTGAACTTCTCGCACAGGGCACCTGGAAGTTTTCCAGCTCCTGGGTGATTTTTGCTTACTCTGCTGAAGGCTCGCAGCCTTTATTAAACCAGTCATTTCTGTGACATGGGGAGAGGAAAAAACCACCCACAACTCTCTCATCCTGGGGAGGCTTTGCCTTTCATATACATTTAACACGTCTTCGTCTATTAAGGCTGACGCTCTGTTGTGGCAGACTTTTTTTGTCTCGCTCCCGACAGACCTGTTTGAGCTCCCGGTGCTTTGATGAGCAGCTGGGTAGATCCCAGCGGAGCCGTGGGATGGAGCCGGCCGTGCTGATGCACCGTCGCCTCGCCATTGCCGCCCGGCTCTCCGCGCCGTCACGTCGCATCGCGGCTGCGCTGGCCCTCAAGAACAGGTTCTCACCGCTGGCTTGTAGGATGTTTGAGGCTGCTGAAGAAACAAGGGTTACGTGGGCGGACCATCTGGGCGTCCATCTGTCTGCCTCTCACCTTCCTTCTTCTCTTTTTGAGTTATTTATCAGCAGTTAGGCAATTTAAAATGCTTGTAGGAAGGGTGAAGAGCAAAGCTTTTCAATCCCTTAAAAACTGGAAGGTGGGCATATGGGCCACTAGAGTCATTCCCAGAGATGCAGTGGTGGGCAGCGGTGGGAATGGGAAGGGGGGATCCCTCCAGAACCCCTCCATATAGCTTTGCTCTCAAGCTGGGGCACATGGAGCCTTTGGAGCTGCACCGTGGGCTGCGCATCTGTGAGTTTTTGGCTGATTTCACAGCTGACCCTGTTCCTCTGGAGTTCTCGCTCCGTGTCTGGCTGAAGGTGGTGGCACATGCCTCATGAAAGAGGAAAGCGTTCAAGAGCTGTCCAGATTATTTAAGATCTTGCTTTGCGCTTTCCAGGAAACTTGGACTCAGATGTTTCCCTTCTCTTTCTTTATTTTTGAGCTGGATGGTAGCATTTATTACGTGCAATTTTACACAGACCATACAATAAAAGGATGGGCCGAATAGGAAATTCAGAGTGACTGAATTGATGTAATTCCTATGTCAGGAAAAAGGTAGTGGTTGGAGCAAAGTAGTCGTGGCACCTGAGCAATTGCAGATGGCAAAAGACCTCTTGGATCCTCATCCGTCTCTTTTGATACTTTTATTTTTTGTAAGACCTGAGCATTTCACAGTACTGAGTTTACTTACACGCTGACTCCTGTTGCGAACTAAATGATTTGGGAGCTTTTTTTATTGCCTGCCTGAGGAATGCTGTATGTTGTACTTCACGCCATAAAAAAGCAGTGAAAAATAAGCATAATTATTGCATTGTGCAGGTGGGAAAATGCAGGAGCAGCGTCAGAGAAATACTATATATTATGCTGAAAACCTTTCAGAGGTAGCAGCTGAACCTGGGACATCTATAATCTGGGCAAGAAGTCTGTATTACGCAGCCATCTTTCTTATTTTCTGTCTCTTGTTTGGGATGTGTTGTCAATACAAGGGGAGACCTTATTGTTCTCAACAGGTTGTAGCGAGGGGAGGTTGATTTCTTTTCCTGATAACAGGAGGTAACAGGCGATGGGACAAGAGGAGGCCTCAAGTTGTGCCAGGGGAGGTTTAGATTAGATATTAGGACAAATTTCTTCACAGAAAGGGCTGTCAAGCACTGGAAGAGGCTGCCCAGGGCAGTGGTGGAGTCGCCATCCCTGGAGGTATTTCCCAGCCAGGCAGACGTGGTGCTGAGGGACACGGGTTAGTGGTGGGTTTGGCAGTGTTGGGTTGATGGTTGGACTGGCTGATCTTGAAGGCCTCTTCCAACCAAGGTGTTTCTATGATTCTGATAATACATAGATGGTTTTGGTGTAGGTCAAAATCGGTCCTTTATAGATGAATGTTGTTTGCCAAAAAGCAGCTCATGTGTTCATCTTTGCTCTTAGATTTCACGTGGCCAAGACATGGCAGATCCTCAGTAAAGCAAAACCAGTTGGCAGGTTTTTGCCGGTTATCAAAAGGCCTAAGAAGCCTTGTGGGTCATGGTTCCGTTGGGGAACTTCAAGTCCCTTCATGGGAAAACTGCTGTAAACGGCTTGATTAATTTATTTTTGAGTTCATTCTGGTGTGTAGCCACATCGGCGGGTGCTGTAGGGGTTGGTTAAGATCAGATTCATCACGGGGAGCAGCTCCCTGAGCACCATTAATTAACTGGGGCTGGGAACCAGCTTATTGCTGCCAAGCCAAGTTGGGGAGATACATGTCCTCTCAGCAAGACAGAGGTGAGCAGGAGGCTGAAACAGACCGCGCAACGTTTTTTTTAGGGCAATAGCGATAATCAGCAGCCTCAGAATATTGAGGAGATAAGCCTTAGCAGGTGTATGCTGGAGGAGAGGGACAACTGAAGGAGATGCTCCAAGCCTTGGTGTGGTGACCTGTGCCACATAACACGTGACAGATTCGGGAGTTTCCTACCAAAGGCAGGTAATTTAAAAGACTTGGAGATCTGGTATCTTGTCTTTTTTCCCCCCTTTGAAGCCATGCCCATTGTGTACCACCTTCAAAACCCTGTGTATTTAGGAAGAGCTGCTAGGAGAAAGTTGGATTGGATTTTTTGGGACTGAAAAAAATCAAGCTTGCAGGCTGCTACTTCACAATGGCACCGTTCTGCTCCTGGTGGGGAGAGAGTACCCACCAGACTACCCACAGGTATTTAAGTGAAGCGTGATGAATTCCTGCTGTTGCAAAGCACACCTTGGAGTTGGCCTCCCTGCCACTTCATGGCTGTCCTTGCAATGGTAAGGTCCTAAAGCTTCTCACTGAGTGAAAGATCACGCTTCATTGGTGGAAACACACCATATTTTGTATCATTCTCCAGGTTGTGCTTTGTCTACTTGTTCCTGATTTCCTTCATGCTGTTTAAACCCTGCTTTGAAGATGGCGGTGTTCTTTTTTTTTGGCGGTATGAACCTCCACACAACGACGAGCACGCTTGGTTTGGCAATTCGCCGTTTTTTTGGATGAGGAGGAATGGTGCAGAAGGATTTGCCTCAAAAAGCATCGCCATGAGCCATGCATGCCTGCCTTGAAAATTCACAGTCATATCAGTGATTTTTGATAAATAATCTGCTGAACCAACCTGGTAACACATGCTACCTTCTGCCAAAGCCTTAAGTAACA
Organism: Chionis minor; assembly: GCA_013398295.1. Lineage (NCBI taxonomy): Eukaryota > Metazoa > Chordata > Aves > Charadriiformes > Chionidae > Chionis > Chionis minor. The sequence continues at coordinate 86,084 of VZSF01007413.1, forward strand.
TTGAGAACTAAATTTGTTTTTTATAAAAATGGATGAACGTGGAGACCTGAGCTGCAGAAAAGGACTAATTTGTTGTATAGTAGTTGAGAAAAATTAGGTGCCTAAGGACAGAAACCACAAGAACCGAAATACTGAGTAAATACCTCATTTAGCCACATTAAGGGAAATGCCGTTAAGAAAAAAAGTGATGCCAAAGCATTTTGTTTCTTTACTTGGGATTCTTAGCTTGGAATTATTATTGTTGTTTTTAAATCAGCCGTAAAATACCTTATTGACACAGAGAGAGGGACCTGCTTTGTCCTGCTTTCTCTGAAAGCAAAGGTTTTTATCGTAAATATTAAAGGCAGCGGCAAATTTTTAAATCCACCATCAGCCTAGGCCAGATTTGGTGAGGAGGCTCCATCCCTGGAAGAGCTGCCAAGGTGTGCAGGAGCTGAAGCTTCACGTGAGGTTGACCGTGCCGAGGCTTGGAGGCTCGTGTGTGTCCATCACCAGCCCCTTGTGGGAGTTGAGTAGCAGCAACGAGTGCGTTCAGCGTAATGGAGAGATTTTACTTTCTTACGCATTTAAATAGCTGTTGACTGGAGACCTCTGGAGGTCTCATTGGTGCTAAATGTTGGCCTTCTATGGCTGCTGCGAATATGACTTGAGGTAAAAGAGAGGTTTACGATGGGTCTTGACTGACGTCCTCTAAGTGTAGGCAGATGGTTTAGGTACGTGTTCCCCAAAAAGTGCACCCAACATCAGTCCCCACATCTCAAATGTGGCAGCAGGTTGTGGTCCCCTGGGTAGGTGCTCTAAGCTTATGCTGTTTGGGGGTGCTCTAAGGAGCAAAGACAAGGGGGTGCAGTTTTGACTCAAATATAATCCCGATATTAAAAATGCGAAGCTGTTTCAAACTCAAAAGTCAGGAAGTTTCACTGAGAGCAAGCTGAGACATATTACAGTGCTCCTTAAGAGAAATGGTTATTTCTCCGAGTGAGAACATCTCCGTTTGTCATGCTTTCAAAACTTTCCTTCTATTTTTTCCTTTTCCTCAGCCAAAACTATATTTCAGTTCTGTTACATTCAGAAGTAGTTTGAAACCTTTCAGGGTTCAGTTTTAAAGTTTACCTTTTGTTAAAAAACCCGTAAGCCACGCAGAGCACGCTGTTGCAGGAGAGCTCATGGTCGCAGGGAGGGGGAAGAGGACAAGAAGCTGATCGTAAACATTGGGAAATAGTTGACCTTCCGGCCACTCTCCCTATGGTTTCTGGAAACACCGCTGAGTTTCACTTGCGAAAATATGAACGTGCTCGTGCTCTCCTGCTGCATTTTGAACACCGCAGATAATGATGACGCTTATGGTTGCCATTTAATACTGTTGGTATTTGACCATGAAATGGCTTCCAAGTCCCTTGGCTGCTTTAAAAATCTTTAGTTTATTTCTGCTTTTTCCGGGGGCGGCAGCTATTGTTTGGTGGGTCGGAGATGGCTGACGAGATTAACTGACCAGCATTTCCTCCGGGAGCGTTTGCGGGTGATTGAATTTCTTGCAATCAACAGCCCGTTGCCTCTCGAGTCCCCCTCCCCCCCCCACCCCCCCCTCATTTTTCTTGGTGACTAATTGATGATGACAGATGTCACCTGCGCGGTGACGCCAGCGCTGCCTTCGCGGCACCAAAGGGGAGAGCAGTAGCGCTTCTCTGAACACGAGAGCTCATCAGTGGTGGGTTTGCCCGTTGTTTTTTTTTTTTTTTAAATTATTTTTTTACAGTGTAATGTCAGTTAATTAATAACATCTCTTCACTGCATGAACATAAGCAGCCATTAAGGCTATATTTGCCATTGATTTTTTTTTTTCCCTTGCAAACATGAATAGCAATTTTCTCAGCTGTAAAAGGAAAGAAATGGAATATAATATGCAGACAGATGTGCGTACGGGCCTGCCTGTCTCTCACGTGCATGGGAAGAGAGAAATGCGTGCACGTACCAGCCTGTCTGAGTCTCCCCTTGGAGAAATGCTGGCCAAGCTGTGTCCAAAGCAAGCTCGGCTATGAAAACAGAAATATGTCAGATTTACTGCACTTAAAGAAATGATACGGAAGTATTTTGTACCATCTGTAGGTGGTTTTTTAAAATAGAATAGTGGGTTGCGCCCAGCTCTGAGGCCTGCAACAGCAGAAGGGCATGGACCTGTTGGAGTGGGGCCAGAGGAGGCCCCGGAGATGCCGGGAGGGCTGGAGCCCCTCTGCTGGGAGGACAGGCTGGGAGAGCTGGGGGGGCTCAGCCTGGAGAAGAGAAGGCTCCGGGGAGACCTTCCAGCCCCTGCCAGTGTCTGAAAGGGGCTCCAGGAAAGCTGGGGAGGGACTCGGGATCAGGGAGTGGAGCCATAGGATGAGGGGTGATGGCTTCAAACTGGAAGAGGGAAGATTTAGATGAGATATTAGGAAGAAACTGTTGCCTGTGAGGGTGGTGAGCCCCTGGCCGGGGTTGCCCAGAGAAGCTGTGGCTGCCCCATCCCTGGAGGTTCAAGGCCAGGTTGGACGGGGCTTGGAGCAACCTGGTCTAGTGGGAGGTGTCCCTGCCCAGGGCAGGGGGGTGGGACTGGATGGTCTTTAAGGTTCCTTCCAATCCAAACCATTCTATGGTTCTATGATTTTGATAGTTCCACCCTATGCAATAACCACCCCATCAGGAGCTAAGCACACACCAGCGCTTCTCTTTTCTCTCCAGCCTCATTTCCATAAATACAGGCAAGAGGGATGGAAGGATCACAGCTGAATTGCCAAGCCGTGATAGCGGGAGGAAGGAGGCTTGTTATTTGTTAAATGGCGTGATCTCAAACAAGTAAACAGGGCCACCTCCACGAAAAGCAAGCTGGTGCATCTCCTCCTCCACACTCCTCTTGACGGGAAGGCGCTGCTCGCGCTCGAACCTCTCCAGTCTCTGTGAGATTTTGGGTTTTGGAGCCGTATGTGCTGCCTTGAACGTGCTGTTGGCCTCATCCTGTGAGGCGCTGAGTCAGGAGCGAATTCCTTGTACGGTAACATCAGGCGTTGTTGACGCACATGAACTTCCGTGATTTATAGCGAGGTTCGTAATGTCATAAAAGAGGCATAATAAAAATTAGTACTGCATGACTTGTTTCTAAGAGCATCATTATGGCACCAAGTAAGAATGAATTACGGAGCAAGAAGCCAGAAGGGAGGGAAGTATGTATGGCAATGAGGACAGATCTTTTATTTGGTAAATTAGGATCGCTGCATATGGGCTGAAAACCTCTAAACATATGCTGATGTACCCAGACACCCTGGCTGTATCTTTGGTAAAACCTGACACCTGCGAACACATCGAACATGGACGCACGTGAGCTGTGCCACCGTGATGTCTGCTGGCGCTTGGAGGGAGGATTTGGGCACCCAATGCCTGGAGAGATGCTTTTGGGAACGTGAACGCTCTCAGACTGTGTTGTGTGATTAACGGGCTTGGGTAAAAACTTGGAAAGGCCAAATTGTGTGAGTGGGCCCCAGGAAAGCTAATAGGAGCTGCTTGGGTGGGAAAGAGCATTTTGTTTGACCCTAAGTAATGAGAAACCAGTAATTTGTCCAATCTGTTACTTATTTGGAACAGTGAATTACACCTGTTTCCTATCTCTGTTCTTATAGAATGTCTGCTTTTTTCCTAGCTGTTGGAAACAATTTAATTATTTAATAATCAGACAAAACCACTGCGATTTCTTTGGTTCTCGTTTCTCCATTTCACCAGTTCTCACCCATTTAGTCAGTTAATGTGGGATCCACGTCGCAGGGCTTTCCCGGGGAACGTCTTCCCACTGCAGGTTAGCATTGGGTTTGAGAAGTAGCATGGAGGATGGGTCATGAGATCCGTCATTTCATCATGAAATTTCAGGTGTAATTTTTTAACTACCCGTGTGAAATGCAGAGTGTTTCCTTGCGTTCCCCTCCCAAGGTGTGTGCTTGATGGCTTAACGTTGGTGGCGCTTCCAGACAGATGGGCTTTCAGGCTCCAGGATCCCTACGGATCCCTATATCAAAGGGTGTTCCTCGTACTGAAACCAGAGTCTGTGGTGGCACAAACCCTCTGTCCTTGGCTGTTTTCCTTGATCTGAAGGAAGACAGCTCCTGGTTCCTGTCCCCACCTGCCTGCGGGTGGATCTGGAATGTGCAAATCGTGGATCACTTTGATATTCTGAGTTCATCAAAAATGAATCTTCCCTGTGTTCAGGTGGCACCAGGTTCAAAATACAGCTCCTCTCATCCGCAGATCCTCGGCGTGGTCTGTTAAATTGGAAACAATTAGCGATGTGTTACAAATTTAATATAATTGCAAATTCATATTTGTGTGATAGGCAATGCAAGGTGAAATTAGGCAACTCGTGCTCTACGCCTCAACTTTCTGTTTTGTTTAGAGTTGTTCTATTTCTTTCCCTAATGCGTAGATGAATATTGATATTTTTTTTTGATATTTTTTTAAAGAACATATGAAAAAATTTGAATCCCCTTTTAAAAAGGTAATAAACATTTTAATTAAACTTCTTACTCCATCATTGCTGTGCGGGCTTTGTCCCAGGAATCGCCCTCGGCCCGCATAGCATCCTGAGCTGCCCGCAGTTCCACCATCCGATGGCACAGCCCCATTAAAATAAAAGGGCATTCTGTCAAATGAAACGGGAACGATTCTTTTTAAAAGTGTCTACGTTCTTCAATAACGATGAATCCACCAAAATGGAAATTTATTACGGATCTTCTTTAAGGATATTTTCCTGCAAGAGTGCGTCGCTATTTCAGATTCTAGGTGTTACATGTGCAGCATCCCTTGGGTTACAGATATTCCTGCAGCGAGCTTTTCTCTCACTTCTGACTTTCACAGTTTGCTGTATGGAAGATGTAAGATGGGTTGAAAAAGTTCTGGGAGAAAAAAAATAAAAGAAAAAAGAAAAAAGAATTAAATTTTCTGAATGCAGGAGCGTAACGGAAGCCTGGATTGACCAGGCTAGGGCTGTACTGAGCAACACCAGACAATGAACACATATTTGATGTTATTCCTGGAATTAAAATTCCAAGTAAATTGCTTTTCCTTTTAACACTGAGGATTTGGTGATGAGAGTCATGTTCTTATGTCATACTTGAAATTCATGCTATGCGACAAGTGATTTAAAGTGCTAAGCCCAAGGAAAATATTGCGAGGGGGAGCGAGGAAGAGACTTGAATTAATCCGCAAGGTTTATATCATAACTTGAATAAAACATCTTGTTTTTTTCTGAAATGAAAAGCTTAACTTAAAGCCTAAATGTTCCTTTACGTTTAAATAAATTCAGTGGAATAATTTTCAAAAGTCTTTGAAAACTGAAATAGATAAAAGTTCATCTCTATATTTTTTTAAAAAACCCCAATCTCAACCAAATCAAGGAATTGAAATCGTTGTTAAAAGGCATAAAAATTTTAAGGGCGTGTCTTGGCTGAAAACTTTCATTTGATGTCTTGAAATGCCGTTTTGGCATCAGGGTATGTGGAATATTTAGGGAAAGTGCGATTTGCAGCAGGCAGTTGAAAATTGGAAGTGTGATAGTTTTTTCCTTTTTGCTGAAAAAGTATTGAGTTTCAAATCTTAACGGCAAGCTCTAATTGACAGTATTTTAAAATTACAGATAGCCTATAGTAGATGTTCTTATTTTAACAGACTTTAAGTCTAAAACAGTGGCAATTGCTTGAATAGTCTTTGCTTAGGTAAGGTTATAATTTAAAAAAACCAAACAACCTAGATGGATAGTGTCATGAACATTAACCACTTTCTGTGAGGTATGGGCTGTCCCTATATATAGCCCAGTCTCTTTCTGTATTAATTTATCCCCCTGAAAAATGAATATATTTTTAATTTAGGCATGTGGCAGAATGGTATGTGTATAACCAGCTTAAATGTTCTGTGTTAATTAAACACAAGTAACTAAAACCCTGCAAATTTTAGTTGCTATAAAAGCAGAAAAGTCAAACTCATCTTTATCAGTTCAGGATCTGGTCCTCGATGCAGGATACCAGGACAGCTTGTACAGCAACGTTACTGCCATCCAGAAGCACCATTTGCTGTAGGCAGAGTAACTTCTCAACTTATTTTTCACCTTAAACTTCTAACTGCTTTCCTTAAACTTCTTTCCGTTCTCTGTCGACTTCGTAAATATAGGAAAAAAAAAAGAAAAAAGCAAACGAATATATTTTTGTACAGAGATGCAAAAGCTGTCCTGAGGTCTGTGTGTCTGTTTATATTGTAGAATCATGGAATGGTTTGGGTTGGATATAGAGAGTCCCTGTGAGCACTCAAGTAAGAACACGAGATGCTTTATAACTTGGATTTAGAGGATTTGCACCCGTGTCTTTTACCGGACGAGGCTCATGAATAAACCCATGCCATCTATTGCTGTCTCTGCTTAGCAATAACGATGTTCTCAGCACCAAATCCCCTATGGGATATAATTACAAGGGATTTTTGTTTTTCATTCATTCATTCATTCATTCATCATCTCTTCTTGTGTATCCCGTGTAAGCTTTTCCTGCTCTCTCAAAACACCATTTAAAGGGCAGCCCAGTTCTCCTCCCTACTTTCCTGCAAATATGTACATATATATAAAAAAAAATATCCCATCCACAACCAAACCAACCTGTGAGAAAGATTTAAAAAACCCTTTCTCTTTGAGCTAGGTGTCATATTCCTGTTATTTTTAATTACGAACGGCCCATGACTGCTGCGTATGGGATGACGGTGAACTGGGATGGCATGTGTGATGTTTTGCCTTTAATTGTTTTAAAACCTGATTAAAAGTCAGCCTTGCCCATGTTTTCCAATTGGTCTGTGTTTTACAAATAAAGGCTGTAAACGAGCAGGTCCTTAACAACCAACGGAGCAGTGTATTTTCTACATTTTTGGAGAAAGTTTGCTTTAGGAGTATGAGGATGGGTCCTACTGGCAAAATAATAAGGTCACAAAACTCAGAGCTGATTCTGCGTTAAAAATAACGGGGATCTGGTTCTGAATTTGAGGTGCTCCATTTGGCTTGCTAAATGGAAACGGGAAGATCGGTTCTTATCAGGGAATCTTACCGTATTCAGACCTTCTCTGTTGGTTGTACAGTTCCATGCACGTGGAAAATGAACCAAACAGTCCAGTTTTACGCTGGCTTTGTACAGAGGCAGGTGATTATTCACACTGCCGCGAGAGCAAGAGAAAGATGCACTTTGCAAAGAGTTAATCTAAACCACATCGGGCTAAAATCAGCACCTGTCAGACTCTGATGAAGATGGTTTAACCAGTGGTGGATTGATCTTGTGTAGTCATATGAAAGAGTGAAGGATTTCAGGCATTACTTGCTGAGATAATTTCAGGTTATATGTCTCTCTATATTGTACTATTGTGCCATATATGTTTGCTATTCACTGCCGGCAACAATGAAAGTGAAATTGCTTTTGTCAGCGATAGCTCTACAGAGTTTACAGGAAGGCAGAATGAAACCCATGCTTAGTGGACTAGATCTTCAGTCCCACTCTTGCTGCTTTTCACCTCAGTTTTTTGCTATTATTTTCACGAAGTCGACACCTAGCAGGTCAGCTGCCGCCGCGTCCACAGGCATGAGGTCTCAAAGCATATGGATTCTCCTCCAGGTTTTAGACTCAGCATGTTTAAAGGTCAATGCCACTGTTTGGTAGTTTGAGTAGCCCTTTGGGCTCCATCAGCTGTGTCAGGTAGATGTCCTCATGCTCCACAGGAGAAGCTTGGACACGCGTATCATAGAATCACAGAATCACTTGGGTTGGAAGAGACCTTCAAGATCATCAAGTCCGACCGTAAACCAAAACCACCCCTAACCCATGTCCCTCAGCACCACGTCTACCCGTCTTCTAAATACCTCCAGGGATGGTGATTCCACCACCTCCCTGGGCAGCCTGTTCCAACGCTTGATAACCCTTTCCGTAAAGAAGTTTTTCCTATATATGTAGTCACATATGCACAGTCACCTAAATGTATATGTCTGGACTCGGGGCTAATCTTAGCGCAAGTTTCTGAATACTAAATGGTTTTTGATGGGAGAGAGGCACCACATCACCATGTTCCACTAAGAGGATGGATATTCAGTGGAACAGCCACGGACCGGGGTGTTTTGTGGGGGAACAGAGAGTCTCTACAGCCCCTCAGGTGTCAAAGTAGTTAATAACGGAGATTTTTCTGAATGGCTGTGTTTGATCTAAGTGCCAGAACTCAACTGGAAAAGCCCCATAGGTTTGTCCGTGTGGTTTTTTGCAATCGTGCCCTTGGTACTTCTCTTAAGATGTTTACCTACTGCAGCCCTCGTTAGAAGACAATGCACTTATGCTTGTAGTGCATGAGTCAACATATAGAACAGACCAGGAGCCCAAATCTGCTCGCTCTAACCGAGAAGAAAATAGTCGCATCGTTGTAATATAAATGTACACAGAATTATACTTTAGTCTGGTGTTTGCACATTATTTAGATCAGTGGCCCGTGACTAAGGACGCTAAATACAATCTCAGTGCAAATAATGGATCACAACTTTGCAACCAGAAGAGCTGAGACTAGGGCTTAATATTTTCTTTCAACACATCATTAGTCTGGAAATGCCACTGGGAAATTCCTTAATTCCCTCTGGTTTGGGATTGATCACAATAACTAAGAGGTAATAATATTTGTTATTAAAAATAGCAATCTTAAAGGCTTTTAATAATAATTTAGGGATAATGTAAGAAAATGCTAAGCGAGTATTCAGCAAACATCATGCTTTTTATGTAATGCTATTCTTCATAAGCTGTTCAGGTAATATAACACTGTTAATGATCTCACAGTAAATTAATGCTGCTAATACAGTTCACAGTATGTGCATAGGGACTGACCAAAAAAAAGATTTGCAATAATGAAAAAAATAAATTCCTTTTTGGTTCAATACCGATCGTGAAAATCTGCTTTTCAGGGCTGATCCTTGAAAGTAGGACCGCTTACATCGTATTTGTCCTTGGAGAAGGTTAGGTAACTGGATGCTCCATAAGGTGCTTGTGCTAAATCAGAAGGCAGTTGATCACTTTTAGTATTGTTAAAAAAATAAATATTTTTTTCATTGATGTTGATGGGCTAGCTTTCACATGGATGTGTGGGCAACAACCAAACCCTTAAACTCTATAAAGAGGTGCTGTTCTAAAATGTTTACTGCTTGAAGCTGCAATTTAGCCATTTCTGGGTTTTGCACGTAGACCAAACACTTTTCCACGGGGAAAGGTGTTAATATTAAGTCTCACTGTCTTTTCCTTTTCATTTTGTCCCACTTTGATGCAATTATAAGTCATGGGCTGAAGCACCCTACTTAGTTTCTGCTCTTCCCAGACCGGTGGGTTTGTAGGCTTCAGGCTTTGACTGGTCAGTTATTGCTTGTTTATGAGGTTAAATACTTCTGCTGCTTGGGGCAGAAGAGACAAAACCAGTGAAATAGGAGCGGGCAAAGGAACAAATCACACTGATTACTCCTACAAGAAATAATTTCCACGTATGCCAAGGAAGTAGCCTACTGGAGTTTTGCGTGTTGCTGTTCGCTTTAGAGGATGGTTCAGGATGGTGTATTTTAAGGTGTGATTTTACTGTTAGTTTTTTTTCTCTCTCTCTCTTTTTCATCCCCTGTCATTTTATTCACGCTTATTCCATGCCACGTTGGCCCTTTGTTCCGTACCACCTCAGCTGTGGCCACCACGGCACCTCCCACCCACCCTGACACCTCTGTGCCACCGGCCTCTCTGACTGACTCCTCTCCTTCCCCTCCAGCTGTCCCAAGTTCCAGTGTCCTCCCCTCTGCCCCCCGAGATGTGGTCCCTGTTTTGGTCTCCAGCCGATTTGTCCGTCTCAGCTGGCGCCCACCTGCAGAAGCCAGAGGCAGCGTCCAGACGTACACGGTCTTCTTCTCCAGGGATGGTGTCAACAGGTAGGCATCAACAGACCACAGGTCTCATCTGGATGGGGGGAAATAGTCCTGGGATTAGAGGGCCTGGGGTCTTTCCAAGTGTCTTGCAAGTCAATCTTTTGGGTTTTTCCTCATGGTAAGTGTGAAGCTAGAAATGCCTTTTTGTTGCCGTGTATTTTTGTAGACATCGTATCAACGTTTATGTAGCAGGGCTCGTTGTCTTGGTATGAAGGACCATTTGCGTTGACAGTGATGTCTATGGATCTTATCTCCTCCTGGCTATCATTCAGCCATCTGACATAAGATATACTATTGTTAGCGCCGTATTTTACCTTTTATCTTCCTCTGAAGACACAGGCTCAAGCCTTCTTTGCATCACCAACAGAGGTGAACTTGTTGAACTAGTCAACTGGAGAGAAGGACTGCAAATGGTGTAAGACCTTAAAAACAGTCAGAGAGAGAGTTGTGAAGATTTTACATGACTGCAAATACGATGGAGCAGCCTGGGCTGTTGTGGCCATGTGGATTAGAGCTGTGCAGCCGATAGCTCTTTTGTGATCATGGCATTGTGGATTGATTGGTGTTTGCATGATTCCTCACTGTATTATGCCCATTTCACACTCCAGAAGGTACTGCATATTCACTTGGGTTTTGTTTTCTTTTCCTAACGTCATCAACGATTCCACGCCTGAGAAAAATCTTGTGTTTTTCGCTTCCTCTACATCATTATGAAGAACTCGGTTGAAGTATCCTGGCCTGTATTTCACTGCACTTACGATACACTTCAGTTGCCAGCTGGTGCCTCGTACTCGTGTGTGTGCTACTGGCAGCTCAGCTTCTCAGGGGACTCGAGTAAGAATATATATGTCACTGAAAAATGAGGAGACGTGTGTTGGATTCAGGAGAGCTGAAGAAGGTGGGACCCCACAGTTACCAAAGCAATCTCCCCTCTCCTGCAGCCTGGACTTATCCTTCATCTGAAAGGGCTCGGTCTTGGAGGCAAAATTTCCTGCTCCTGCCTGGACGTTTGCAAGCTTCTCATCGTGATCTCCAACAATGCCCAGGTTTTTTTGTGATAACCGTAATAGCTGCTTCTTCACCAAAAGGGTTGTCAAATATTGGACCAGGCTGCCCAGGGAAGTGGTGGAGCCACCATCCCTGGAGACATTTAACAGACGTGTAGACATGGTGCTGAGGGACATGGGTTAGTGGCGGATTTGGCAGTGCTGGGTTAACGGTTGGACTTGATGATTTTAAAGGTCTTTTCCAACCTAAATGATTCAATATATGAGGTTTTTTAAATTTGTTTCAGCACTTGTAGACATCAATAGCAGCTGCAAGAGGCAGACGCTCCTGAATGGAGATGTGTATCCATCTGGTCCTGCTGAGCAGCCTGATAGGACGCAACGCCCAAAGCACTTGGGATGAGAGCGTGAAACTCACTCTTCCCCTCTGAAAAAGAAAGCTCTGAAATTCAAGTTGGCGTTTCCGAGGCCGGTGCTGGAGGCGAGCGTCTCCTGCAGCTGGGTGTCACTTGTGGGAGAAACGACACGGAGGCGGGGGGAGGATTTGTGGTGAAAACACGGAGTAGGAGCCGAGCTTGTTGGGTTTGATTCACAGCTCGGACATGGGCATCTCACCTTCCACAAACCCCTCGGAGCCCAACTGTGAGCAGAGCGGGAGGGACAGAAGGTGCAGAGGTCCAGATCTCCACCCTACTTTGGATCGTCTCCGGTTGTGACTAGCATGTCCGAAATGAGAAGGACACCTCGCGGGAGCGTCAGGAGTGTCAGGGGACATATTGTAAGGCAGTCAGGGAAGATATTAATTAGCCCTTGTGAAGAGAGTGATGAATGAGTTCAGTGGGAAGCGAGGATGCTTAGCGGCTCCCTTGTTGCTCCCAGTTTGGGTACCAAATCGGGGTTCACATGGCTGAATTGGGTATTTTTGCCCATCTGGGTCCTGCCGTTTGCCTTTGTGGCCACCGAAAATAATGGAACAGGGTCCCCTGCTATGCGTGGGGGTTTGCACCTCCTTACGGTTGTAAAGTGCCTTTAGACTTGTTGATGGTCACGAAAAAAACGTCAGAGCGGCCCCACACAACTGCGTGGAGTCGGTTTAGCACTGAGGAGAAAATACTAATATTCTTACACAAGGCCTTTAAATAGTGGTGTTTCTGAGATTAAAAAAGACGTAAGAAGAGCTCACCCTGGGTTCCCTTACACTTGAAGATAATTTTTCTGCCAGAATTTCTGTGCTGCTGCTCAAAGTCCTGGTTACAGAAGGATGCCTTAGTCCCGTTCCCCACTAGATGCACGCCTGCTTAAAGAGTCTCCTGCAGAGGACTGTGGGCTCTGTGTTAAAATAACTAAACAAATAAATAGATAAAATAAAAATTCCACTCTCCTCCCTCCACCAAGAGACTTAAAATACCATCTATGGTTTAAAACTTCTGCGTGAGCACCTGTAGTCTTGCAAACTTTGGGACCGACCGGGAGACGAAATGAATGTGGTTTTCCTAAAAGGAAAAAGCTCCCATGGATTTTTTAGAGTTGTTTATTGTTTACACGTTATTTTTACCAAAGAGCTGTTTTCGCATTTAGAAAAATAAATATCGGATTTGACATTAACCTCAGGGATGCAGAGGAATTGTCAGAGAAATTACCGTACGTCTGGAGCAAGGCGATCTTCCCAGGTCCGAGAGCGGGGAGGATTTGCCGGGGCAGCTGGCAGCGTCACCGAGGCCAACAGGACACGGAGGACACACCGCCATTTCGGGCACCATCCGGAAAAATAACCTCCTGTGTTTTGAACTCTCTCAGGAGGGTTTTTCAGCTCAGTCCTTTCAAAGAAACCCCTTTTGGAAGTGATTGCACTTATTGCCGCGGCGTAATCGCCGGAGCCTTTCTGATGGGATGCTCTTTAATCTTCGTGCTCGGCTCGGCATCCCGCGTGGGATCAAATGGCTTTGCTTGCTCTGAGGGTGATTGGGAAGAGCACTTAAAGGTAAAAGGCAAGTTTCTGAGAAAAAGATAAAACAAACCTTAAATCTATTAGGAAAGAAATAAACAGCCGACCGATACGCCTGCACTCAGGGAAGTTTCTGGTTGAGATAAAAGTTTGGATTTAAAAGTGAGATATTCTGGAATATTTGCTGATAATAGCCGACTGTTGATGAAAAAAGGAGCAGAAATAGAGGATTTAATGTATAGGATCTGTTAGTAGCAATGTAACTCTTAGTAGGCATTTGATTGTCCTTATTTTCTCTTAAAATATAGTGGAATATAATAGTGGAATATGAGGAGGAACCGACAAGGAAAGGAGCCCTGCTGGATCTTGTCCTTACCAACAAGGAGGGGCTGGTGGGGAATGTCAAGTTGAAGGGTAGCCTTGGTTGTAGCGACCATGAAATAGTAGAATTCAATATTCTCAGGGCAGCAAAGAGGGTATACAGCAGACTCGCTACCCTGGACTTCAGGAGAGCAGACTTTGGACTCCTGAGAGAACTGATTGGCAGGGTAGCATGGGAAAAAGAACTGGAGGGGAGAGGAGCCCATGAAAGTTGGTTAGTGTTCAGGGATCACCTTCTCCACGCTCAGGAGAGGTGCATCCCAAAAAAGAAAAAGTCAGGCAAAATAGCCAGAAGAGCTGCATGGATGAATAAGGAAGTGTTAGATAAGCTCAAAATCAAAAAGGAGGCCTATAGAGGGTGGAAGCAAGGACAGGTGGACTGGGTGGAATATAGAGAAACTGTCCGAGTGGCCAGGAACCATATCAGGCAGGCGAAAGCCCTAAGAGAACTGAATCTGGCCAAGGACATCAAAGACAATAAGAAAAAATTCTATAGCTATGTCAGGGAAAAAGGTAGGACTTGGGAGGCTGTGGGCCCTCTCCGGAAGGAAACGGGAGACCTGGCCACCCAGGATATGGATAAGGCTGAGGTACTGAATGACTTTTTTGCCTCAGTCTTCACTGGCAAGGGCTCTAACTGCACTGTCCAAGTCACAGTAGGTAAAACCAGGGGCTCTGAGAATGGAGAACTGCCCACAGTAGGAGAAGATCAGGTTCGAGACCACCTGAACAACCTGAAAGTGCACAAGTCCATGGGACCTGATGAAATTCATCCCCGGGTCCTGAAGGAGCTGGCGGACCAAGTTGCGAAGCCACTTTCCATCATATTTGAGAAATCGTGGCAGTCTGGTGAAATTCCTGTGGATTGGAAAAAGGGGAACATAACCCCGATATTCAAGAAAGGAAAAAAAGAGGACCCAGGAAACTATAGGCCAGTCAGTCTCACCTCTGTGCCTGGCAAGATCATGGAGCAGATCCTCCTGGAATCTCTGCTAAGGCACATGGAAAATAAGGAGGTGATTGGAGACAGCCAACATGGCTTCACCAAGGGCAAATCCTGCCTGACAAACCTGATGGCCTTCTACGATACTGCCACGAACTTGGTGGACAAAGGCAGAGCAACGGACGTCATCTACCTGGACTTAAGCAAAGCATTTGACACTGTCCCGCATGACATCCTGGTCTCCAAATTGGAGAGTCACGGGTTCGATGAATGGACCACTCGGTGGATAAGGAACTGGCTGGATGGCCGCACTCAAAGGGTTGTGGTTAATGGGTCAATGTCCACGTGGCGGCCAGTGACGAGTGGTGTCCCGCAAGGGTCAGTACTGGGACCAGTGCTATTTAACATCTTTGTTGGAGACATGGACAGTGGGATCGAGTGCACCCTCAGCAAGTTTGCCGATGACACCAAGCTCGGTGGCGCGGTTGACACACTGGAGGGAAGGGATGCCATCCAGAGGGACCTGGACAGGCTTGAGAGGTGGGCTAATGCAAATGGCATGAAGTTCAACCAAGCCAAGTGCAGAGTCCTACACCTGGGACGTGGCAATCCCAGGCATAAATACAGGCTGGGCAGAGAATGGCTGGAGAGCAGCCCTGAGGAGAAGGACTTGGGAGTGCTCATGGATGAGAAGCTCAACATGAGCCGGCAGTGCGCGCTGGCAGCCCAGAAAGCCAACCGTATCCTGGGTTGCATCAAAAGAAGCGTGGCCAGCAGGGCACGGGAGGTGATTCTCCCCCTCTACTCTGCGCTTGTGAGACCCCACCTGGAGTACTGTGTCCAGCTCTGGAGTCCTCAACATAGAAAGGACATGGAACTGTTGGAACAGGTCCAGCGAAGGGCCACTAAGATGATTAGAGGGATGGAGCACCTCTCCTATGAGGACAGGCTGAGAGAGCTGGGGCTGTTCAGCCTGGAGAAGAGAAGGCTCCGGGGAGACCTGATAGCAGCCTTTCAGTATCTGAAGGGAGCCTACAGGAGAGCTGGAGAGGGACTCTTTGTCAGGAAGTCTAGTGATAGGACAAGGGGTAATGGTTTTAAATTGGAAGAGGGGAGATTTAGATTAGATATTAGGAAGAAGTTCTTTACTGTGAGGGTGGTGAGGCACTGGAACAGGTTACCCAGGGAAGTTGTGGAGGCCCCATCCCTGGAAGTGTTTAAGGCCAGGCTGGATGGGGCTTTGAGCAACCTGCTCTAGTGAGAGGTGTCCCTGCCCATGGCAGGGGGGCTGGAACTTGATGATCTTTAAGGTCCCTTCCAACTCTAACCATTCTATGATTCTATGATTCTATAATGCCTGCATTTTAATGGATACCACTCTTCAAGGTGTAGACACGTACACCCGCGCACAAAGACCATAAAATTCCATCCTGCCTCACAGGAGAAGTGTTCCAGAAGAGAAAGGAGCTCGTTTAGGTTTCATTTGCTGTTATAAGCTCACTGAAAAAAAAAACTAAACCTCTTTTATATGCAGGTAAGAAGGTCATCTGAAAGATGAAAAACGCAGCCTTTACCCATGTAATGGGTATACCTTTTTGATTAGTTTCCCATTTTACTGCTGGGACGCTGCCCAGATGGTGAGCTCTTGGGAACGGGGCCATTCTTGGATGCTGCGAGGGCGGGGGTGCTGCTGCATCTCCAGCATCTCTCACATCCATGAGCTGTTGAAACGTTCATTTTAATTTTTATTTCTTTTTTTTTTTTTTAGCTAGAGGGTAGTCTTCAGGGGGGAAGCATTGGCTCCGTCTCCATCTTTAAACCCCTTCTGAACCAACAGCATCGGTGTCTGGACATCATCCATGTTTAATTGCAAACTGATTTAGAGCAGCAGTTTTTTTGGTGTGAGCATTTGCAAAATGGGCCAGATCTGGTATTTCAATCCGCAGGCAGGTTCCAATTTTGATCTGATTTGGATGTTGTGAATTGCTCTCAGCCTCACTGTTCATCCCCTCTTCTCGTGAGTCTCTGCTGGTTTGCTTCTCAACGAGCAAGCATGGATTCACAAAAGCATTTGATATTTCTGCGGTCGTGTGTTAGTCCCCACAAAAAAAGGAGACGTTGTTTATTTTTACTGATTCGCTCTCAATCTGTCTCTAAACGAAAAAAAACCCCACTGGCTCAAATGTAATCTCAAGGCATATTTAATTACCTGTGCAGAGTTTTAAATGAATTCTGCCTTCCCGGTGAGAATTTACATAGCTGTAGTTAAAATTTTAAATTTAATTTACAATAAAGCATTCACTATTTATAAATAATGAGAAATATTTATATGCTAATACATTTCTGTTTAGCATTGTAGATGAGACACAAAGCCCCAAAATACCGTTCCGGTTTTGATTGCAACCTTTGAAACGTCAAGTTGGCTTAAGTAGTAGGTCCTGATTTGTAGCTATCCTTCGTTTTCAACTGCCTGTTAGCAAACGTTTTTTCCTGATAAATGAAATTAAATGCGCTGATTTTTGATTTTAAAGAAGAAAATTACCCTGGAAATTAGCAGTATTACGGCTGAACATAAACCCCTTTGACGAAGGACTCTCTTGCAAGATTGGGATCACCTCTATTTTTAGTTGAACGTTCACTAAAACTTGTTTTCAGTAACAAATTAATAAACGCACAGATAGTCACAGCAAGCTAATAGATCTCCCAGTTTGGCTTCCTGCATGTTGCAGACTGAAGAAATGAATCAAGGGACCACTTAATTGAATACAAAAACCTTATATTTGATTAAAGTCTATCTTCAGAATTCAGCTGAAGTTCTAAAATGTCATTCCCAGATGATCTATTTACATTAGTTTTGAGGTTTGCTTATTATAATCAAGGACTTCATGTTATTTTGTGGGAGAATGATAATGGGAGATAAAAAAAGAACTCAAGGTAGTAAAAGTCCATCCTCTTTAAAATTAATAGTACTCATTTCACAGCAAGGAGCATTAACATGACTTGTCTTACTTGAAGTAACTAATTAGGTGTTTGAAACATTATAAAAGCATTTGTTACACACCTAAGAGATATATGGGAACTGTAATTATCTTTTTTTACATGCTGATACCGTAATGTAACATGATCTTCAGTCACTGGAAATTACATGTCGAAGCCTCCGTTTTACAAGAAGGCGGATGACTTTAGTCAAGGTCTTTTATTTTTAGACTGTAATTTGTGGCCAAGATGGGTTTGAAAAAGAAAACCCCCAAATGGAAAGGTGCCCGATTCAAGGATGTTTGGTGCTTTTTAGATTCTTGCGTTGCTGTCGCGTTTGTAGCTCAGTGACCCCTCGCTGGTAAGCAGGACCACGCGACGGGCTTCTGGACGTTGATGATGCTCATCTCGTCCAACTTCAACATGAGCCTGTGTCAGCGGGGCAGGGCACTGCAGCTCGAGGGAGACAGGCAGCCACATGTTTTACAGCATCTACCTGACGTGGTTCGGGTATCTATTTTACAAAGACAAGTGTAGGGTTGTTATATTTATAGGGAGTTTTTTTCTCTTTGCTAGCTGGAGGCTTTCCGGTGTCGCCAAAGACGTCACTGCCCAATGGGGACGTTGGTGGGCAGCTTGTTTAAACAAAAGGGAGAATTTTGTCTCACGACTCATTATTCCATTGCTACGGGATATCGCAGAAACCAGAAACAGTGGAGTCAGAGGAGATTTGACACTTTGAAGGCAATGGACCCATTTGGGTGTCCGTGATCACCCGGGTGCCAAAATTCCAGAAACCTGTGAGCAGGAGCTCTGTGCCAGGAGAATAACCAGATATTTCTGCCCTGTGCTGGGAGAATTAACCGGATATTTCTATCCTGGTTCCCTTTTTCCTCTAAATGTCTGTTATCTGGCTGCTGCCAGGTGGTGAGATGGGGCTGGGTGGGCTGCTGGCTCTTCCTTCATCTCAGCCTGCCCAGAGGGAAACCTCAGCCCTTTCTTTTGCTTTATTCCTCTTGGTCTCAGTCCTGGGGCATTTGCTTGATTATTATTCTGTCTTTACTTAGGTAAATCTGGAACTTTTTTTCATACAGTCTATTTCTTTCTTTGCTTAGCTTTAAGTTACAAGATCTTGCATGTCCCTATGGGCTTCTAGGGTTGGATTTGGAAGAAACTCTAGATGTGATAGCTAGAAAACCCACGCTATGGGAAGTAAAACATACAAAGGTTTAATTTGCTCAGGGCTTTCCTGAGGTGCATGGGTGGAAAGCGCTGGCTGGCCAGGAACGGGGGAACTTCCCTCGGTGATTTTTAGCGTGGGCTGGGGATGGCCCAGAGCGTCTCCTGTTCAACGCCACTCCCAGACTGGAAACTAGGGAATTGCCAGAGCTCAGGGTTTGCTTTGAGTTAATTAGCCTTGGAAATGATGTATGAATACCGTGAGGTGTGGGGTGCTGCAGACACTTCCAGTCGTGTCCAACTTGGGTCCTGTTTCCAGAGGGAGTAGCAGAGTTTTACCTGGATTTACACTTATCTGGGAATGGACTGACCCATCACTGCAGGTGATGAGCTTGTTGGGTTCATCAGCTGGAGAGCGCTGATGTGCTTGGGTGGTTATACAGCTCCTGGTTTGCTGAGAAGTCTCCTTGGAGATGGACTTGAGTATCACCACTGAAATCCAACAGAAGAGGAACACCAAAGCTGCTGAGATGCCATTTGAAGAAGAGTGCGTTAGAGTCTAATCAAAGCACTTACTTGGATGTTCCCAAGCAGCTGAGGCTGGGATGTGAGGCAGCAAATGCCGATCTGGGGAAGAGGAACGGCAGCCCTGCATCTCCTCCTGCCTCTGCGACGGGGCCAGATTTTTTCCATTGCTCTGCAACCTCGGGGTCAGATACGAAACGGGCAATGTGAGAATTTCACTCCTCATGCCTCCCAAACTACACAAGATGAAGAGCATTGGGCTGGTTCAGCCCCGTTAGTCTAAAATGGAGATTTGATTCCGCTCAGGAAGCTACTCCACAGCAATGCGAGTGTCGAGGGCACCAGATGAGTGTGGTTTTTTTCTTTCTTAGTGGATAATGGGAAAAGACTCACTGAAAGAACACTCCAAACCTTTCCAGACTTGCATATATGTATGACCACAGGTACTGCTGTCACAGAGAAGCATGAAAACAGAGATCTGACTGCAATTTTCTTTTATCACGTCACCTCCTTTTTCCTCTCTGACTTCTTTACTGCTGCTTTGGGATTGAAAGATAGTCTTGTTGCTTCTTTATAGTTTAAAAAAAAAAAAAATGTATGCAATGAGATACAGTTGCCGCTGGCCCCGTCATCCTGCAGGTAGAAAGTCACGGGGTGTATTTTGTTTTCTCTCTTATTGCTGTGGGTTCTCACATCTTAAAGGGTTTACGAGAACATCGTGGCTGTTCAGTCCAGGTGTTGCTGGCCATCTGTCCCCCCTGCAGTACCGCTGCTTTCGGAGCCGGCCACTTGGCTCCAGATCCATTGGAGCTGATGTTCAGCACAACCGGGTTCCTGCTTCAACAGCTTGAAAATAGAAACCAGAGATAAGAGGCAAGAGAATAAAAATAGCTGAGTTGGGCAAGCACAGCTCAGCTTGCACAATCAGAAAGAGCAAAGGCTCTGCCTACCTGTGTCCTCCTCGGGGAGCAACAGCCGTCCACAGCTCTGCTTTTGTGTTGCCAAGTGCGACAGAAAACGTTTCTGCAGGAATCATAGAATCGTAGAATGGTTAGAGTCAGAAGGGACCTTAAAGATCCTCTAGTTCCAGCCCCCTGCCCTGGGCAGGGACACCTCCCACCAGACCAGGTTGCTCCAAACCCCGTCCAACCTGGCCTTGAACCTCCAGGGATGGGGCAGCCACAGCTTCTCCGGGCAACCCCAGCCAGGGTCTCCCCACCCGCACAGGCAACAATTTCTTCCTCATATCTAACCTAAATCTCCCCTCTTTCAGTGTAAAACCATTCCCCCTCATCCCATGGCTCCAATCCCTGATCCAGAGTCCCTTCTCTGCTTTCCTGGAGCCCCTTTAGGGTCTGGAAGGGGCTCTAAGGTCTCCCCGGAGCCTTCTGTTCTCCAGGCTGGACCCCCCCCAACTCTCTCAGCCTGTGTTTGTTCTGGGGGTTGCCCCAACCCACGTGAGGATCTTGCACTTGGCCTTGTTTAACATCATGAGGCTGGCATGGGCCCACCTCTCAAGCGTGTCCAGGTCCCTCTGGATGGGATCCCTTCTCTCCAGTGTGTCCACTGCTTCCCTCAGCTTGGTGCCATCAGCAAACTTGCTGAGGGTGCACTCAATCCCGCTGTCCATGTCGCTGACAAAGATGTTAAACAGCACCAGTCCCGATACCAACCCCTGAGGAATGCCAGTCGTCACTGGTCTCCATTTGGACATTGAGCCGTTGACCGCAGCTCTTTGAGTGCAGCCATCCAGCCAATTCCATAGCCATCAATTGATCCATCCATCAATCCAGCTCTGCAATTTAGAGACAAGGATGTGGAACGCTGTGGGACAGTGTCGAACGCTTTGCAGAAGTCCAGGTAGACGATGCCAGTTGCTCCTCCTTATCCGCCAATGCTGTAACTCCATCGCAGAAGGTCACCAAATTTGTGAGATGTGATTTGCCCTTAGAGAAGGCTGTCATGGACCACCTCCTTATTTTCCATGTCCCTTTTGTGTAGTTTCCAGGAGGATCTGCTCCATGATCTTGCTGGGCACAGAGGTGAGACTGACCAGCCTGTAGTTCTCCAGGTCTTCCTTTTTTCCCTTTTTAAAAATGGGGGTTATGTTTCTCCTTTTCCAGTCCCTGAGAACTTCACCAGTCTGCTGTGATTTCTCAAGTACGATGGATAATGGTTTGGCACCTTAGCAACGGCGCCGTTAAACTCCTGTTGTCTCTGCTAAGGGACGATCCGAGCGTTTTCTCCAGGGAACGTTCACCCAAGCTTTGTTCAGTCAGTCCTTGGAGGGCTTTGAGCGCTGGTGGAGCCTGGTACTCGAAAAGCAGGACCATTCTTTGGTCAGAGAAATTTCATTTTGAGGAAACATTCCCCAAAGGAAAAATAATCTCCGTTCTCTCAATCGCTACTATGCCTGTTGCAGCCCAGAGGACCGCAGCAGAGCTACAAAGAAGTTTGACAGTGAGTTGAGTCGGTCTTAAATGATTTTTATTTTTTTCCTGCAGCATGAAATCTACACGATTGTTGTCGTTAGCTTTTCAGAGGGCTTCTGGTAAGGGAGAGGAGCCAGGCACGCCACCCATAATAAATCAGTTACAAAAGCAATTTTACCTACTTCTGATTGCAGATTGTCCGTGAAATGGTGGTGATTTCATCCAATTTACACCCTGCTTTAACGTTTAGGGGGTTGTGTTTTTCCCAGATAATCCCGTGGTAATGACTCTAGGTCTGCATTTTGCTCACCGGTCCTTTTCTGTCACCCCTTTAGCTCAGATACCCCTTGGGCTCCTGGTGTTTTTATGCCAGGAAAAATGACCCGGCTCTTGCCCCGATGGGAGGATGACGTCCTGTGTGTCTCCCTGGCCACGGCTGCCACCTCCCCGTGCCTGGGTGGTACCTTCATTCTGGAGACCACCAGGAATCGCCACTGGGAGCAGCTGGTAGAGCAGAATCAATCGCAATTTGTACCGGGGCTAAACGGTAGCGAAATGCTGGCCGGGTTGTGCAGAAGGAGAAAGGGTTTTCATGTCAGAGCTATGTGATGGCGAGTGATGGCTGCAGCCTAGAAAGGACTCCAGGTTGTCCCTTTGCCTGTGACCAAGCAGCGGGAGCGCAGGGAAGGCTCGAGGTGGGTGGTGGGGTTGGTTTTGAGGGTACGGCTGTAGCAGGAACGCTGCCAAAGGCTCGATTTGCAGGGCGATCCAAACCCAGTTTTCATTAGCTGGATGGTGCCAGTCTGATGTGCATCTCACTTCCTCCATCGGGGACGTGTTCCTTTATTGAACAGTCATTTCTTTCCATCAATTTTCCTTTTTTGTTGTGTGAAGAAAAGCAAAGGACCAATATAATGTATACCTTGCGAAGTGTTAATATACAAGTCTTTCTTGTAGCGCTTGCAGCATTCCCAGTGGGCTCCATTACTTGAATTAGGCTTTTAAAAATGAAAATCAAAAAAAAAACCCCACCCCTATAGATGAACAAGCCTCACACTGAAGTTTGATAAGTAATCATACCACACCGGCTGCCAAGTGCATAAATAAGTGATACTTGAAGACCGAAATGCATTTTAAAATGGGGTTTTTTGTGATTTTTTTATTTTTTTTTATAGGGAACGGGCCGTCAACACATCTCAGTCGGGGATGCTTCAACTTACCGTGGGCAACCTGAAGCCGGAGGAGACCTACACCTTCCGAGTGGTGGCCTACAATGAGTGGGGCCCGGGAGAGAGCTCGCAGCCCATCAAGGTCGCCACGCAGCCGGAACGTGAGTGCCCACGGGATTGGGATCTTGGCGCAGGGGTGGCTGTAGCCGGGAACCTCAGCGTCGCAGTGCTCGCAGGGCGTCGGTTTAAGGTTTGCCCATAGCTCCTCTTAGAAAATACAGCCCAGTCCTTGCGTACGGTAAAGAAACCCCTTCCTCGGTTTGTACTATTTCTGGAAGAGCTTCTAGCAGCTCAACGGCAGCATATTGCCGGTCGGCATTGCGACTTTGATGATGGTACATCCCACTTTCTGTTAAGTGACAGCGTGATAGCAAAAAGCTGCGCTCTGGTACATAAGGTGGTGATTTTTTTGCTAGGAAACATGAGAAACTTCCTGAAAGATACAGAAACTTTCCCCTGGAGTAAACATTTTGGCTTACCGGTGTTTAAAACCAAATCTTTTCCGTTAGGTGATGCTTAGCAGTAAGCGTGTTTTATAAATCTCCGGAGCAGGTGGAACCTGTCAGTAGACACTTTCCTCTTTCTGGATGTTTTATTTTGTTGTAAGTACTTGCAGGCATGCGGTGTCCAGAAAGAAGAGAAATTTCTTCTGGTTGGGTTTGTCCTGTTGCAATTTTCCTCACTTGGAAAGTCCAAGAAGGGCCGCGGCAGAGAGAGGATTGAAAGATTATTTGAGCCCTTCTGTGGCAAAGTTAATTATTCAGAAGGCTCGGCCGTATAAACGGGGCTGGTGTCTAGTTGGTAGCACAGAGAGGGGTGCTGCGTCTCTTACTGGCAGGCGCTGCGTCTCCTGCTGGTGGGCACCGGACTGCTTGGGTGAGCCACAGGGATGGATGATGGGAGGATGCCGAGCTGCTTTTATGCTCCCCCGCTGCAATAAGCTGGGAAATCTAATGCTTACCGGAAGCACAGGAACTGTTTTACATCATCACACATTGCCACGTACTGCCAATTCCAGCGATTTAACTGAAAAAGGTGGTATTTGCCTGCAAACCCTCCATTCTGCAAAGAGAACAGCTGTTATCTGTGCTGGTAAACCCTGAAACGCGTTTTCTTGGTTCGTCGCTGCTGGGGACTTGTTGCTGGGAGCAGGTAGAGGAGGTGGGAATGGCTCTCCATGGGGGGAGGCGGAGGAGAAGAGGAGCTTGGAAGCAAATCCTGTACTAAGGCGAGCCTGTGGAGGTGGCTTTAGGTGGCTTTGGAACTGTTCTGTTCCTTTTACAGCTAAGCTGAGCCCCAGGAAAAGTGTCTGTTAGGGCTGGTGAAAGCACGTGCGACGTCCCCTGACCACGTGAGGGGTGTTGTGAAGAAGGGGAGAAGGGACCTTTCAACTTACTTTATGCTGCGGTTTTGTGTCTCTAGCTTTTTTTGTCACAAAACCTGAATTTCCTCCCTGCCGTGGCTTCCCAAACCCTCAAGAGCAGCGCCGTTAGGGAAATGCCGGCCGAGGTGTTTTGGATACGTCTTCGATTCCTGCTCCCACATTGCTCTGCCGCTTCTCACGCGTCTTTGCCATTGCTTGGCTGCCGTGCGCCGAGTTGTTGTATCCCAGGGTTGTATCCCAGCCCTTTTTTGGGGAAATAATTCCTAAAAGTCCGGTTATGAATCGGAGCCTTTGGAAAGAAAGTTATTCAGCAGCTAACCATCAGCATCGTTTACCTTTTACTAACTTATCTCCATATAGACACACAAATACGCATTTCTGTATACGTTTGTATTTTATATATATGTTTTTTATATATATTTACAGAAGTAAATATAAAAAGACACCATTTCAACCTGGGAAATGCCTTCCCCCTCACAAAGCCCCCGTGAAAAGCAGGCGCCGCTACCCCCTGCTGTTACCATCTGAAGCTGCCACCGCGCAGCACTACCGGCTCTGTTTCACGCGCAGGGAATATCTTTCCTGTTTTAATAACTTCAGGATCTCTCTACAGTGTCAAGTTTGAGCGTGGAGAAAATATTGCTTTCCATTTTTCGTTTTGCTTTTTACTGTTGACCAAATTATCTTATCATTTTGAAAGCTGTCTCTCTGGTCCTGGGAGGCAGTCAGCCTCTATGTGGCTGTCTTTTAGAACATGCTGTAACTATTGTACAATAAATTACATGGCTGCACATAAATTGAATTTCCACATTATTTGAAAGTATCAGAAGTATTATGCAATCTGGCATTGTTAAAGAAGAAAAAGCTGATGAAAAAGGACATCTGAAATTCATGTCTGTCAGTGCTTGTTTCCAAAAGTGCATACATTTGCTCGGTAATCAGTTTAAAAGATCAACAGAACAAGTTCCAGCTTTTTGAAATAATCATCCAGAATGTATGGGCTGGATTTATATGAAGGTTTTGTCCCCGGATTATCATCCTCCTCCCCCCACTCCTTCTTTTTTTTCAGTAAACTACAACCCCTTTTTCTCTGCCTTTATGGTATATAATTTCACTACAGTATTATCAGTTCGGATTTAAATCCCTGCCTGCTTAAGCCATGTCTAATCTTTTCATACCACATGTGGAGACTTTGTGAGTTATTATTTTGGCTCCTCGAGATGCCGTTAAAGCAGCTTGGTAGTAGAGAATAAAGAAACGCATCTATTCTCACAAGGAGGATTGAAATTGTCCGTCCGAGCTTTGAAAGCTGTTCCCTGCTGTGGGACCAGCTCCCTTCTTTTCGCAGCCCTTTTGAATTGAAGCCGCTGTCCTAATAAATCTGCTTCTCCATGATGTGTGTATTAGTTGGCGAAGGAGAAGATGAATAGGAAGGCATGTTGGTGTGCCCCCCCAAAAAGACTTGACGGCATCACTCCAGCCTCGTAAAGTTGCCTCTTATCATCTCCCTTCCAGTGAAATCAATGCAGTGCGTGCGCTGACATCTCAACTTCTACCCGAGCATCTTCGAGGGCTTTGTAAGGAATAATTAATTACTGTGTCCTTCTGAGGTAGGGAATTATGACTATACCTACTTAGGAGAAGCCCAGCTGTGCACCTGTAAGTCTCCCCCCTCCTGTGCTATGGCTGCGAGGAGCAAATCCCTGACCCCCCGTGGTTGCCCCCGAGGTGGGGAGCAGGCAGGAGGAGGTGGCTGAAAAGGTCCTGAAAATGGAAATTCTGAAATAAATAGAGATTGGGGGTGGGTTTGCGTAGCGAGTGGGGCATTTTGCAGCAGCTAGAAGGTCTCCTACTTCCAAGGATCCACACATGCCAAGATACTTTTCTAATTCCTTTCAATTCTCATTAGAGGGTGGTGCGTCTACCCTCAGAAATCAGTCCCTTTCTCATTTGGGAGTTTCATTTTTTGTGATTATGTTGGGGAAGCATTTGTATTATGTCTTTTATCATTCTATCACTGACTGGTTGGACCTGAATTTTCTCGCTAAGACAAATAGCGGCAAGAACTACCATCAGTACTGCATTAAAGCAATTGCGCCAGAAGCTATTCCAATTTTTGGGTTTGGTGTGGGTTGGGGTTTTTTTCCCTGCGAGTCTTTCCGTGGAGACAATATTCTTTGAAGTTACTGCACGAGAAATGTTAAAAAGACATAGACAAAATTTCAGCTGCAGTCTCTTTTAACATACATTTCTTATACAAATGTCAAAACGGCATAGAAAATTAAAAGGCCATTAAAATTAATGCAATGAAATTTCACATGAAAAAGCGAGGGAAGACGGGGATGTCTTTAAAGCCCACGTAGATGACAGTTTTATCAAGCAGTAGTCGGTTCCGTGTATGTTGATCTGCGCAGATTAAGTTTGCAGAATAAACATGTGCTGGAGTAATTGAATTTTTCTGAAGGCTTGTATCAGGCCCGTCCATTTTAGATGCCAAGGCAGGGACGGTGCCTGATCGTCACCTCTTGGGGCTGGCCAGGGTCCCCAAGCAGGGCCGGTCCCTGCCGCTGTCGGGCACTGAGTATTTCAGAGGGCTTTAGTGCCGTCTTTGCCCCCCACTTGGCTATTTTGGGTACCAGTTTCAGTCACAGGGATGATAACGTTGTCGCTATAAATGATCTCATGATAGTCGGGGTCTTGCTGAAATGTCTGGCCGGGTACCGCGGGTTATCTGTGAAACCTCCCACCAAGGCACGCTCGATTGGAATTTTGGGAACAGAGTGATGAGAACCCCTTTCTCCAGCGCAAAATGGCCGTGGATCTGGGCAGAGAAAAAGCTGAGCTGGTGTTTAAGAAGATGAGAGGGCTGGAGCTGAGGCGCCGCAGCTTCAGGTGGGTCATTGAAGCCTCTTGGTTTCTCCATCCCCAGAATATTTATAAGCAATGTTGACAAAAGAGGATCTTTCAAGGTCTCTTCCAACCTGGGCTATTTGTTGAGTCTGTGACTTTTCCTCTCTCCTTCCTTACACCCGGGTACAAGTCTGTCCGTGCTTCTCACACAACATCCTTCGTGGCAGGAATGTCCCTTTCCATCATGTACTGCTGTAACAAAAATTAATAATTTTCAACAGATCTGCAGCTAGTCTTATCTAATGAGAACACCATGGGCTCCATGAGGAGCCTTCTCTGCTGCAGCCCATCGTGTATCACCTGTCAGAGTGGTGGACTCAGGGCATGGCATTCGTGCTCTCCATCCATCCGTCAGTTTGCAACAGCATTATACAGGGTTTTTTTAAAGAAAATAAAAGTCTTGGTCTGAGCCTGCATTCTCACCCTGCCGAATTTTGCGAATACAAAAAGAGGCCCAGAATGGCTGTGTTGATTTTGGGCCGTATCCGTTTTGCAAGGCGCAGGGGTATTTACATATTTAAATTTATTTTGTACATTGATCAACATATGGAATGCTGGGGCAGGCAGAAATGTAAGCATCTCCGGCGTAATGCCTCGGTATAGTGAATTGTTCTTGTCATTTGATGAAAGGGTGAAGGAGTACTGAAAAATGTGTTCGGTGGAGTCATTAATATCCTCCTCATTTGTGTGTATTCTTCCATAATGGCTCAGTAAAATACACCCTGGGGTAACTTTATGCTATTCTTGCATGGTTCTTTAATTTTATAAGTAATTTATGTGGAGCATTGGCAGGGGAGGGGGGGGAAGGTTTTCAATCGCGTTAAATTTTAATGAACCTTATCTTCTTGTCTAAAAGTTGGGCGGACCTAACGGAAAAGATGGTGGTGTCTGTTTTTCTGTCCATCTTTGAGTCCTGCTTCGGGCTTCCCATCCACTTTGTAAATTTTTTTTGTCTTTTTCTTGGCAGCAAAGTGTTCCTTCAGTCTCAGCTCTTGGAAGGTGCCTCACATTGCAGGAGGTTTCTGCAGGAGCGGGATGAGGTCTTGCTCTTGCCTGGTCATTGGGACACTGGTGGTGTCCCCAGCACGGGTGCGGGTAATGCGTTGGCCCTGGCCCTGATATCCTTAGTGCTCTCTTGTGCAATGGAAAACACAAATTCAGATCCCCTGGCCACATCATGAATTTTGTCTTTTGTTTCCTGTGGTTTTGTTTTTACACCAGGGTTAATTTCAAATAAAGTAGAAATTTATTTTATTTTGTGGGGAATCTGAGCTATTTTCGTAGAATAGAATCATAGAATCGTCTAGCTTGGAAGGTACCTTTAAGATCATCGAGTCCAACCATCAACCCAACACTGCCAAACCCACCATTAACCCATGTCCCTCAGCATTACATCTACTTGTCTTTTAAACACCTCCAGGGATGGTGATTCCACCACCGCCCTGGGCAGCCTGTTCCAATGCTTGATAGCCCTTTCCATAAAGAAGTTTTTCCTAATATCCAACCTAAACCTCCCCTGGCCCAACTTGCGGCCATTTCCTCTTGTCCTGTCAATCCCTTCCTTCCTCATGGCAAGTGACCTGCCCGCTCCTGTTCCCAGCTCCCACACTCCCCGTCCTCCTCTGCGGCATCGGGGCTGGGTCTGTCCGTGCCGCAGGGGGCAGTCAGCCCAGCTTTTGCTTTTTAGATGCGTTTAAACTGGAGTCAGGGCTGGTTAATACAGGCTGTTAGCATTGGTAATTGAGATTAAAGATCACCTCATGCTGTTTTATTCTTTAGACTCCGGCTAGCTTTAGTGCCATGGCCTTTTTTTTCTTTTTTTCTTTCTATTTCCCATTGAATTTCTAGCTTCTCTTGTGGAACAGAATGCAGTACCTTAAGCCAGATGAAGAGTCTATGTCTGCACTTAACCTGCCAAATATGTGGTTCCCTGTGCGCCATGGGAAGGCTGATTAAGACTTTTGTAAAGGCCGTTTGCTATATGGAGATACAAGGGAGGGATCAAATAAGGGAAAAATGAAAATTTATATTGTACTGATTCCCAGGGACTTTTGAAAAAAGTTGCAAAGAGGAGGAGAGAAAAATATTCTGCACGTTTATCTTGGAGCTTGGATTGATTCTCATCTCCTGTTTAAGCAGCAAAAAAAGTGACCGGGTAAGCATGTGGTCAGTTCTTCGAGTGTTTCTCTAAAACCCTCCATGATCAGATTCTTAAAAGATACTTACTCAGCTGAAAAATGTTCATCTTCCCAAGGCGTCTGCGTTGCTGAGAGCATTTCCACCCTGCGTCTCGCTGCGGTGGTGCCACCCCATTGCCATCTTAGAATCACAGAATCACTTGGGTTGGAAGAGACCTTCGAGATCATCGAGTGCAACCATAAACCTATGCCAAAACCACCCCTAACCCATGTCCCTCAGCACCACGTCTGCCCGGCTTTTAAATACCTCCAGGGACGGCGATTCCACCCCCGCCCTGGGCAGCCTGTTCCAATGCCTGATAACCCTTTCCGTAAAGAAGTTTTTCCTCATATCCAACCTAAACCTCCCCTGGCACAACTTGAGGCCATTTCCTCTTGTCCTGCTGCTTGTTCCTTGGGAGAAGAGACTGACCCCCACCTGGCTACACCCTCCTTTCAGGGAGTTGTAGAGAGTGAGAAGGTCTCCCCTCAACCTTCTCTTCTCCAGGCTGAACAATCCCAACTCTCTCAGCTGCTCCTCATAAGAGGAGCTTGCCCCAGATTGCCCCAGCTCAGTCCCTCCTGCAGCCATGAGCCTCTGAAGCCGCGAGGGGACCTGATGAAACACTTATTTAATTCTGACTGATGGGACAGTGCTAATGCCAGAAGCTCTCTGGAGTTGGAGTTTCCAGCTGGCTTGTGCCGTGACCCTGAGCAAAGTGTTTCATTCCTCTACATCCTCATCCCTTTGTTCCTGAAATGGGCACAATTGTGAAGACATGCAGGAATCCTGATCCTTTGAAGATGTCATGGAAGCCCTTCTTTTCTCTGAGATAGGAGGGCACATTCTGGCTCGTTAATAGCGGGAGAATTTCTTACCACCTTGGTAGACTAAGAGTTAAAGGAAAAACTAAATCAAACCCAGAAAGTAACACTGTTTATTTTCAAATTGTCTTGGGTTCAATTTGAAGCACCGCAAATCACTTGCTGTACATCATTCGTCTTAATTAACTGAAATATTGCAGTCAAAGTCCTTTCTGTTGGGGGTTTTGTTTGGTTGCTCTTTTTTCTGACTGGCTCTTCTGCCTCCTTTGAAAAGCATCTGTCCCGTTGGAAAGTTGCATTGTTATATGAAACGTTATAATTAAAATGGGATTCAAATGACTTTGCATACCTCTGTGAGACATTCTTACATCTCCGTGTCCTCAGTCGCACAGAAGAAGAGACCAAATAGATGAGAAATACACAATATATTGGATGTATACACTGAATCCTTCCTCCTGCAGTCCTTAGGGCAGAATTGTTGGTACGTTCAACACGTGGTGAATCAGTGCCAGCCTCGAGCGTTGTTTTCCTGTAGATTTAGATGAGATCTCAGGAATAAATTTCTTTTTTCTGAGGGTGGTGAGCCCCTGGCGCAGGTTGCCCAGAGCAGCTGTGGCTGCCCCATCCCTGGAGGTTCAAGGCCAGGTTGGACGGGGCTTGGAGCAACGTGGTCTGGTGGGAGGTGTCCCTGCCCAGGGCAGGGGGTTGGAACTAGATGGTCTTCAAGGTCCTTTCCAACCCAAACTGTTCTGTGATTACTAAGGTTGTCACTATACCAGAAAGACTTTCTCTTCTGAGACACATACTTGCCTTTTTATACCTTCTGGAAAAGAAAAATTTAACAAATCCTTTGGCTGTGGTAGGTTTGAAAATACCTCTGACCTTCATCATTCCTGAGAGGTGTCGAGATGTTCTCTCAGAGGTTGCTAAAAGTCCTGACATCAGCTCCCACATCCTCCATGAGGATTATAACAGAAGCAGGAAAAGCAGTTGCGTTTTGTCTCCTGGTGCTCCAGAGGGGTTGACCTGAGTGAGATTCTGAGGATGATCCAGTCCTGTTTCCTTCTCTAAACCCCCTGCTCGGCTGTAGCCCTCGCTCTTGGCGCTGTCTTGCTGCCTCCATCCCGGAGCTGCCCAGGAAAACCTCCTCTTCCTCCAGTCCGCTGAGCATCTGCGGAGAGATGCTTTCTGTCTGGCGAGGAGTCTTATAGATATTTTCCAGGGATTTTAAATCACACTAAATAAGTTTTCCTGTTGTTTTTAACACACCTTCTCTCCTCACGATAGTCTCTGCCCATTTGTTATGAACTTCAAAATGTATTTGTGAAAGAATAGTGGCAGTGTTTTGTATGAAAATTATTTCTTTTTATGCTTTCTTCTTTTGTGGTTTCCATCGTGCTCTTTAAATACACATTGAGCATAACAAGAGCACGGCAAGGACCTTAGGTTTGGGGTTCACAGGAAATTTTCTGATGCTGGAGTCTCTTGTATTTTGAAGTACAGCAAAACCAATTCCTGATTGCTTTGCTTTTTTTCCTTTAATGAAACAGTATATTTCATTCTGTTGTCCAGTGTGTAAAAATTGTGAAAAGCTTACACCAAAATCAGGGCAAGTGGTTAAAAAATGATTTAGAAAAGCAATAGTTTAGTTTGAAAACATCATTACTGGATGTTTCAGCGTTGTGGAATTACTTTGCTTCCTTTTTCTTGCTGAGCAAAAAGTGTCACTGTTTTTTCCAAATGTTTTGATGTCTGTGAAGACCGTGTTTACCCGAAATAATCTGCTTCACTGAAAATATTCCAAATGCTCTAAATGAGAAGAGGGATTTTCCGTTTCTGAGGTGTGTCTACGCCGCACGCTCCTTCCTTTCAGTGCTTCGTGGAGGTGGTTGACGTGAAGAATTCCGTGCTTGTCACCTAATCATTGCTTTTTATAAATAATAAGCTGCATTGGTTGTATGTTGTAATTCTGCTCCAGCTTTGCTGAGATGCAAAGGCACCATCATGCCAAGTGAAATACTTCGCTTTGACTGACTCGCCGAGAGGGAGCAGAAAATTAAAGCCACTTTTTATCTGAAAAAATAAAAATGCAGAACAGATGAGTGTATCTTAATCAACGATGCAAATCGAGGTGTTGCATCGTTTGCATGAAATCTCCATATTTAGAGGTCCCTGATGCGAACAGTCATACCGAGGCACAGTGGCCCTGCCTGGGTCCCTCTCGACCAGGAGGGGTGCAGGACAGACGGACACCCCCCCAGCACCCCCTACCCCCCTTGCGGAGACGGTGGCAGCTCGGGGGTGTGGGTAAGCACCAGGAGACCCCTGGCAGTGATAAAGATGCCACCTTGCCAGTATGAAATATGTTGCAGTTGGAAGCTCTTTTCCACTGGGGTCCTTTTCCTTCATCCTTAGATCCCTCAAGGAAGCGTTTTGGTGCCGCAGCCCTGGGGCAGCATGTCCGTCCTTTCCACTCGCTGCTGGGGAGACGCAGGGCGGCGTGTCCCCAACCCGATGGGGCAGTCAGCTTTGTCTCCACCTGGTCTTTCCGTGGACAGGAGCACCGGCATGTCACTTTGCCGAGACTCATCCAAAAGCTCTGCTGAGCTGCAGACCACTGGGGTGGGTTTGGCTCCCTGCAGCTTTCCAAAAACAGCAGCGACTGGGGCAGTGGTAACGAGCTGGAAATGAGATAAACTTCACGGAGCCTAATTTGGGCACCGGGAAGAGACCTGGTCAGTGGCTCCAGCTGATCCAGTGCCACTACGTTTTACTGAATGGTGGTGCAAAGGTCTTTTTGAACCTTCTCATCAGAAACAAAGCTGTATCTGTAGAGAGACAGGTTTTATTTGTAGGACAGCCGTGTCTAGAGACCAAAATTATGATCAAGGCCATTTGTGCTATGATTTCTACAAATTTAACGGAGGGACTAGACCTGAGGCTGAAGACAGACTATTGAACCTCGGCAGTTGAGCAAGGGGTGCGCTCCAGACTACCGTTCCTGGGAAGGGCCAAATTGTAGAACCATAGAATGGGTTGGGTTGGAAGGAACCTTGTAGACCATCCAGTTTCAACCCCCTACCCTGGGCGGGGACACCTCCCACTAGACCACATTGCTCCAAGCCCCATCCAACCTGGCCTTCAACACCTCCAGGGATGGGGCAGCCACAGCTTCTTTGGGCAACCTGCTCCAGGGGCTCATCACCCTCACAGGCAACAATTTCTTCCTCATATCTTTTAAATCTCCCCTCTTCCAGTTTGAAGCTGTTACTCCTCATCCTATGACTATGTTCCCTTGTAACAAGTCCCTCTCCAGCCTTCTTGTGGGCCCCTTTCAGGTACTGGAAAGCTGCTATAAGGTCTCCCTGGAGCCTTCTCTTCTTCAGGCTGGACCCCCCCATCTCTCCCAGCCTGTCCTCCCAGCAGAGGGGCTCCAGCTCTTGGATCATCTCCATGGCCTCCTCTGGCCCTGCTCCAACAGCTCCATGTCCTTCTTCTGTTGGGGGTTCCAGAGCTGAACACAGTGGTGGGGTCTCACAAGAGATGTGTGAAGCCTACGATTCAGGTAGGTCCTTTGGCCCCTTCCATATCGGTTATCTCCGTGGGATATCGAAGCCCATCGCTTTGTCACAGAGGTGTTTGATTCAACCCCACCATCAGGGCGCCGGGTGCTGTCATCACCGGGGGTTAGCAGGGTACGAGGTGCTGAGCCGTAACCACTCTGGTCCTCTGCGGGAGCACAAGGAGAAGGTCGAAGAGAAGATGTCCTGTAAAATGGGCTGCTGCCGAGCATTTCGAAAATAGCTTTGGATGGAGGAATTGAAATTCTGTCTCAGTTCCGTTTGACATGCATTCATCTTTGTTTTATCTGGACCTTTCTTCTTACCCCAGAAATCTTGCAATATAAATAGGTAAGATAAAGAATGGGTAGGAAATATATTATTATGCCATTTTATGGGAAGGAAATTGAAGCATAAAAGCATTGAATTATTTATCCAAGCTCCCTCTGGAAGTCTGAGCCAGAGCCAGGATTGCTGTAACCTATCTTTCCGTGTGCTGTTTCTCAAAATAAAAGGTTGAATTTCTGTCCCTGTTGAAGTCAATAGGAGTTGCTTTTTAGTTCTGCGGATGCTATCATTTCACGTAAGTGCATAGCAGGGCCTCCAACCATTGTAAATGCTCTTCCATTCAGAAAGGTTTTCCTTCCATTTTTCAGGCCTCAAAACAAATGCAGGGCATGTTTGGACACCCAGAAGCAGATGGATTGTGTAACAAAAGCTTGTTTTTTGCAATGAATTTATCTCGCTGGCTGCAGACTGTTTCTTCGTGGATGACATTATTTTAGTGTTCGTGTTTGCACCCCGTCTTTGCTTTCAAAGAGCATATTGACATTAGTGAAATCTTAATAAATTTTGATTTGCAGAGAGATTTTCTCCCCAGTGCAACCTGTTACAACAGGCTGCTTCTTCCCCCATCGGCAGTTTGTGGCTTTCCTGCCACAAGTACAGCCACCGGCGTCTTGTAATAATAATAGTAGGAAACTATTTAAACTATTGTTCTCTTTCTGAATTTGGTAGCAGGAGTTAACAGGTTGGTTACAGCTGTTCCGTTCCTACAACCCTACGCTGTGGTGTATGCTGGAATGTCTGAAAGTCAGGCAAAACAAGTATGGGAGCGGGAATGCTGGCTACTGAAGATACTTTTTAAAATTTCTTTATTAATTAGGAGCCTGTGTAGGTGTTGAGCTGATTCTG
Organism: Chionis minor; assembly: GCA_013398295.1. Taxonomy (NCBI): domain Eukaryota; kingdom Metazoa; phylum Chordata; class Aves; order Charadriiformes; family Chionidae; genus Chionis; species Chionis minor. The sequence goes on from VZSF01007413.1 coordinate 120,718, forward strand.
CTGCCACTGTTTTACCCTTTTCTCTGGCCAAGTTTTTATCTGGCAAGAAGATAACACCATAGTCCCACCTGCTTCTTGTTCCAGACTTTCTGGAATTGGTATTGTGGCATTGTGCCCTCTCTAGTGGTGCTCAGATCCCCATCCTTCCCCTGCTCCTTCCCAGCAGGAGGATGGAGGAGCACACGTTTCCAAACCTCCTCCGGCACAGGCACCTGCCAGGAGGCACTTTCCGTTTGCTGCAGAGTTTGGAGCTGAACCATCTCCATGACGTCGCTTGGTGGGTACCGTTCCTGGTCCCATGTTCCTTAGCAAACTGAAAAATATTGGATTCGGGCATCTGTGGCGCACAGCTGGGCACCACGTGAAGAATTAAAGGGAAAACTAATGAAAAACCAGAAGACTCCATGAAAATATAAATGATGGTTCCTTCCAAAAGCTGGCTCCAATGCCAGCTCTTGTGGACAGCACTGGTGGCGTCCGTCACAGTCCAGCCAAACAACTGTCATGTCTTCGGAGCACGTCCGGCACAGGGAAGCAGGTTTCGCTGTGCTAATAATTACGCTGCCTGCAGGCTCTCTGAAGTCGCATCTTTCCGTGCAGCATGGAACCCGATTTTAATGAAATATCATTAAAGCTGTTAACTACAGAGAAAGAAGGGGGGGGCCAAAAATCAAAGGCGCAATCAAAGCGTGCACTCTATTATCAATAACTGCAAGTTGCTTCATAAATGTTTTATGTTTGAAATGTTTTCAGTGCAGATCAGCAGAGAAACAGCTGTTTAAACAAAATGTGAAATGTAATAACAAGAACATTTTAATCATTGCATCTCATTACAGAGAAGAATGAATCACTAGGAAAAATGGTTCGAAAACCCAGCTTTCATGATGGAGGTGGCTAGCCTGACAAGGAGCTGGAGACCAAGGAAGCCTAACTCAGAATTAACAGGCGTATTCCTTTAAAAAAGCTGAGTTGGGATAAGTGGTTTTGTTTTCCATAGGAAAGCAGTGGTGGTGGTACGTGCTTGATGGTATGTGCTCTCTCCTGGGAAGGCTTAATGGTCTCTTCTACCTGAAAGGATTCGGAGCATGAGTGCCTTGAATGGTGCGCTCAGTGCAGGAGCGTCATGGCCATTAGGTGGGAGGTTGGTTTGGACTGGAGGCAGCAGAAGTCAAGACCCCTGGGACCAGAAGGCGAGAGAAAAGGAGTAGGACCGTGATCCTTTCACCTCATGTTTGGGCATTCAACTTCAAGATGGTGTTTAGGACTCTTGTGTCCAAAGGCTGCTGTGTGAACTTCTGCATCAATACACCTTAGAGCCCAAGGCTGGAGCCCATCAATAGCTCTGAAAGAAGGTCAGTGTCTTGTGATAGAGCTTCAGGGAATGGTCGCTGGGGCACTGAAGTCTTGACCTGCAAGAGCTGCACTCACGATGTTGAGGTGCTCCTCTCCCTGCTCTCCAGTGGGCCTTAGGTATGAGCCACGTTGCCACCAACACAGGTAGGGTGGCCAGGGCTGCAAGAAGGCAGAGCTTCAGAAACTTAGAAAAATGTCAGGTTTGAGAGAAGAGATTTAGCGTGTTTAGGCAGTTGCCAAGCAATTTTTGACATAGTTGCCTACATTCCTATTTTAGGCGCTTGTAGCTTTCTTGTGTCTTATAGTGTATTATTATCAGAAGTTTAACTGAACAATAAGCAAAGAGGAAAGCTCTGTGGAATAACGGTGAAGGCTCATGAGAGAAGAAATTGTGTTCCTGCAGGTTTCAAGGAGCAGTTGACTGTGTGGCCACCTGGTTCTGTGCAACTGAAAACGAGCGGAATCAGTAGCAGAATCTCTCAGTAAGGAGATGTTTTCACTGGCCTAGTGGTGCCAGCCCTTTCTGCTTCTAAAAACAAGTCAAACTTGCGACATTACTAGAGGTCTTGAAGCCCTCATGCCCTATAAGTGGGCAGACCTTTCCAGCAGCTATTGCCCACCTCAAGCTGTGAAGCCCTCCTGCTGAGCTCCTCCAGGTCTGTGGACCCCAAAGTCAAGCTGCATTGACTCAGTTTGTGCCATCGTGCCCCAGAGGTATGAATTCCAGTGTTGTTTCTCCTGCCAGAGGCTCCCAGCTTGTCCTGTGTTTGTGGCCCATCTGGAGCTGGTACAGGACACGGATGGGCAGCACTGTAAGATGGAGGGAAGGAATGAGTTACGAATGTTCTCTGCAGGTGCTTCATCCTTTGTACCAGGAATAGTGTGGCCAGCGGGACTGGCGCAGTGATGGTCCTCCTGTACTGGGCACTGGGGAGGCCCCACCTTGCATATTGGGTTCAGTTTTGGGTCCCTTACTCCAAGAAAGACATTAAGGTGCTGGAGCACGTCCAGAGAAGGGCAATGGAGCTGGTGAGGGCTCTGGAGCACAAGTCTCCTGAGGAGCAGCTGAGGGGCCTGGGGTGGGTCAGCCTGGAGAAGAGGAGGCTGAGGGGAGACCTTATCGCTGTCTACAACTGCCTGAAAGGAGGGTGTAGCCAGGGGGGTCGGTCTCTTCTCCCAAGGAACAAGGGACAAGAGGGAACGACCTCAAGTCGCACCAGGGGAAATGCAGATTGGATATTAGGAACAGTTTCTTCCTGGAAGGGGTGATCAAGCATTGGCAGAGGCTGCCCAGGGCAGTGGTGGAGTCGCCATCCCTGGAGGTATTTCCCAGCGGGGCAGACGTGGTGCTGAGCGACATGGTTTAGCGATGGTTTTGGCAGTGTTGGGTTGATGGTTGGACTGGATGATCTGAAAGGTCTTGGCGATTCTGTGATTCTGTGGCCAACTGCATGTCACCTCTTTGGGTCTGCACAGCCTGCTGGCAGGAGGTTAGCTCCCAAAATAGCCCATTGTCCGTAAGATTTGAGAACGGCTGGAAGACTAAAAGCGAGACACGGCATTTAGAGGACAACCCTCTTTGCTGAGGCCAGCTCAGATTAGAAACACAACAGGTCTGCTCTGCAATGAACGTGTTGGGCACGCAGGTACTGATTTCTGCAATAACATATACCTAAGCTTATGTTTATGAAACACCGAGGCGCCGAACCGATCTTTCGTGGGAGCAGAAGGGCATTCTCAGAGGAACGGCGAGTTTTGGAATATATCGAAGCATTACATGGAGTCTGTGGTAAAAAAAACCCCACATCCAGGCTGGTCCTCTGCCTGCCCTCTTTCCTTTATCCTTTTTTCTTAGAGAAAGGATGCTGTCAGTTGTAAAAGACTGACTTGAGAAGGAACATGATTTAACGTCTTGTTTTAATGGAATGTAAAGCAGTTCTAAGGCCCCTCTGCTATTTAGAAAAGGAAGAATTTAGGAAAAGATTTAAAACTTAATGCCAATTTTCACGAGATTATTATTTGACAGAAGGGATCAGGAGAGATTATTAAATGCTTTGTGTGTGCTGAAAATACCGAGACCTTAAGCACATTAGAGTGCCTGTCAGAAATACTGAAATAGAAGGAAAAGGAAAGGAAATAGGGAAAGGAAAAGGAAATAAAATATTGTAAACATGTCTACTTTTGTAAACATAGCTACTTTTTTGTAAACATAGCTACATTTTGGTGCTAGAGATTTTCAGAAATAACCTTCTGCTCGGCCTTTATGGTTTTGCCACAATTATAATTCTCTTTTTTCTTTTTTTTTTTCCCCCCCTTCCAATTTTGCTGGAGGTCAAGATGAAGGCACAGATAAGCTCTGGTCAGCCTTCTCTCCAAACAGCGGTCGTCCTTGCTGGGGTGAGGTCCAGCAGAGACGTGCAGGGGATGATTTTCTGGTACCGCTGGGTAGTTATAGGAGTTTATTAAGCTTTTTTAGCTCTTTTGTTTTAATGAGAGATTTAAGCTGACATCCAGAAGCGTGTGATGTAGTTGAGGCATGATAATTTGCATTCCGGGTGAAATAGGAGCACTTTACTTTACTTTAGACAGTCTGGATAACAAAAGCTGACCTAGTCTGGTTTCCTTAGCGATGACAAGGGATTGGTTTGTGTTGTCATTTAAGAGGGGTCGTGTGCTCCTTCACCCACCGGCATCATCCTGGTGTCAAGGCAATCTAAATTTTGCATTTCAAGTGATCTCTACTTAAGGCTAAACCTAGTGCAAACCTCTGTGTTTTCAGAGCTAATCAAACCCACGTAAGAGTTTCAAGGGTGGGATATTTTAACGCTTTTATTGTCGTTACTTGGTTTCTAAGATGAGCTTGCGCTGCAGCCCTGCAATTTTGGTAACTGCTGGGCACCGTGAAAACACAGGAATGTTATTTAAGAGCAGAACTTGGGCTACATATTAGTGTTGGAGCTTATACTACTGCTGCCTCACTTTTAAAGGCAAATTAGGGTTGGTAGATGATAGAATAACACAGGTTGGATGATGGGAGGTCTCTGGTCCAGCCCCTGCTCCAAGCAGGGTCAGCTCTGAGATGAGCCCAGTTGCCCAGAAGAGCTGCAGGATTTCTTGCGACCAAATCCATCCCGTTGCTCTGTGCTACCAGGTTTTGGTGGCTTTGGAGGAGCAGTCTCATGCCACAGCTACACGGCGGGGGGTGCCAGCCTTCAGCCCAGCCTTTGTGGGCTCCTCGGTCACTGGAGCATGTCAAGGACGGCCCATCCGCCGTCATCCGTGATCCCTCGGGCAGCTAAAACAGACTGAGCAATGCCTAAAGGAGTTTGTACTGACAGCACGAACAGGTACCTGTGCACAATATGGGCAAAGCCTGGAAGTAGAAGCAAACAGGGAGGGATTTTGAAGGCTAATTGCCTGCTAAAAGAAACCAAAGCCCGCTGTGGTGCACCAAATCAATTTAGGCTTTAACAGCATCAAGCTGGTACATACAAAGCTGGGACACAATCACGCGCAACTAAGCGGTGCCTCGCTGGAAAGCAGCTTCGAGCTCACAGTTGGTGTGTTTACAAGATGACTTTGGTTGTGTCGGGCGGTGTGGTGGTGTTTGCTGGCGGGTTCCTCTAATGGCTCCTCTAATGGCAGTCCTTAGCTTGAGCTGGTCTTGGATGGTGAGATTTGCACGTCTGCGATTTCCTACTACCACAAGGTAAATGCGTCTATTGTGTGAGTTAGATATTTGTGCTAATTATTTCCCAGAAATTTAATTTTAAGAATCGTGGGGTACCATGTTGGAAGGAACCTCACGGGTCATCTGGTCCAGCCGTAAAGATGAAATCCGTCCCCTGAGCCAAAGACACAGAGATGTAGCCCTGATGGAACGACCCATTTCAGTATTTCATGTCTGCCGTAGTCTTCCCACAGTGTATTTTCCATGGGTTTATCATCCCTTTCGGCATTTTGGCTGGAGTTCCTGCGGTTGTAGGCATCCCCCAGAGGTGTGCGCCAGGCTGGGCCGTGCCACGTGTCAGGGACCCCGGCGCAGCGGTGGGCGATGGGGGAACAGGATTGTCACGCTGTTCCTTTCCTTTCCATGCAGTGCAAGTTCCCGGACCGGTGGAAAACCTGCGGGCTGTGTCTACCTCACCTACCTCGATTCTCGTCTCCTGGGATCCCCCTGCCTATGCAAACGGCCCCGTTCAAGGCTACAGGCTCTTCTGCACAGAGACAGCGACTGGAAGAGAGCAGGTGAGCGGTGACCAGGGTGGATCTGCTCCCTCTGTGAAAAGGAGATATTTGGTGTGGGCATCTGCAGGTCTTCAAAGTATTCCAAAGGCTCAAAGTGAGAGGTTTTATGGATTAATCCTCTGGGTTAGGTAAACGTTGCACAGACCGGCGATAAAAGAGGAAACCAAGCAAAATACATTTTCACCAGGATAAAACGGGTGCAGGCGGTAGAAAGAGCAGCCTGTTATATATTAACCATTCCTCACCTTTACACTGAAAATTCCAAATAATGCCAGAGAGCATTTAAAGAGCCTTTAGAGTCATTGTGCAAAACCATCAACGTGTTGATGGCGGTTCGGACACGTGATCTTCGCAGAACGTGTATTTTCCGTTGCGTCTTGTAACTTCTTTTCGAGCAGGAAGGCAAAATGCCATGAATACGGGCTGGAAAATGATGCCTGTTCTCCCCGGACTGACGGATGCTCATAGTAACAGTTGCTATTGATTGTGCTCCTGATCCTGCCCCGAGCGCATGCTTTCCAGTGGCAAACAAGCATCCCTGCTTTCTGCAGCCGGCTCAGATGCTTCCCGCTGGCCAGTTAATGACCAATATTGGCTAGGAGTGTGGCGGCAGCAGTAGAGGTGGGCTCGGTGGGTAGGGTATGGCCTGAATAGTTTTTAGCAAAGAATAGGGCAGGGAAGAAAGGGGGGATTTTTTTCCTGACCTAATCACACATGATAATCACAGGCATCCGCAGTCTTGCGGCCGGTGCCTTAAAGGAACTTACATTCCGTCCCCATTTTTTCTCTGCTTGTTTTATTTTACTTCCTTCTCTCCTCCAAAATTCCCCTTTGACCCTTTGCCTTTATCTTCTCCTGTGCCTGCAGAGTGGCAGCAACTGGCTTAACCAAAAAAAAAAACCCAACCCTTTTTCTCCTGCTCCCTAAGGAACTAAATGCGACTTCGAGGCGCCAAAATCCCCTCCGTCCTGACGCCATGGGCAGGGCTGCAGATGAGGGCTGAGAACTGAAGCCATTCTGTTACAAATCACCTTTTCTACCAACTTAAATAAGGATTTAGCTCCACTTCTCAAAGAGCGAAAAGTTCGCCTCTAATCCGCGCGTCCCTCGGCATGGCTGTCACATATCCCCTTGGTTTATTGTCCCTGTGTGCTAGAACGTGGAGGTGGACGGGCTCTCCTACCGGCTGGAGGGGCTGAAGAAGTTCACCGAGTACACCCTGCGCTTCCTCGCCTACAACCGCTATGGCCCTGGCGTCTCCACTGAGGATGTGATGGTCACCACGCTTTCGGATGGTGAGTGGGGACGGAGGGGCCCCGGGGCGGGCAGGTTGCGTCCATTGTTTGCAAGCGTGAGAATTTTTCTGCTGCTACCGTCTTTTGGAAGAGGCAGAGAGGAAGCGAGGAGGTTATTGCATGTGGAGGACAGAAATCTGAGGCTCAGAACTGGCATTCGTCTCCAAGGATGATTGTTCGGTTCGTTGTTCCGATGTCTAGTGATAGGGATAGTCTGCTTTTCTCTTTATTTTCACTTTAACTTAGGAACAGGTGGATCCTTCCAGCTTTCCAGCAGAAGCTCTTTTATTACAGCGGCATTTGACGAGCCAACTGCCCGGGTTTTCCTTGTGCTGTAGACACAGGGGTGGCCAATGAGCTTCAGTCTCTGCTTGTCCCAGCGGCCGCACCGTCATCCTTCCCCGCGCTCGCGCCATGCTCCTGTGGCTCGCGAGCTCCGAGCGATAAATTGGATTTTATTTTGCATTCGGAAGCGCTTAGTCATGTCTGATATCACAAAACTTACGCACGCCTGACTCCTCTTGAAGTCGCTGAGCCTGATCCCCACACTTGGCTAAAACAGAAATAACTTCATTGGGCTCAACTTGGGCTGCAAAAGTGTAAAAACCATAAAAAGGAAGGAAAAATTCTTTCCAGCAGGGTTGGTGAGAGATTGTAAAGCAGAAGCCAGAGCGGAGGCAGGCTTCGGGGATGTGGCAGCTCCTGACTGAGCCCCACAGCCAGAGGGGCTTTTTCCATACCAACTTTTTATTTAAAAATGGCAGAAGAGGTGTCGGCTAAGCTTTTTAAAGTGAGATTAAACAGTTGATTTTTCTTCTGGTAAAAATTCAGACAACTTCTTTTTCGTTCATGCCAATTAAAGCAAGGTGTGGGAGTTTGGGTGACCCTGGCCTGGGTTTGGATCACTAATTTAAGGTCATTTTCATGGGGGAAAAATGGTTTTGTTTGATATGAGGGCATAAAATCAGCGAGTAGGCAAGAAATACATTGCTGTGGGCTTCGACCTGCTGGGCTTTTCTCCCCTCAGAAGTGTAGCAGATGACCTGTGCTAATGAGCACATTCAGAAATCATCCCCAATACGTCGAGTAACGGCACCTCAAGTCACAGAAAAATTTCAGCATTTTTCCTTTCTGTGCTGCAGAGCTGCTGGAGCAAAAAAAATCCATGGCCAACCGAGGTGACTGAGCTCTGTTCCTCAATATTTACAAATACTTGTCCAATCTCATTATGAAGTCGATAACTTTCCCTTGTTATTCTACCCAAAACTGCTGAAAATTTGTATGACATTGAGAACGGCAATTTTCGCTCTGTCTGGTGGCCCAGTCGCTTCTGAATGCTCCACCTGATAACTAAAAGCATAATTTTCTGGGCAGTGCTAGTAAAAGCTGTGTGTTCCTGGGTCACGCGTGGGTTGGTGACATCCTCTGTGGAAGCGATGCTCCTGGCTCACCTCCACCCACTCCCGGTGGAGCTGCTGCCACCCTACGTTCTGCAGGTCCCCCCCCCCGCCAAGGTCTCCTTGACCTCTGGAGGAGCCATGGTGGAGAAGGTCTGACAGGGGGAATTCAGCTGGACGGAGAGGCTGCGAGGGTCAGGAGGAGCAGTGCTTTCCTTTTAAACCACCTGAGCCGGTCTGCCCTAAGTTTAATTCAGAAATGAATAGGAACGTTGATGCGGGGCACTGGAAGATACTTGAAGGGGGCCTACAAGAAGGCTGGAGAGGGACTTTTTACAAGGGCGTGGAGCCATAGGATGAGGGGTGATGGTTTCAAATGGGAAGAGGGGAGATTTAGACGAGATCTCAGGAAGAAATTCTTTTTTCTGAGGGTGGTGAGCCCCTGGCTCAGTTTACCCAGAGAAGCTGTGGCTGCCCCATCCCTGGAGGTGTTGAAGGCCAGGTTGGACGGGGCTTGGAGCAACGTGGTCTAGTGGGAGGTGTCCCTGCCCAGGGCAGGGTGTTGGAACTAGATAGTCTACAAGGTCCCTTCCAACCCAACCCAGTCTGTGATCATAGAATCATAGAATTACTTGGGTGGGAAGAGACCTTGAAGATCATCGAGTGCAACCATAAACCTATGCCAAACCCACCCCTAACCCATGTCCCTCAGCACCACGTCTGCCCGGCTTTTAAATACCTCCAGGGACAGCGATTCCACCACCTCCCTGGGCAGCCTGTTCCAATGCCTGAGAACCCTTTCCGTAAAGAAGTTTTTCCTCATATCCAACCTAAACCTCCCCTGGCACAACTTGAGGCCATTTCCTCTTGTCCTATCGCTTGTTCCTTGGGAGAAGAGATTGACCCCCACCTGGCTACAACCTCTTTTCAGGGAGTTGTAGAGAGTGAGAAGGTCTCCCCTCAACCTTCTCTTCTCCAGGCTGAACAATCCCAACTCCCTCAGCCGCTCCTCAGGAGACTTGTTCTCCAGACCCCTCACCAGCTCCCTTGCCCTTCTCTGGACACGCTCCAGCATGATAAGAGGGCTATGGGGAGCCTCTAAACCAGACGCCATGAAGAGCAACGTGGAGGAGGTGTGGAGGAGGTGTAGGGAGCCCTGAGCGAAGGAGCTGGTAAACCTCAGCCCTGGTTTAATCTGTGCTGTCCTGGGCTGTGTCTTCCATGGGATTCAGCTGTGAGAGCCCCGGCTGGGTCGGCACTGTGATTTTACATCTGACACCTCGGCAATATTTTTTTGAGTGGTACTTATGTCTGCCCAGCAAATTCAGTTTTCCCTTGTAATACAGGCTGGATCTTGGCAGAATAAATTAGTTCACACTTATAATTATAAAAACAAAAGGAAAACAAGTGAAAATGAATATTTTGCATAATGTATGTAGATTTAATTCACAGTGTGAAGTGCAGAACTGCGGCCCTGTACTCCACTTTGGTTTTAAAAGTCACCGTAAGTGAGAAAGGGAAAGATTGTTATTCATGAGTCTGAAAATTAGCCTCGGTGAGTGTTTCAAACACTTCACCTGTCGGCGAACAAAAATCCTTGCTAACGAGACAGTTTGCGTGAGACTATTCCAGAAAACAGGAGCGTGCTTAGGTGCCCTTGTTTCAGGAACCTGGAAGAAGATGGTATTTGTTTTTCTCTTTATTTAAGCAGAAGTATGTTCTACAAAGAAGTCAGTTGGCTGCAGCCTTCCCAGCCTTCCCCTAGTTTTTGGAGCAGGTGTATAAGAAGGGAAAATCCCTGTAGGAGATCTTTTTATCCTGTTCTGGCTCTGCCTGACACTGCTTTGGGCTACGACATGACGAGGAGCAATTCAGGGGCAGCAACACAAGCCTGGCTTTGGCCAAGCCTGGGTGAAGGCGGCATCGGTTCTAGGTGTCCTGCTGCTGAGAATGGAAGGAGGGAACAGAGAGGATGAGTCTGCAGCACCAAAACTTTCTGCAATTTCTTCTTTTATGGTACCACGCAGAGACCTTTCCCAGGGTTAAGGTCCTTTCTGCTGGAAGATGCGCAATAAAACAGTGAGAAATAACTCCTGCAGGCGAGCAAACAGCCTGCGTAGAGGGGGGATAAAGACATTTAATCTGTCCTGTTTTATAGGGGAGAGAGAAAGGAAGGAGAAAGCCTGTAGTTGTCCGTAATCTCTGTAATGCATAAGATGGGTTTGGGGAAGGTTCTTTTGCTGCGTCCCCTGCCACCACCCTTCCCATGGAGGAGAGCAGCTCCCCAGACCGTGCTTTTTGGATCGCCGCCCATTCTCCAGCTTAAATTGGGATTTAGCAGCTTCATCATGAGTCAGGGACCACCACTGTCAAGAGGATGGGAGGCAGCCACCTTTCCCAGCTCCTGCCCAGTGTTTTTGCCATGGGGCAAAACTGTAATGAGGAGCCACCTTGCTTGTCACAACTGGATCCCTTTGGAATCTACTTCATGTTGCCCAGAGAAGCTGTGTCTGCCCCATCCCTGGAGGTTCAAGGCCAGGTTGGACGGGGCTTGGATCAACCTGGTCTAGTGGGAGGTGTCCCTGCCCAGGGAAGGGGAGTGGAACGAGATGGTCTTTGAGGTCCCTTCCAACCCAAAGCGTTGTAGGATGTGATAGGATTCTAACCGTTTGCTTTTTATCTCAGTCCATGCAGTCTCTGGCAGTTTATTTTCTCCTTGGTACCCAGACCTGGAGTGCAGCCCCCGGGCAAGGAGCCGGGACGCTCTTGAAGGGCAGCGACTCCCGCGCTGCTTTTCTACAAGCCGGTTTGAAACAGAAGGAAACATCAAAAATGGGAGAAAAGTCCTGAAGATTGGTCTGCCTTTCCTTTCCTCTTGTAAAAATGACAGAATCATTTTTAAGGCTGCCTTCCTCTTGAGACTGTGCGTGCTGGAGCAGGTTATTTTTTTCACGCCAGTCCTTGCTGTGTGGTGTACAATACAGTACATAGTTGCACAAAAGAAAGAAATAAAGGGCTGTACTGTTAGTTCTTGCAGGTCTGTAGGCAGAAATTTTCTGTGAAGCTCTGGGATGTGATGTATAGTCTGAGGAACGCACCCCAATCAAAGGGATTTAGTGTGGCATCTCCAGCTGCAGGAGCTGCAGACCCCAGACAGCATTCATCACATCAAGGAACATACTGTAGCTTTAATGCTTAATTTTCAGTTTAAAATACAGCTGAGAGAGTATTTGGCCAAACCGCGTGCCATTTCAGAAGAGCTTTGAGCTATCCTGCTCATGAATTTATCAAAATGCATTTCATCCCAGCAATTGGCAGACAGTCTTATTTCGTGCTTCCTGAGTACTTGATTTAAATATAATTTATATCCATAATTATAATATGAATGCTTCTTTTTTTAAAAAAAAAAATGTAAAAATTGAAGATTGGAGTTGAGATTGACATGGGAGCCAGCCTGTGAAGTTTGTCAGGTGTGGGTAGCCATCCCTGTGGTTGTCCAAGAGCTGAGAGCAGGGTGAGGAGGAGTGGGATTGTGGAGCATGAGCAGAGCCCGTCCCTCGGAGCCACACGCATGGATTTACCGGAGGCGAAGAGCGTCATGGCTGTGACCCTGCTGGGGACCAGATGCCTTATTGTACCACCCTGGTAGCCCAACCTCTTGGTATAGTGAATTCCCCCTCAAATTACCCAATCTGGCTTTGTCTGTTTGGAAGGAGTACTGGGACGTTTCCTTCCTCCTCCTCTTCCCGTGCAAGAATTACGCAGGAGTTTCCTGGGCTTTGAGCAACCTGGTCTAGTGGAAGGTGGGATGCTGCGTCCTTGGAGGTGTTCAAGGCCAGGTTGGACGGGGCTTGGAGCAACCTGGTCTAGTAGATGATGTCCCTGCCCATGTCAGGGGGTTGGAACTAGATGGTTTTGAAAGTCCCTTCCAACCCAAACCATCTGTGATTCTATGAAAAATCCCCCGCCAATAACCCCAACAAATCTGAGTACCTTGCCATCGTTAAGTCTCCATCAGTGAGTCCATCTCACCTACCTTTAGACCCTTGGTCCAAGGCAGGCAGCGAGGCTCTTCCAGTGCATCTGAGGCTTCTCCCACCGCAGAGTCACCCCGTGCTGAGGCGAGGGGGCCGAGTTATCCCTGGATGCATCTCATTTCATTGCTTACTGCGTCGCTAACGCTAGGTAAAATGAGTTCTGCTCTAATTTCTAATGGTATAATTAAGCTGTGAATAATAAACAAAAAACAAATTTTGCCAGGTGCATCCAATTTCTTTATTTGATCAAGATATAAAGCCGGAGGAAGTAATTGTAATCTCGCAGGCGCTGGGTTTGCCAGGGGAGCTCCCTGATTTTCATGCAACTGGAGATATTAAATCAGGGTCTCAGATTTGGTAATGCAAAACGTCTCCTTGCCTGCACAGGGAGCAAGTAATAAAGACACACAATGTTGCTGTGGAAGTGATTGGGTTCGATGCTGGGTCAGATCTGGATTTATTTCTTGTTTTGATTGAAGGTCTAGAAGAAAAGACAAGGACCGCATCAATGATGTTCATGCATGCAATAAAATGGGGCAACATGACAAGCGTTCACCAAAGGGAAATAATCAAAGTAATAGACAAACAAATAGTAACAAAAGAGACAAAAAAAAAAAAGGAGGGAGAAGTTTGTTTTTAGGGGAATAATATGTAGTAGAGTCAGGCATGAGAAGGACAGGTTTAAGGTGGCAGTAGCTAAATGTCGCAATGAGCCTTCGTTGCCCGTAAAAGAGGGGAGAGAAGAGAGGAATCATGTTTGAGAAACCGGGGCTGGGAGCAGTTCTGCCTCTCACAAACAACAGCAAATATTCTCCAGCGAGCACAGGCTTTTCTGGGAGATGCTGGCATTCGCCTGATCCAGCTAATTCAGAAACTTCCCAAAATATCCCGCTTTTCTTTTGTTTTTTTTTTTGCAATACCAAGTACGGCACAGAGACAGTTTTCTGTCTGATATTTTTCAAGATGAGGGGAGCGTGAGTGGTGGCGTCTCCTCCGTATTAAGGGAGATGAGATGTTTCACGTACTCTTTGCTGCTGCCGGTACTGTTGCGGCAGCGATGCCTTAGATCAACTTGGCATTGTCGTGGGCAGTACGGAAACAAACAAAGAATAGTCCCTGCACCAGAGAAACCAACTAGTTTCGAAAGCTGCTAATCCGGAGAGAGGAAAAAAAAGAGCCTGAAGAGGGAAGTGTGCGAGGCAGAGCCGAGACGGGGCTGGGGACGCGCAGCTGAGGATGCCCGCCTGTCCCAGCCTGGGCCACCCCCTCCAACGGAGAGGCAGAGCTGGGTGCTTAAAATGCACGATGTCAAGTGAGTTTGGTATGTTCCTTGAGCACATCTCTTCCACTTGCACTGTGGACCTTTTCCAGCGACGAATCTCTGTGACTCTCCCCAAGCCTGAGGAAGAGTTTCTGCATTCCTCGTCACTCGCTTTGCTGCACCTCTGCCTCCAAACAATCTGAGTTTTTGGATTATTTTGGATTATTTTGATTCAACTGCTTTTTTTTTGGTTTTTTTTTCCTCCTTTTTGTGATCCACAGAGCCTTCATGAAGGACAACGATATTAATGTGGGACTTGGCTGCCAGTGGGACCCCCCTGTTTAGCTCTTGTGACCTTTGCTCTTTTGTAGCCAGCATTTAAAACACTGTTTTCTTATTAGCACTGACAAATGACTTAGCTGTGACTGACTTAAATCCTTAAACAGCAGCGTGCGCTAAGGATGCTGCAAAGTGCTGCACGTTGGGGATTTCTTTATTGAGCGTGGACGTGACTAGACAGAGTCCAGTGGAGGAGCTGTCTGACCAGCGCTGCTGGAAATGATCTGGGGAACGTGGTGTGTGTACGACTCGCCGCGATCCTTTCACGGGGTGACTGCACTGGGGTGTTTCTTCTCCTAGGAGCGCCTATTACCTTAATTTGAGATTCTTAGATGTTAAGGGCAGAGGTGATTCCTAGCTGTGGATACAACCTGCCTCTTCCAGAGCGTTGATGTTGAGCCAGTCTTCACTGATCGTCTCCATCTGCCACGGCTGGAAGCTTATACAGAATCACAGAATCACAGAGAGTTAAGGGTTGGAAGGGACCTCTGGAGATCATCTAGTCCAACCCCCCTGCCAGAGCAGCTCCACCTACAGCAGGTGGCACAGGATGGCGTCCAGGCGGGTTGGGAATGTCTCCAGAGTCAGAGACTCCACCACATCTCTGGGCAGCCTCTGCCAGTGCTCTGCCCCCCCCAAGGAAAGAAGTTCCTCCTCATGTTGAGGTGGAACTTCTTGTATTCGATTTTATACCCATTGCCCCTTGTCCTATCACTGGGCACCACTGAAAAAAGCCTGGCCCCCTCCTCCTGGCCCCCTCCCTTAAGTATTTGTAGACATTTATGAGATCCCTATATACGGACAATATAAACTATATAGAGAGACAATACGTAGAGACAATACAGATAACAGCCCCCGTTGTGTCCACCTCTACAGTACATGAAATTTCACCACTTCATTTTGGGGAAAGTTTTGGCCAGAATACGTGGTTTGCAGAAATCTTTAGACAGACATTTTGCTTGGTGATGTCTGGCCCTCACTCCTAGACAGGAGTTTTCAGTGAAGACAGAAGTTGAGATGATGATTTCTGCTGTAAATGAAATGAAATGTAGCTCTTTGCCTAGTAAATTACCCTCTACAGCCAGAAGTCCTTTCCCCATGCAGATAATAATCCAAGCACTTCTTAACGCTACCCTTGTTTAAAAAACATGACTTTAGTTGGTCTCTTAGGATGTTTCACATCTCAGATCGTTCCTGTAGATCTTTGCTGAACCAATTCAAATGTGTGGACTACTGCAACAAGAAGGATTTTTCCCCTAGTGTTCCTGTTAATATCATCCAAAAATGGTTTAAATGACTTTGCTTTGACTTGATATGTACATTCTTGTACACCAAAAAATAATTCTCTCTCATTTTCCCTAATATATTGCATTGCAAACTATTCTTAAAGTGGGTGTTCACCGTGTTCTGTTTTCAGCTCACTCTGTCCAAATTCAGGGCCACCTTCCTGTAAGCATTATTCCTCTGGAAGGAAAATAAAGCTTCACGTTCACATCAGGCAGTTGATGCATCACCAGCTACAAACTCCTTTTTGAAGCTCTTGGCTCCTCAATGGTTGAGTTAGTATTTGCCATCAGCTGGAGGAACATCCCTTTGAACTGTTGTTGCATGGAAACAAACACACAGATACGGAGGGATAAATCAGTCTGCACCGTGCTGGTTTTTCCTATGACTATAGCCAGAGAGAGCAGGAGATTAAAGGAACTTTTAAGATGGAAAAAACCCCTGGAATCAGAACTGTTTGTTTTAAGGCGGTGGGTGACAGACCGTCTCATTAATGCCTTGTGAGGCATCTTGCTAAGACCCTGTGTTGAATAGATAGTAGTCCCATTTAAGAATTAAAGCATATTTAGCAGAATGGATATGACAAAATCGAGTTGTATGCAATCAGGTATGGATTATAATATGTATGACAAGCAGAGTGTTAGCATAAAACGTTGTTTTTTAAATAATATCTAACAACAAAGATTATTTTCTCTCTTCCCCTTAGGCATCCTTGTAAAAAAATGCCACTGTAAGAAGTGCCTTGCTCTGTCTGTATAAAATATATATGTTCTGAAATGCACTTTAATAAAAAAAAAAAAATAAAAAGACCCAGAAATCGTGGCCTGCTCTTGTTTATTTCTGACCAAGTTTATAACAAATAACTGAATTCAAGTAGTTGGTCGCACCGCAGGGAGCCTGATGACTGGCTCTTTAAAGGGCTTACTAATAGGTCTATCAAAAATGGGAAGAAATGAACAGATGCATTTGGTTTTTCTCTCCCTAGGGGACCTCTGAAGTGCCACCTGGATTAGCTGCGCGGCTGTGATCAGATTATAAACTAGGTGTAAAAGCCGCACTCTTTCCTTTCCGAGCAGGGAAATATTTGATGTAACTTATTCTGACTGAGGCGCTAATGGCAACATTTCCCATTTCTTTTCGTTTTTCTTCCCTTTCAGTGCCCAGTGCGATGCCTCAGAACATCTCCTTGGAAGTGGTTAACTCCAGGGTAAGTCTGCCGCGTGCTCAGCACCTCCCAGCCCGCAATCGTGGGGATTTGCGTCGGTATTCCTATTTTGTGTGTACTTTTTTCCATGTAAAAACAGACCCATTCTGCCCCTAGCAGAAGGTTCCCTTCGCTTGCCTGGGAGATCTGTTAAAATGAGGACTGAAACACCCCAAAAAAACATTTTAGAGAGAAGCAGTGATTTTTTTTTTTCCCAAAGAGGCTTCGGCAAGAGGGGGGATCGCTGAAACTTGGGTGAACAAGCAGAAATTGTTCCCTGATTGCAGATTAACATCTGCAATAAACGTAACTGCGCTTTGATTAAATGGAACAATCTTGGGGAATAATGAGAAGCAGAGCTGGTCCTGGGGGGAAAGAGCTGTGGGGAAGAAACGTGTTATTGGTAGGTTAAATGCGCCACATGCAGGTAGGTCTGTTGTCATCTTGCTTATTCCAGCAAATGTATTTGTTTTCTGAAAAGTGCGTTTCTTTCTCTTAAATCCAGTACTTTTCTCCTTAAAAGGGCGAACGTATCACTGCTGAAGTGGTTTGGTATTAATTCAAACTGTAATATTGTACATAATAGGGGTTAATTGTGCTTGCTGCTTGTTGAGTGCTGTTTTTGAATATACGGAATATTTTTTAGATGATTTCTTTTCTTTTGGTTCATTCCTGCCACTTTAATGGAAATATGTAAGCTTTTATTCCGTGGCTGATTTCAACAATAAGCCCATTTGGGCATGGAAAAGCTCCCGCTTCAAAGCATGAAAGGCAGGCACAAAAAACCCCACCCGTAGCATCATGTCAGGATGTCCCCTTGGATCTTTGGAGATTTTCCATTTGCGCAGCTACCAAGGAGTAGGAGCCCAAAGCTCCCTGACAAGGCTAAACTACAGTTTAAGGACCATTTATATTATCCCTGATTTGCTGGGAACACCGAGTACTTGTCAGTTTGATCTTTCCCTCCACTGCTTGTTTTCCTGACATTGAATAGGCTGATTTATTTTATTTTATTTTAGTGATGCACCCAGCTCCAGTTACTTTTAAATTCCACTTAGACGGAGTGCCCAAAGGGCACCGGTGTCTTGGCACATCGTCTTCCGCCCCTTCGTGTTTACTTCTTCTTGCTTATTCTCAAGGTAGAATGTCACAGAGCAGCTGATCACGTTCTGTGACCTTTTGCAGTGATCGTTTACGTTGGAAGTACTTAGAACAAAAATAGAAAACAAGCTTCAGGGGATGGCGCTCCTTGAGATGGCGCTCCTTGGGATGGTGCTCTTTGGGATGGTGCTCCTTGGGGTGGCGTTCTTTGGGATGGCACTCCTTGGGATGGCGCTCCTTGGGATGGCGCTCTTTGCGATGGTGCTCCTTGGGATGGCGTTCTTTGGGATGGCGCTGCTTGGGATGGCGCACAGATGATCCTACCCTGAGATGTATTATTGCATTATTGGTACTTGCAACCGGAGAGTTTATACCGATGGGGTAAAACAGCATGGGCTGTACGTAATCTCGCCCTTATCCACCATCATGAGGGGCTCCTAGTCACGGAGCACTAAACCTTGGAAGTCTTGTTGAGGTATTAATTTGCGGATACAAGTGCTGTGTTGGACAAAGCTGGATTCACATGAGTGTTTGGCTGAACTGCTTTGGGCAGGGCTGCTGTTTCGTGTTGGGCTTTGCCTTCTCTGGGTCTCAGTCCTCCTCTGGGTGACCAAGCAGCCATGCTGGAAAACCGCACTGGCAGGAGTGCCAGGAATTCTACGTCGCCTGTAGGCTGGGGTAAGGGTGGCCGTGGGCAGCTGGAATCTGCCTTTACCTCCTCTCCAAAACACATCGGCTGCACAGAGGGAGACCTGAGACCTTCCAAAGCATCCCTCTCGCCCTACAGAGTGTCGGTGTCTGCGCTCTCAAACCAGTACCAGGTGTGACACTGTAACGGTGTAAAAAAGTATTTGAAAGGGTGTATGTTCAAAATGGGGATCTTTGTCAGAGAGAGAGAGATGTGGGACGAGTTGGGGCTCTTTGGGGCTGTATCCTATGGGTAACGTGGGCATGGGAAGGTGCAGATACCGTGGGTGCCAGCAGATCTTGATAAAGCCTGAATGGAATTTAAATAGTTATATCTGGCTAATTTGGAATAACAAATAGAGAAATGAACTCCACTTGCTAAATCGTAAGGAATAAAAAGGTTTTTCAAGCAGAAGAACCACCTTCAAAGACTGTTCCCCAGCATGCCTTTGCTCTTCTTCTGCACTACAACTCCTGTGGCATTTGTGGTTGAGGCACAACTAAACTGCTGATGTTGTAAAGAGCCTCGCGCTCTTGTAAAAGGCTGCAATAACCCAGAATATTGCATCCTGCAGTCCATTTTTTATCGTGTTCTTGTTTGTCTTCTGTCTTGGCAGCAGTCAGCATTAATTTGATTAAACACTTATAATTCAGAAACTGATTAAATCAAAACAAATAACTAAATAACCCTGATAGTTTGCTAACTGGATTTGAGCGGTGCACAGAAGAGCCCAAAGGCTGGCCCTGGCAGTTCCCAGAATTGTTTAAAATTTTATCTCCAGTTTAATAAGATTTCTCTCTTTATGCTATTTTTCTTTGGCGGTGGCAGATCTATTAATTTAATAACACAACGGAGATGGCCAAGCGAATGGAAGATGCTTGATATGAATTGCTATTATCATGATTATTGCTTAATATTGATGGTGTTCTGTGACTGGAGACCTCGGTCAGATCAGAATTGATAATAGGGAGGGCTGTGACAGAAACAGTTCCCTGCCTAAAAGAGATTTCAATGGAAAATGCAATTCTGAGACAAGAAAGGGGGCGATTCAATATCAGAAGCGTGGGGTGCTTGCACAGACTTTTAATTAGGGATAGATGACCTAATAGGCGAGAAGAGATTTATTTCTGCCTTCTTTTGTTTGAAAATACCCTGCTTTGCTTAAGGAGAAGGACGCGCACAATGCAGAATTAGGTGAATATCCAAGGAATATCTGCAACAACGGCTTCTCCTTCTGGCGGGCTTCCGTGTGGCAATTGCCAAATTTTGCTGAGCGGAGGAGGTCAAAGAGGGAAAACATTTTTAGAGCAGGCTTTTCGAAAACAGAGAAAGCAGACGACCTGCCATTCTAAGCTAAACTAACCATCAAAAGTTTTACCTTTTAAAAGAGAACGTACTTTTTAACTTTAATCTGTGGAACAAGGAGATCTGCACTTTGCTGTAGCTGCGGGAATGAAATGAACCGAAAAAGATACTCTCATTTTGGGGGAGATCCAACAGGTCTGAACTCTTTTGAGCTGGCATAGAATTTGTGCCACAGCCCGGCTGTGGCTGTAGCTGAGGGCCATGAGCTCGAAAGCTGCAAGTTTGCTCCTTTTGTCTTTTATTTGAGATTTTTTTTCTTCCTTTGAGCATGTTTCTTCCAGCATTTGCAAGCACCAGCGGGAAGGCGACTGCGTGTGGCTGTTTATGTATTTATTTACTTCTTTACTTCCTTCCTTTAAGCATTGCTATGTTTTTACTTTCTGTAATTTTTTAAATACTAGTTGCTAATGAGCAAATCAGAAGTGTATAAATGGCAATGGATTTATCTAATTAAAACTGTGGGTAACTTTATTTCTTCTTCCCGTTTTAAAATCCAGAGGAAAGGGAAGAAGTAATTGGAACTAACCGTAGACGCAGAATTCCTTTGATCATGTTCAGTAGTGATTTAATCCCAGGATGTGCTTCCACTTAGGTGACTAGGGATTGCTTCTGGGATAAGATTTTCCATAGGACAGTTAGGGCGCTGAGAACATTAACCGGTAACATCCTTCTGGGGAAGGTTAAAAGAAGCATAATGAGTCCAGGATTTTCGTAATTTCTTTTGTGTGTGTGTGTTTGTATCCACACCTAAAAAAAAGCCTCCATGGTCATGATGCTCCCCCCATATTGTTTGCAGAATCATACTTCAAATCCAAATTTCTGCTGTTCATGAGATTTTAAAAATACCTGTGAGTAAACTGCAGGAAGAGTAATCTTAATCGTTAGTTCATATCAATAAAATACAGGGGTTTGTGTCACGTTTAACAAAGGTTTTTTAGGCTAGCAATAGCTGCGGATCGTAGACTCGAGTTCTGCATTTACAACACTTTGCTGAGTATTATCCATAGCTCTTTCCAGCATGAATAACTGTATTTTTAACATTCGCTGAGCAAAACTCACCCCTTCTTTTTGCCTCTCGTGGTCAATTATTCCTGGCAAAATCCCTGCAGCTGCAGAGAGTGTATTTTACTGTCAGAAGAGGTAGGCTAGTGGGTATCGGGACCTCCGCGCCCGACACAGCATTTAATTTCACACTCCTTAAACACACCACTCCGTGGCTCCAGGAGATGCTCCTTATTCACGGCAAATTTGACCCGCCGGGGGCTGCAAGGCATTCCTGCTGTTGGACAAAGCTGGGGAGAGTAGAAGGAGTTAAGGATGAGGCTGTGGCTTCGTTGGGGATAGAGCGGGGCGCACGGTGGCCAGCGGTGGATCCAGCCTGAGCCTGGCTGGCCTAAGGCTGACCTTGACTTTGGGATCAGGCCAGCCAAGGGCAGATTGTGGTCAGCGGCACCTTGGCTAACTCCGTTTTTAATTATGTTCAAACATCTTCATGTTTTGTAATGAAGAACGGTGCCTAAGGTGATGAGCGCTGCCGAATATCTCAGGGTAGGTAGGTCCTTTGGAGCTAGCTATTCTTTTCTAAATCATGTTAATTTTTATGAATTTTTTTAGTGTTGTTTCTCTGTCCTTTTTCTGAATTATTTTGTCCAAAGTATTTAGGCATCAGCACTGTCCCAGACTCTCACCTAGGGGACATTTTACACTAACCCTTATTGGTGGCCAGAGGGGATCTGCTGAAGGAACCTGAAGGAAAGCATAGTGTCAGGAGTTTTCCATCATCTACACTTAGGTCTGCCACTCGGCTGGAAAAAAAGTAGCGCTCTCCAAATTAAAGTCGTCACCAAACTCTTTGACAGACCGTAGAGCAAAGCCTTTAGGATTTTTAGCCTGTCCAACTGAAATTTGATGAAGTTTCTCTTTCTCCCCCTGTGATTTTGGCCCCCCTCTGCATGGAGTTCTGCCGTGGAAAAGGGTGCAGACACGAGGAGGCTTGCCTTGGGGTGCTCCATGGCAGACGTGAGGCAGGCGGGAGCCAGATGTTGCCACTGAAAAAAGCTCTTTTTTTTTCTATTTGCTGGGTCTGGAGGCTGCTTTGCACTGACGGCGAGTGATACACTCCAGCGCAGCCGGAGAGATCAACCATTCTGTCAGGCTGCATTTAGCTTGGCTGCTTCAAATCGCTCCGCTGCTAAATGTACATTAAAATGTGCTATAAATGCATCCTGCACCTTCAGAGGAATCGTGGCTGAGCTGTACATCATCCCCGTGTCGTGCCACGGGCTCACTGGAGGATGAGGATGGATTGGGCCCTTTATGATAAAGCAAAAGAAAGAGCGAATGCTCCTTTTCAGGCTGGACAGACGGCTTGAAGAAGGTGCAATATATCCTCTTTAGCTTCCTTTATCATATGTGCAACATTTGGTTGGCGCGGGAGGTATTTTTCCCCCGAAGGAGCGTTATTTATGATGCTCAGACTTGACGTTGGGAAGCGTTTCTTTAGTGAGAGGGTGGTGAAACCCGGGAACAGGCTTCCTAGAGAGGTGGCCGATGCCTCAAGCCTGGCAATGCTTAAGTGGCATTTGGACAGTGGCCTTAAAAATATGCTTTACCTTTTGGTCAGCCTTGAAGTGGTGAGGCAGTTTGAGTTGATGATCATTGGCTGAAAATATTCTGTTTCTATTTCCCTCCCTCTCCCTTCCCTTCCCTTTCCTCTCCCTTCCCCTTCC